>JARQST010000285.1:2644730-2809300 GCA_030142225.1 Pachycephus smyrnensis | reverse complement strand
CCCCCCCCCCCCCCCCCCCCCCCCCCCCCCCCCCCCCCCCCCCCCCCCCCCCCCCCCCCCCCCCCCCCCCCCCAAAAATAATCATCCAAAATACTATCGTTAATGAATGCTAATCACACTATAAACAGAAAGTCCATTATCGCTCGCTTAGCGTAAAGTGGCTACACGGCAATGAAGAAAACGACGATTCGAAGATGGATAATTAAAAATATTTCGTAATGAGTATTAGCATCGGATAAATATTTTTCGTAAACCTAATTGCCAATAATGAGAAATGTGCCAGAAGATAAGACGTTATCGTAACGGCCGAGACAGTGCAAATATTAATAGTATATAACGTTACTATCGCCCATTAATTAATTAAAGCAATGACCTTTTAGAGTCGGGTGTGTTTATCGCCTTACCTGAGATCCAGCAATGGCAGAAAGTCCACGTCGATAAGCGGCCTGAGACTAGGCAGACTGTAAGTAGCTATGTGTCCGCTTGAGACATAGCAGACGAGACAAACGCTATCTGAAAGAAAAAATAAATAAATAAAAACAAGGCTGAATAGGAGTAACGAATAGATTATGCATTGGCAGAATAAAAAAATATATATATGAAACGAATAAAGAAATGACAATATAAAATCCTTGCTAACCTTTCAGCGATGTTATTTCCGCTTTGATCACGATATCGGCATCGGCCAGCTGTTGCCTGTAGACGCAATTCTGAGATGGCAGAGCAACCACACGCGCCTGCTTCTCAGACGTCAGTACGACAAATTGCCGATCTTCGAAGCCGTCGCCCGCGACTTGTGCATTCAGCGAGGACGATTTGCTGTTTGCAAATTTACCTTGGGCCTCTGTAACGAGTGCATTCGATCCACTGAGTATGCATTACATTCGAAAGGTTCCTAGGTAGTCACCACTGGTCAATGGAAACCTAAATACATACTATTGCGATCCCTGTAGTCAGGATTCTCGTCCTTCCAAGACTCGTAGGAATACGGAATGAGAGCACCGTTGCAATCCAAGAAGGACATAGTTAAGATGGAGCCTTTCAACTTAAACATAGAACCACCTGAAAGCGATGAAAAACGTGTTAAAATTTTCACTCTTAATTCAGCCACGTCTATCCAACAATGGCGTGGACGTATAAATTAATTGACTGAATATTCCAAGTCGATACTCACTATAAGTGGAGACGATCACAGGCTGCGAGTGTCGTTCGCCATAGGCAGGCGCATTGAAGACAATAGTTTGTATGGAACCCAAAGACGTGCCAATCCATAAGGTTGGTAAAGCACTGGCATCTTGATAAAGGAGATAACGATAAAAATTTTATTCGCGTCCACGGCCAATCAGTGATATTCAACCACGAAAAAAGTACTATTAAAATGTGTATATATATTTTATTTTAAATCATACCGCTTTTCTTTGTATAGGAATCGGCGAATGTAAGGCAGCTGATGGTTTCGGTGGCAATGTTCTCCAGCGAGGACATGCTCGAACTTCTTGAGCGCTGGAACGAACTGTCGAGCTTGTCTATCCGGCCAGCATTCCCAAAAACAAAGTGAAACATTATTCATAGAGTAAACAGCTTTTCCGTGAAGTACTACCAGGCATGCATAACGTTAATGAATAAAAAAAAAAAGAAAAACGT
Organism: Pachycephus smyrnensis; assembly: GCA_030142225.1. Lineage (NCBI taxonomy): Eukaryota > Metazoa > Arthropoda > Insecta > Hymenoptera > Cephidae > Pachycephus > Pachycephus smyrnensis. The sequence continues at coordinate 2,807,656 of JARQST010000285.1, read as the reverse complement.
GGCTCAGAGAGTACTTGTCGAAGACAATAGAAGAATATATGGTCATTACGAGTACAAGATGTCGAAGAAAAAAGTGATGACGATGTCAGTGGCACAATAAGAATTATTTGTTTGTAGTAAAAAAAATAATATACGTAATATATACATATATATATTACAAAAATACAATATATATGTGTATAAATAGGTATATACGATATAACAGCAACAACAATGACAGCAACAACAACAATAACAACAATAATAGTAACAACAACAGTAATAATAATAACAACATGTACAACAGCCCAGTGACCATCAACGGCCACCGTGTACAGGCTGTTCGCGTTAATTGATCTCTCGTCGTTATCGAATTCAAGAAATCTGGGTCCGATTCATTTGGACACTGACCCCTTCGTGACCTACGGTACAGTACACACGTTCAATACGTCCAATGAAGGATTGGGCACCAAATAAAAATAGTCAATGATCGTTAACGTTAATACCAGGTGGTTTCCCAATGTATGACATGCACGCGTTAACTGTCCAGAATGAGCGAGTAGCGTCCTTTCGTAGTGAAGATAAATTGCCACGAATGATAACATCGAGCGACAATTATTAAATAAACAAAAATAGTATACAGCGTGATCGTTGATGAGTACGTTTCACTTGGCGAGTAAAACGGCAGACTTAAGCAGCTTATAAAAAGAGTGAACGTAAAAGATATCGAAAGACAAATGAACGAGGATTCGTAATATAAGTTGACGTCGGAGGAAAGAAAAAATTGTGACGTCATGATATCAGGGATCTAAGCCTTGGATCCTCATTACGATCATTCACCGTGATCGTTATATGGATTAATATACTAGTGTGTATATATATATAATATATATGTATAGACACTGTAATTTCTTTAACTATATTAAACTAATGACATACAGTGCTTAGACAAAAGCAAATCCTGTCTATTTATAAGCATCTTTGGTTTTCACGGATGTCGTCGGTATCTGTTCCGAGTAGATTGAAAGCAAAGTTTAATGATAATATAGATTTCGTGTAATTTTGTAAAGAAAACCCACATAGCGCAAAACATCCGTCGGGCGAACATAGGACGTCCGAGAGACATCCTTAGGATGCTTTGTGCTATGTGGGAAAATTGCATAACCTTGCTTGCAAAATGCTCGATCCTTTCCAGCGTCCGTTACGACGTACTGGATATAGGCAGAGACAAGATCCGTTATCGCTCGTGCGATTGGTAGCCTAAAGACTGAACGCAATGTACATGCGACTGTGAGTTACGGCGGTGTAAGCAAGACGATATTGGCTAAACGGTAAAAGAAGAAAAGTCAAAGTATAGGAAAGGAAAAGCGTAAATAAGAGGTAATAATTAAAAAAGAAAGACACAGGAGGAAGAATATCCGTTGTTCGATGGTGTTCATTTTTTAAAACAGCCATAGACGTAACGTTAGAGTGACTTTCGACGCGGAGTGCAGGCGTCGGTATTTATTCATACACAGAGAGTCAGCGGGTTAGGTATGATGGTAAGTGGCGCCAATGGGTGTACGAGTGGACGGACGAGTGGGTAACTAAATGAATGAGAATATAATGCACGAGGATAGACACGAGTACAAAGAAGAATGCAGAGTTCGACATTGATAAATAAAGACAAGACCAGACAGTACCTACTATTATACTGACAGTACACGATAGTTCTTGGACGTAACGTAAACTTAAGTAGGAAAAACCTTTGTGACACTACAAATCAATGAGAATTCACACGAATCATCGTCGCACGATGATCCCGGATTGGTCTGACGGATAAATCAAACAAGCATTAGAGAAATTATGGAGAAATTCAATGGATGGCGTCCTAGAGTAGACCTGACTAGAGAGAGAGTGAGAGAGAGAGAGAGAGATAGGACAGATTGAGATACAGGAAAGATAGAGAAAGAGTATGATATAGATAGTCGGCTGATAAATAATGTCTACGAGAAGTTCTGAATTAAATTGGGTGTCTGTACTACCAAAGCTGCTGTACTGTCTGGCGTTGGCGAGGATATACTGGGAGGTCATAGAAGCCTGAGAAGTGGTTGCGCTTGGTTGGTAGTTACGAATCTCAACACTGCGTTGCGCATGGAATGGGAAGCTTGATGAAAAGCTGCCGGAAGTCGAACCATCCGCGTCGTAGTGGCTGATCGTAGTGCTAAGACACTTCTGCAATTTGCGGATACCTTGAGAGCGAGAATGCCTTACTGGCTCTAGGACATCGAGCCTAGTGGCTGACGTAGCTTTACGGAATCGTGCGTTGCTGACACTTCCGTCATTATTATTATTATTATTATTGCCAGCAGCATCACCACCACCGGGATTGCTACTATTGATTATAGTAGTATTATTGGTACCGGTAGTGGTACCACTACCGTCGACTGTGCCACGGTAACCAGATATACCGGAAGTACTGCTGGTACCGATGCTACCGAGAAGACCACCAGTATTCCCACCACCACCAACACCACCACCACCACCACCACCAGCAATAGCAACACCAATTATACCTGATCCAACACCATCGTTATCACCAGCATCAACTTTTTCAGATATCACACCAACTGCATTAACACCAACACCACCGCCACTACTACCACCTCTTCCGGTCGTCGGCGATACGCACATCCCGTTCATCTACAAACGACGTAAATCCCATATACATGTAATACGATAACAGTGGCTAATTAACCATGGATAAAATGATCCATCGAAATTACACAAAAACAACTATTTGTTAATTAACATAAATTTTTAGGTTGATTATTGCGAGAGAGAGAGAAAGAGAGAGAGGGAGAGAGAGTGAGACAAAGAGAGTCTTCCTGAAAAGACTGTGTTGAGATCATGAGAGAAAGAGAGAGAAAGAGAGAGAAAGAGAGGATCGAAGAGAAAAATTGTGGATAGTCCTTTTTACGTGGTTATCGAAGAATGGCAGAGGCGTTATCGATACAGGAAGATAAATGTACATTCTACGTGTATGACAACTGGATATCAATGAAGGTGAAAGTCATTGTACACAAAATCGATGTGAATATCGATTAGCTCTTTTTTAGGACGAAAATTCTAGTAGTCGCATGTGTGGATTTGTACATAAGCGAGTATTCGATTGTATAATCCTCGATTATTAGGTGTACGCATATTAATAGTCAATTATCATGATCGATCGATCGATCGATCGATAGATTATCATGTTAAGAATTTATTAAGCGTTAACGTTACCCATTGTTTTTGTCACCCTCGCTATATACCTGACCTACGTTAACGTCCTGCCGCATAGAAAAAACCATAATCATAGCGAACAATGCCTTTTGCTTTGTCGAACGAAAAAACAAAATGGTCACGCACACGTTGCGCACGCACACACATCTCGCATAAGTAATACGTATACATATATATATAGTATGTATGTATATGCACGTGTATATATATACATATATCATCGAAATTACTAATTAATTGAAGCAGAGCAAATAAAGTTATGTTTATCCTTTAATTATTTTAGCATAGATTATTTAAGAATACGCTATGTGGAATAACGGTAGTGTAAAAATTGGCGGAGTCTTTTACAGCAGTCAGTCAATATATACAGACGTGGACGATCGAGTAAATCGATAATAAATCATTTCTCTAACGTAAAAAGCGGGGGGGGGGGGGGGGTTGTCAATAATAATTTTAAAAAATTTTTTTTAAATAAAACAAAATAAATAGCGCACGAGCCCTTAAACCTCTATGATCAGAACATGCATTGTTACATCAATTAATTTTTGTATCGTGTATATAGGCATAATCAGCAGTATCGTCACTGTCATTCGGATTATCATGGAGGTCATTAATTTATATTAATTATATTTAATGTCATCATCATCGGGCATTATCATCATCATCATCAATCAACACCATTATTATTGCTATTATTATTACTATTGCTATTGCGTGCAAGCCAACTAGATGTCCTCGAGAAGGTCGAAAAAGAAAAAGCAGCGATTTCGTACCGAGAGAAAGGTGTTTTCATGTATATCTGTACGTCCAAGTAGTGGAACTTATAGGGACTGATGTGCCGGAAGTTCTCTTTACTAGTTTTACCTCGATGATACGGTATATTTCACCAGAGTTCAGTTTACGTAGAGCGCGTTCGATACGTGTGTCTTCATAATGACAGTATAAATGTTGGCTGTATAAAAGGACCGTATGGATGTATCTGGGATGACACTGTATATTATATATATATATATCTGAAGTACGTAAAAGTCTGCCAGTGACTGTTTCAGGTAAAGGATTGATAATAAAAAATAAAAAAATAGTGTCCGATTCTGTTTTGTTTAAATGTCATTTTTAAATTCGTCCCGATTTCCCGCCAATTTCTGTCCGATCACTTTTATACACCATTATGAACCCGCGACGATTCACTTGACGTGAATGTTAATCATTCTTTAATTATAATAGCGAACAATGATTGTCATAACTTTTCTCTCGGTTGGTGAAGGGGGGAAAGGAGGAACCAAATTTAGGTGGAACCTTGTTTTTACCTGAATCAAACTTGCCGTCTGGGAAGACCGCGAAATTGATTTGAACCTGAAAAAGCGTTAAAGTACAATATCCACCTGTTGCACGCGTGATCGTTTAAACGGAAGGTGATTGATATATTAATGAAAAAAAAGTACATAAAAAGAATAAGTAAAAGAGAAACCGTCGAGTCTTTCTCTCTTTTTTTTTTGTTCCCTTGCCGCCCCCTAGAAAGATTAATTAATTTTTATAAAATCTTAGTCGACCGGCCTCGCGGAGAGCAGCCATTTTGATTTACGGCAAAAAAGTAATGATGATAAGCAGAAAAGTCGAATCATTGTCGCCAAAACAATCTGACATTCGACGTTACACACCACCGTGAATGTATACAGTGGATTTTGAATCGTGCAAAAAATTGCGTGATATCGTAATGCGTGTCGTATATATATAATATGCTTTTGTATTAGCCTGTACCGTCCGTTGGGAGTCATTACGTGTTTTCATATCGTGTACACGTATGCGGAGGCAACGAAGTCAATGTCTGATAGTAGCGTGTAAGATAAAAGATTGCGAGATAGCGTGAAAGATTCTCCGTGCTACGGCATTCGGCAAAGCATGCAAATTCATAGGAAGCCATTGTGGTTAAGGCCTGTGAGAAGTATCAAAGAAAATTAAAGGTGTCTACTTTCCTTTAATCTGGAAAAGTTTGTTTACATTTTTTTTTCTTTTCTTTACCGTCGCGCGAGTCAACGGTTATTTGTTTTAATTATCATCACTGATCCTTATCATTTTTTTACCTTTATATGCTTACTTGACAACTTGAAAAAATAATACATTTTTACAGCACTGTGGCGCTCTGTATAATTACACAGCTTTCGATGACTTTGAATACAGGGATAAATCTCGTTGAGAGGTGCAATGATGAATTTGAGATATTTTGAAGAAAAGTCGCAATATCCAGGATCTTCAGAAACGTAGACACCCTCTCAATCCTTTGTTTGAATCTTCTTGAATGATTGACAACCATTTATGTGTAAGCTAGTTTCTTTTTTGGTCGACTAATCTGCACTCTTCCATAAATATAACACGACTTATAGAATTTTTCTATACATGCTTCGGTTGTAAGATATGTAACTTCAGCTTGTAATAAGATTTTTCATTATTATTAGGACCTGATTGACTGACCATTATATAAGACTTTATATACATGCATCCGGACGCAATCGGACTTGGTGTATTCCACATAACTGTTCTTAAAAGCGTTTCACCTATTCTTCAGGCTCTAATCCTTAAGCACGTCGCAATTATCGTTTAAGCCTTAAAATGTTTAATACAAAGAACCCACATACAAGTAAAAATGGCGTCTCGACAAAACAGCTGAGACAAAATTGCAATTCTGTACTCAGTGTCTGATAAGTCCTACGAGCATCCTAGGCCTGTCCTAGAACGCACAGAAGAGAAAAGAGAAACAAAGAGACAAAGAAAATTCTGTAAAGAAACCAACGGAAGAAAATGTTAATACAATGTTAATAAATGCATAAATAACGAACGTACAAGATACAATATTAATAGTTAGTCTTGTTTGTTTCCACAGCCAATATACACACTAGAGTATGCTCACTCATCATGAAGCAGCCACGTCAAAGGATCATTAAACTGTCATTGTATCTTCTACGGTAATGACTCTCTCAGTCCAGAAAGAAGTCAATTGACACGAACGGATAAATAATGCAATTAATAGAAAAGAAAAGAATCGCTAGCGTGATGATCGTCATCGAATGATTATCGATTGTACCATTCCTTCACCCACGTAAATGCAAAATTGGGTTAGAGATCAGAGAAGCGTATTACTTAGGACTTACTGTACCGTAAAGAAGAAACTCTAACATGAATCTCATCCCTAGGACACACGAATGATACATAACACTGCGGCTATACTAGTTGATAAACACTTACTGAATCTTCTCATAAGATTTCCAGCAAAGGACTCGGCGCTCGTGGAATCCTCACATCTCAGATCGCAAAGTGCTCCATCGTTCTTTTGATACTTAATGTTTGGCACTGATAACAAACGACCTTCTCTCTTAGGCAGCTTTTCCTTGCCAGCACGTTTCGTTCTAACGGGTGGTTTGCATTCGTTGTCAAAAAGTGGTAAGTCAGCTGGCCGTACTGGTTCCGTTGTTGATGTTGTTCCTTGTTCCTCTGTACCACTGATACTTTTGGCTTTATCACTCTCACTTTGAGAATTGATACTCTTGCCGTCGTTACTGTTAGACTTGGATTCTGCCAAGGGTGACTTTTCGTGTTGGGGTGAACTTTTCTCTGGCGATGATGAAGACTCTGAACCGACACTCTCGACTGGCGACAAGGGCGTTGTACTTTCGCTGGGGTTGCAGTAAAATACAGAACGCTTTTGGCTGTTGCTTGTTGTATTGGTACCACTGCTGCTGTTACTGCCTGCCTGCTGGTAATGGGGTACTTGCATGTAATTTCAATATCCCGGGTTACAAGACTCGTTTTCTTTTTAACTAATACAGGTGTAGAATTTGATGATTTCAATAATGCGATTCTGTCATTTTTTTGGGGTTATAAGACTTGTATATGACTAAGGTCGACTCTGTTAAACGAGTTTCATGTTCATTGAAAATCCAGTTGTATAAGTAATTGATATTTGTTAGAATGTAATGAAATGAAGATCAGACGTTTTTTGGTAAGAACGGTATGAAGTGGATGATGGGTCTGAATGCAAAGCACTTATTATAAATCGTACAAGTACCCCATTCTGGGATGATGATGACGAAGCGGCAAAGGTGTTCTTGATTTTGAGATCGACCTTGCTGAGCTGTCTCTTGAGGCTGAATCCTTTCCAACTGTAGTTCTTGCGAAGATTCTCATCTTCCGGGGGCGCTGCGGCGCTTCCTCCCTTAGCAGGATTCCCAGCAGCAGTCTCCTCTGTGCTCTCTTTGTGATCACTGTTCACACCGTGACAATCCTCGTGAATTGGAGGCTGGTGCACCTGTTGTTGAGGATGATGAAGGGAGAGGACGACCGTGTCTTCTAATGGTGCTACTACAGGCTCGGATTCTGATGTCGATTGCTGATTCTGATGAATCTAGTATGTGGATTTGTGCACAGTCAATCAGTTCATAAGGAACAAGAATAAGATGGACGATCTAAGGATTTATTGAAATCGATCAGTCTTCTCTTAATTTTCATTGATCATCCAATCAGGACGTACCGGGCGGATTTCCTGTCATTGCTTTCTCAACATAGTCAATAATGATTGTTAAAAGAAAAAACCAGCAACCGACACGATTCGCAGTCACTCCTAATTCTGCTTTCTATTGCTATTTGGTATTAGGTAGTATTAGGTACAGGTATCGTATAGGGAATTGCGTTTGTTTTGCATAATATCGCGAATTCTCGTTCATTTCTATGTGGATATGTCGCGGGAATGATCATTGGAATCGAGAAATATCACAAAACTCATGGTCACTTGTCACTTCCCAAGACTGTCAAAGGAATGCTGTATCTCGCAGAAGAGTGCAGATTGTAAATCGCAAAAGGATCAAATTGTAACTATTCAAATTTTTATAGTTATATATGAACGACACTCAAAGTGGATTTCTATCGAATGAGACCTAAGATGCTCATAGAAATTGATATTGTCCCATTGAAGATAAATAACGCAAAAATTTCCTTCTCTGATCATACAAGAGAGTGTCTACTCCTGATTTCTACCTCGACCTTCTTCCTAGACAAGGTTCCAGATTTCAGGTGTGCAAAACATTGCATTGCGCCAAATAAAATTGCTGAGTGAAAATCACACAAACTTTTTTCTCATCCCATAGAAAAATAACGTTATGACGTAGGCCTCTTGGAGGAAGCATATACAATGGAGACAATTCTGCACGTGGGTAAAAGACAAAAAGTGTCAACAACTAGACACACAGGATGTTTTACAATGAATCCTTGAACCGAAGGATCAACTAAAATCATTGTCAAATTTGACGTTAATATCAAAACGAAGATTTCTTGTTATAATTTTTCAATAGTTGACAGACAACTGGGCGCTCCACATATTAAGGAGCTCAGACCTCCACAGTGTTAAAGTACAGGATACAGTCAATGGACCGGAAACAGCAGCCGAACCATAAAGCAGGTACAGATGACGTGTTTCTATGTCACTTCCGTTTCAAGTCACGACCGCGTGAAACACTTTGAAGTCTTATGCATTAGCCATTAGAAAGATAAAGAATGTACAGGAAGTCCTGGTCATTTGTATTTCTGTGTACCAGAAGTAAAACTCGAATTATAAATCAATGTAAAACAGCCAGAAATCTAGACGTTCAACACTTCCGGTTTCAAGATGACATATAAATCTGTACTTTCTGCCATGGCAAATGCATTGGACGTAACTATGTGCTTTCCACGCAATCGTGTCTCGCGGCAGATCTGTTTATCCTTATATTTTCTTTTCTCCTCCCTTCTCTTTGGCTAAGAACAATCGTTCCGCGCCACAGATATAAATAAAGATAGCACAATAATACTACGAAGCAGGCACAACAACTACTGATGGAAGTAAATAGAGTTCGAGACTAGATAAATATAAATAGTTATAAATGCACTAATGATTGAAATGCACATGCAATACGTGACAGAAGATAGTAACAAACTTTACGGCATTCTACGAAATTCTATAACAAAGATACTGCACAGAATTTTCATGAGGCCAAGGATCATTCGTTTCTCTATTATCTGTATACCATTCTCGATTACACGAGTGATATACGGTTTAACGGAGACAAGAGAATCTCATGATTTCTGGTTATCACTTTTGTAACCAATCGGCTTGGCCTAATTTTATTTAGTAAACGTAAATTTCGTTGTTTTCCTTGAGTTAGTTTTCCGGTATTTTTTTTTTATAATTTGCAAATAGTTATAGTATATTGACAAGTAATAAAAAAAACAACATTGCACCTTACTGTGCTGGATGGCTTATTATCTTAATATCACTTATTTAAATTAGCAATAAAAGTAATACTGAGACATTCAAATCTCTGAATTCGAATCGTTCGCGAAACGCGGTGATAATTTTGCTTTTTGCACACGGTATAATTTGTTAAAAACAAATTGGATGCCGTAGATAATATTTTATACACGCAGGCTGCATAAACCGTTATTCACTAGTATCATGCTTAGATGCAAAATTATTTGCGATTGTTGCCGTCCGTTACCATTGTCGTTGTTCTCGCTATCATTCGTATTCCTCTAATTTTCGAGAGTCATGTTATGGAAATAGGTAAGTAATGTACATTTCCTGTAATCACTTTATGCGCATTGGACATATGGTATTTCAAATGACAATTAAAAATATACGATTAAATAACGCGAGTCATCCAACGAGAAATCATTTATCATCCGTCGCATTGTATTTTCAATACAATTGTAAATCAACGTTACGTCATTGTCACTTAACAGTGTGCATCAACAGTTTCGGAGCTGTCATTAAAAATGACCCAACATTTTTTTGTATTCCGTCACAGCCTTTATGCTTCGTTGAAAAATCTCCGATCAAATTATTTGAAAATTAGTAACGCAAATCATTAACGTATGCGAATTGTTTACTACTGCAATCACGTCATAGAGTTAATCGTCGCTTTTGATTGATTCGCGTAAACTTGATGTATCGAGTAAAGAGTCGTATGGTACGTGATAAAATATTAAAATGAAAAATTCTTACAAACTTTCACTACTTTTGGCATGTCAAATGTGTGCATGCTTATATATATGAATTATAATTTATAACCGAGCCATTCTCTCGTCCGCAAAAGAATTCTAAGATAAATGAATTTCAAAGTCCCAAAACTAAATTTCGATGCAGATCCATTAGTGTCCTAAGGCCAATGTGTAAAGCGATTCAAAATGGCAGCCACTTCCAATCACTGTCAATGTACATAAACATTGTTTCTTTTCTTTCCTGTCTTCAACTTCCGTGGAATCTACAAAAGTGTAAGTTTATGAATGAAAAATATTTAACAGAATTTCACAATTGATATAGTACCAAGAGCTGGCAACCATTTCGCTGCTTTGTAATATTCAAATCTATTAGCCATCAAATTCATCAGCCAATTTATTATATGATAATATGCAATCCACTACGAAATTTTGTTGCACGTTAAAACAAAATCTTTTGGTATCAATGCTCTCTTTGTTTTTCACAAATAATATGTAACTTATAAGAAAACCAAGGATAACATCATTATGTACCATCGACAGAGCTCTAGGTTCAGTCATCGATCAAAATTGACATCTTTGAGACAATGCTTTCTACGATACTATCTAACACAAGTAGTTCACTTTTCATATTGGCTGTTTTAACAATATTAATTGTGATCTTGAACGTTTAATTCATCAATTTATCCAATTGTTAGAAATTCTTGTTAAGAGGTCATGCACGACATTTTTTTTGTTCTTAAAAACAAAAGAGGAAAAAAAAGAACCGACAATTCCTACCTAAAAGAACTGTTACAATTTAAACGTAGACGCATTGCAAGTATACATTTTTATTGACAACATTATTAAATATTTCCCTATCCATGTTATTTATTAATAATTTAATGGATGCGCTTTATTAAGTTGCTCTGCTGTAGACCGAATAATCTATACGAGACTGTTGCTGCGTTTTAATTGGATTGTACACAGCTAATAAGACACTTATGAATATAAGTGCATTAATTAATCGTGAACTAAACGACCTATCGAATTATCGGATAAAACTATGAATTCCCCCACATACTCGTTGCTGGCTAATCCAATGAAAAGTTCCTATCACACGCTGCATCGTATTTGCCCCTTTTTTAATCTTTTCTTTTTCGATAAAATTAATTAGGCATCCGTTTAAAAGGTCTCGGTATAGCCACGCGCTATCAGAACTGATAACGAATACACGTCCTTCTATACCGTAGTGAAAGTATAGAACAAAAAATGCACCATTGCTCCATTTTATTCAAAAGACTCTTGTTGCGTTTAGTTTGTAGAATTTGATAATCTATACGTTATTATCAATTTGTTCCTACGCGAACTATTAGGCAGGTAACCGCTGACACTGTCTCACTATGTATCAAGGCATTACAGAAAGGTAGGTCAGTAACGGCATTTCATGGGATATACTACAAGAGTGTAAATTGTCATCGAGTTCACGAGCTCACGCAGTGAGTGAAGCATCTTCAAGTCTTTGGCAGCACGTGGAAAATGACAAGTTTGACCAATAACAGTTGTCGATGACATTCTCGTTTCTAAATTAAAATTTCTCACGACATTGAAGGCACTTCTCTTTCATTCGTTTTCACTTAGTTTTTCTTTTTATCCTTTCTTCTGTCACAGGAAAACACTTATGGTACAGTCGATGAGGATTCTACTGACACTCCTGGTATAAGCTATTCGAATAGCCACATATTGAATTGTTCTAGTGTGTACTGCAAAGTGCAATGCCTGTTTGTTAATCGGTATGAAAAACAGAAAGAAATTTCAAGTGGATTTCAAACTGAACCACGATCCTCAGGATCCTTAAGATCATGTCCTGTTATGATTCTTCATTGGTATTTCTGTGCTTCCTAAGAGTTCTGAGATTTCCGTATATTGTTTTCTGGTGATTGCAACTATCTAGAAACGTCCTTACGTGAAAGGTCTTGCAAATAAAAAGAGTTTACAAAGTATACAGAGTGTATTATTAGAAGTAGCTCTTTGGTTAGACTAGTTCTACGATAGAGAAAGAGAATGAAAGATGGAAGTATTCGATGAATAAAGATTTGATGAAACGTATTGTTTTTCTTTACCAGTAATCCTCAGCTTGGAAAGTTTCAATCGACGATGCTTTATAAGATTTTTGGTATCGCTTAGTTTTGACAAATAAAGATATATATAATAACTATTCACTTGGACAGTTACGTTACGACGATATTTTTCTTTTCATCAAAAATTATAAATTACACAACACGTTATCTCGAATTGATTTCCCGTTTATCAATTGTCAGTCTGCCACACGAGGTCTATTGTATATATGACTCAAATATCTTACAACAAAAGTATTACGTCTGGATATACGGATGGATATGTTGTTGTTGGACTTCGTTTGATATTGCTACGTATTCTAATCTAGATGTTATGAATGCAACATTTTGTGTATGAGAACAAGAAAGTGTCATACTTTGTGCAAAGGCACGTGTGGACATCCAGCAGAGACTCCAAAACTTCAGACAGGAAGAATATACCTAATGAAAACAGTGTTCTTCACCACATTCGAATAACTAATAATAAAAAGAAGAACTACAGCTTATTTCTTTTTTATGCCAACATTTGAAAATCTTAGAAAAACAGAGAAAAAAGGAATACGTTAAAAACATATTTCGCAAAACGGTATCTGTCTTTTCTATAAACGCGAAATCCGAACTAAGCATCGAACGAACAATAGATTTCCTATGACGTTGTTAACACAGTTTAATCATGGCTGTACTTCTGGCTAATTGTATCGTGGAATTTCTAAGTGTCTAAATACTCCAAAACGTGGAAACAATCGATTGTCCAAGAAAGTATCACGATACATATAGTATAACCCGTGTACAAGTAAGAGGGTACGTAGAAGACAAAGTGAAGCAAAGTTACTAGGGAGATATATCTTACCTGATCTATGCTCGGGCTTCTGGCTTTGTCGTCGTTTTCTTTCTTCGATTCGTCCTGACGTTTCGGGCTACGTAGTGCACGTTGATAGGCGTCGGTGTTGCTGCAGAGATCAGCAGTGCTCATCACCAGCAGGGAGACCTTTTGTACAATGTCCACGATCGCGAGTCCCGTTTCATTTCCATAGGCCAGTCTTGGATCACAGAGAAATACGAAATCAACAGTAGTTCATGATTGTACCAGCTGGATAGGAGACATCAGATACTTACAGACCGTATGAGGAATTTAAACTGAGTGCCGTAATGTTTTCAGGTTGCTCGCCATTTATCCATGGCGTCAAACAGATCAAGGTCGCTTGAAAACCAGCAGCTCTCTTCTGTAAACCACCCTTAACCTTTAACGGATAAGTATACTCGACTGAATGATTCTTCGATTCCTCGCCGGCAACGTTACCACTTGGTGGATACTCGTAATCCGGAGAACATTCAGTTTCCTTAGACGGATCTGACGTTAGTGGAATCTCGAGAGTCTAAAACGTGAAGATGAAAATGATGGACGAGATATTTCCGGTTACTTTTTACTTCACAAAATCCAATTGGAGTTTTTCTTTTAACGAAAATAAAAATGACTCTAAGTAGACAGCCTTCGCAGTACCGAAGCTTCCTTACGACTTACCACAATTTCCGACATGCTCTCAACCTTTTTGAACTTAAAGAGTATCACGTGCCTTCCGGAACCAGCAATCGCAAGCTTCCGGCTTTCAGGGCATAGGAAAATCAGTTGCACAGCAAGTGGATCCTCCTCGGAATCTAAGCTACGCGTTCTACTCTTCTCGAAGAGCTTTGCTGTTTTCAGCTTGTAAAGTACTTGCAACGTGCCAGCCGATGCATCCCAGAACTTTATACTACCGTCAGCGTGCCTGAAGCAGTAGTTAATATTTCGTTAAACAGTTATAATTAATAGTGGATTAACGTAGAAAGTTACTAGTGACAGACATCCGTCATTTCCCTGCACCGACGGTATCCATGCTCTCCGAATACCTCGAGTGAATTACAAGTGTCAAACTTTCAAGGACGTTAACAGCTGTACCAAACACTCGCGCTCAGTCATGCTAACAAAGTTATAACCAACTGACCCAGTAAGAATGATCTCGTTGTAGCTGCTGGAGTTCGGACTCCACTCGCCTCCGGAGATGGGCCATTCCTTTTCGCTGAATCCTGTTTTCTTTTGAGATTTCGAACCCACCGAGTAGAAAGCAGGTACCAAATCCGAAGGACAATCCGCAAAATACGCACAGCAAGTCACAGGAGATTCATGAATATCCATAGGATATGGATTCTCAAAGCATGGAAAACCAGCTGTCAATAGATCAATCACGACCAGATCATTTTGAAGTAAGACAACGACAGCGTAAGGATCTTGAAAATCTGTGAGAATCATTAAGAAAAAAATACTAAATCATACATCCAGACGATTAAAACTCGCTTAATGAGTAATCGATTCGATAGATGCTTAAAGCTGTAATAATTTAACTAAATAAAAACCTCACGTACCACTGGTCCAAGGACTTTCGCATAGTGTTATAAAGTCTACGACACTGTGCTCCATTTCCAAGACCGTTGTCGTTTTTCCTTGTATTACTGTAATACTGGGTGTTCTGCCGGTAGTGTCGTAAGCCAACCCTCCAGAAAATATGACGTAAGCTTCCCTGTGATACGGATGAGAATAACAATTGGTATTATCCTTTCGCGTTTCATTGTTATCCATATAGGCTCGTTTACACGAATAGGCTGGCTACGATCGTCGACATTGTTTTGGTGCTGACAATACAATTTTCAACGTAGTTATTGTTCATGCTAGTGTCAGGGTTATTGTTGCATTGACAATTACGCTGTCAGGTTAGCACAAAGAAATATTCATACCAAAAACGTTCCGCCTCAGGGCTTACATTATTAATTGACAAATTGATTAATGTGTTCGATGACAAAAAGTTTGTGTCGAATAAACTGATTATGATTCTGCCCTTTTGTATGATCATCCAACAATCATTACGTGCATCAAGGTGTTACAATGTCTTACCCAGATCTTGACAGTTTCCACTCGACCTTTTGAATGGACTTGCAAGCCTCTGGTTCACCATCCTTAGTATTTTTTGCTGCGAACAAAAGCAGAGTATATTGTAACAAGGCGAGTCTATCTTGATTAGGGAATTTAAAAAAAAAACAAAATGTTATCCATGTTACTAATTAAGGTCATGTCATGTATGAGAACTGAGAACAATGCAGTGGCCTGTATACATGTCATGTACATTTACTAACCGTGTGGGTGGATAACATTTATTGGCTTTAATTGGCGTAGAGCCCAGGTAGAGAGCGAACCATCAGTATGACTACACATGAACTGTTTGCCTTCGTGATGCCAGGATATCGATCTTAATGGCTCATCAGCTTGACATCTGTAATCCGCGGTTTTCAGTTTCAAATCCCAAAAAACAATCTGACCGGTCTCGTAACCAATGAGCATCTGGAATAAAAAGTATTCACGTACGGCATATCTCGAAATTTGAAACCGTACCTAGCTAAAACAGTGTACGGACTATCACAATAATTTATTTCGAAATTCGTATATAAATAATAGTCAGGCGTGATGATTTTCGAAGAAATTTTTGTGATTCAATTTATCAAGAAATGTACCTTGCTCAAATCTAAAGGATTATCACTCAAATGTACCACAGCACCAGGATGAGTCTTTCTCGATCTGAAATGTATTTTCATTGTCATTATAAATCATAGAGTTGTCATGTGATATCAGTGAAATAAATATCATTCAATTCCCTTTGGTAGAGAGTACAAAGTATTTCTTTTTCATTATACCAGATCGACTATTTTTTCATTTCTATGTTGAGAAAAGAAACAAAAAGATGAGAGCAGCGATATCGGCTTCGCTATTCAATAAAGGGATACTAGGATCATCCAACCATGAGACAGTATCACTCGAAGCGCAAAAATAAATTCGCTGCTTGGCTCTGTTGCACATGAGACTGACCAAAGGGGAATTCGATCCATATATTTTTAGGTATGCTGACTGAAAGTTAGGTAAATTATAAAGGCAGGTCATATCGATAATTTTTCTTTTTTGCATAGCTGTTATACGTTCTATTGAAATATCTTATAATAATGCAGAGTGATCAGTATATATATGCTCCAGTATATGCTTATGAATATGGCAATTGTTGTAGACTAATAAAAGAAAAGCATGCCGCTTTCTTAGTGAGATTTCATATGAATAAATGAAGGACACTGGATATCGCGACGTGTTGTTAAAGTCATCTAACCATTTGCCGACCTCCTTTCTACAATAGACGTTCGAACTTCCGAGATTCAGGAAATGCAGAGGCGTTTTAAAGCTTGAATGAAATATTGATTTCAAGTACTTACACTTCAATGGCCTTGTTCCAGTTGATCACGTACCCTGACAAAACGAACGTTTCAATATGGAGTATGTGGATGTTACCTCGTTCCGTGCCGACGTACAGCCATTTGCTTTGAAGAGGTAGGTGCATGCACGTTATTCTATGGAAACACAAAGGCACAGGTATGTATTATTATGACAGATATGAATTGAATGTCAAATCAATTTTACAAAAGGGTCACTTTAAGCGTGTAACGCGTGAAATGTGATATTGGATGTCATGCCATATACAGTATAAATCATTGAGTTTCTGATCGGTTATTAGGTTTCTGTTTCCACTAGAAACTGCCTTCGAGTACCCTCTTGAAAATCCACAAGTGGTACCGTGAACATCAAAGATTGCCACTTTCAGAGTACTTCAGTGGCACAATTCCTCTTTGGGATGAATAGAAGAGAGCAGACAGAGGGAATTCAAAGCAATTCTGTTTTGTCCCTACCTCTCTCGCTGGAACTTCAGGCTCTGCACAACCTGTGGTATCTTCTGCCTGAAATTCCACAGATGCAAGGTATCATCTGCGGTAGCAGATACCAGAGCTCCTTCGTTAACAAGGAACAGCAGCTGTATTACAGCTGCACCACCCTCGTGCCTTACATGAGTATCCACTCCAGGTCTTCCCAAACTAAATGATGACATTGATGATAGTTAAAGAAAAATAGAAGACCCTCGAAGCAGTCATAAACATATCGTCATACCACAATGAGAATAAAAACTATATCAAGTATCAATCTTGCAACATTAAAGACGATCTCTATGAAAGGATTAAAAAAATAAAAAATAATTATAGCAAAGGATACATTCTAAGTGATCCTGATTTAGTTCCAATGGCAAGTAGCCTTTGAACAGGATCAAATGCAACTGCGGTAGGTTGATATGGAAAGCCATGTCGAAATGTCTGAAACAAAGAAAACCAAAAACCAACATTCATCAGCAGAGCTACATAATATTCATGTTTCAAAAAAAATAATATCACAAACGTTATTGTACAGCCATTAAAACAGTACTAAATATTCAAAAGTTTCATTTATTCATCAGCGGTTCCTCGCATATATCAAACATTGCTTGTTAACCGGCACTCGGAAAGCTTCAATTTTTAATCAACGCATTTTCCGAGTAACTCCCCAACTTCAGTAATGAATAGTTTATAGCAGAAGTCAAACTGAATGCCTCTGTTTCTGCTCGCCATTATATTTGCATGAAGCTTTATCAAATTGTATCGCTGCTTGTTAGCTAACATTCTAAAAGTTTGAACCGTGTAAAAATGAGCGCGCGCTTCAGTATGTGTACAGGATTAACATGTATGTACGTACATTCCTATATTCCTAGAGTAACATCCATATATAGAATAGGTGGCATTCTAGTGGGTGGCATTGTATAACATGTTTCTGTCATTTTATTCGATAGGACGTTACGACAGTAAAACAAAGAACAAAACAGTCCGTTTCTTCTTTCCATAATTTTTTAATCCCAGGATAACGTAACTCGTGAGCTTTGTCAGTACTTTTTTTCTCCCCTTCTTTTTATTCTCTCGTCCTTTGCTATTATTGCTCTCCCGTTTTATTTCTGGAATACCGCAGTCTCGAAATGGAACAAGCCAAAACGCGGAGACAAATGTATATATCGATTTCGGGTGCCGAGTGTTATCGGTAAAAGGAATAAAATAAAAAAGAGCACAATAGGAAAATGTTCTCTTATCAGATCCTACGGAATCATAACGGATTCGAATTCCTGAAATTTTGCAAAATATTATTTACATCTTATATGTTGCAGTACCGGGCTCGTTAAACAACCATTTACCAATTGATTGGCCAGACTCACTTGCCCGGGGACGTCCCGGATAGAGCAGAAAATATTTACAGGCAAACAGAGACATCAATGGCATATGACAGAAGATCAAACGTAAACGATAAATCAAAAGTAAATAAGATAAACCAATAAATAAAGACGAAATGATGAAAAAGCAAAGCGACGACCTTTAATTTCGTGAATCTTTTTGCTAAGATAGAAAGGGTGAGAGGAGGAAGAAGGCATCCCCATTTTTCCAAAATGGAACATTCCACGCGAATTGGGACACGTCAGACGCTCAGAAAAATAGAATATATTAGATATTTTTAATATATAATAATAAAATGATTTTTCTCCTTCCGGTATCAAGATCAAACAGACCGTTGACATTATTCAAAACTGTATATAAATATTCATATAGCACACTGACCTTCTTCACTTGAAAATGCTCCGATCGTAGATTCTCGATGATTTCCTGATCGGGTTTAACCTGTTGAGCGACCGACGATCGAAAACCGTCGAGTACACCCTTAAATGTGAACTTCTTCATCGCGCTTGGTTATCGCGCACTACACGATCACATTTGACAATCGTTAAAAAGCTTAGGGGAGATAATCCGAGGTCTGAAAGACACCGGGGTAATCGTAACGTCGAGTAGATGCTAATAACGGTCCGACGGAAGGAACGAAACGTGAGAATTAGATTTCCTCATACAATCCGCGAAGATCCATCACCGAAGATAATACCGACATGTATCGCGAAATCGTGGCATAAAGGATGATTAGCTCAGGTATCCTGCACCTTGGGAAATTCCTGCATTTTTATCGAATTGAGATGACGTCACCGCGAAATGTTACTCCCTACTGATAGATTAACCATTTACGTTTTATTTCACGCTCGCGAACACGATCTTTCACGGTGCTGGCGACGAGTTATCTGCGCGTTTCGACGAACGCTGCGTGGCCGAGAGTGTTTTCCTCGTTGACAGCAATGCAGTGTTGTGTCACCGTGTCAGATCAATAACTGGCAACAGGCTCGTGTAGACCCTCGCGAACCGAAAGCCTGATGCACATGTAGTCGTCGATTGGTCGCTGAAACGTCAACGTTTCGCGTCGACGTGTTCTGGAAACGAGGGCGCGAAAATTGCAATTTAGGTGAGATTCTTGATTTTTTTAATAATTTTTACAGAATTTAGGGTTGATGGGGACATTGCTAGAGATCATTTTTATACTTGTAACATTGTTTATTGTTCTTTGATAGAATGATAGTAGATGAGGCTAAACTGCAGAATACGATTCCCTCTTGCAGTGAACTATGGATTGTATAGCTTTTTTTAAATGGGTTGTATTTGAAGGGAGTCGTATTCTGCAGTTTTACCGTAGATGAAGTTGATGACTAGGGTATATAGGTTTCTAAGAATGATTAGGTTAAATAGTATAAATAAATGGATGGGCACAAAATTTTTATTCATTAAGAAATTTATTGGATCATCGTGGCAAGTACTATTTTATTCATAGTTCGTTCACTAATAAAATGTGTTTTGGAACGGTCAACTTCATATGAGTTTTAAAGTCCCATAGAGCTCACATTTTACTTGTGGATAATTTATATACAAGAATTGTAGCATTTTTATTGAAAATTTGAATGCAGTTTTATATCTGTACTGATATAGAACGTAATATACCTAAACTTATTTTTTAAATGAAAATAATACAACTATACTATAATTTATACTAGTCTGTAATTTTAAATATATGTTCTTTGTATATTTTAAGTTCCTGTATACTTTCTTTTATATCGGCCAGTGCTCTATGATTGAAATCCTTTTTCATACCTAGTTTATATACATCTATGTTCCAACGCCTAGAAAAGAAATAGTAATATTAATTTTTAAAATACCTCAACTGGTTATTAGAGAATAACCTTATCTTTGAGCTGTGAAATAGTTGAAAATATTATTACTTAGCAAGTTCTTTGATTGTCGAAACATCTATAATTCTATAATGTATGTATTCGTCGACGCGGGGCATGTATTTTTTCAAAAATATCCGATCCATGTAGACAGTATTTCCTGCTATTGGGCACTTGCCCTTTGGGACATACTTCTGCATAAATTCTAATAATTGATTCTCAGCATCCTCTATAGTAATTACACTCTTATATGATTCATTTATTAAACCAGTCTGAAAGAAGACGCATAAAACAAATTAAAGAAATTCTTTAGAACATAGTTTATAAAGAAATTGATCATACTTTACTATGTTGATTTATACACCACTCTGCCATATTTTCCAATATTGTGCTTGGTTGATTAATTACTACATCAAACTTATCACTAATTATATCTAATTTGCTATTTGTAATTAAACAGGCAACTTCTAAAATATGGCATGTTTCAGGGTCAAGTCCAGTCATCTATAAAAAATATATATTTTATTAAATCACCATGAAATGTTTTAATTAGAAATGCATGCATTTGAAAGTTAAATAATAAATTACAGTAATTTCATACTTCCATATCTATCCACACGATATTAGATGCCTTTGTGGTATCCATTTCTGTGTTTACTAAATCCAAAACAAATAAATTAGTTACATACATTATAAATATATAATCAAAAAAAGTGCAAGTAATAAATTATGCATAAACTTGAATAAAGCCAGTAGATCATTTAATTAAGACTATTAAATTTTGAATTTAATTTTGTTTTATATGCCAGTATGCAAATCCGTTATTTAAATAGTAACGAACAAAATATTATATCACATGCTCAACCGTAAGTAACATTAAAAAATTACCAGTAGCAGCAAAACTCCGATTACTAAATCGGAGTAAATGCTTTAACATTTTGACGCCTTGTAAGATACTCATTTCTAAAACTTTGCACAAATAAAAACGAATTAAAGTCTCTGTTCATAAAATATATTATATTGCCTTAATAACCTCATAAAATCAAATAAAACTGATGTATCATTTGATTATCAATAACCTTACGTTTCCAGATAAGAAAAACGTGAGTACAAAATGAAAGTGACTCTTTTTCAAATTATTATAAGTTCAACTTTATTATATGAATTCTTTAGTCACTCTACACAATAGAAGCAAGCGAAGTGAGACATGTGTTCTTCAATGCTTTACAGTATAGCAATACAACCATGTGCCTATAGCAAACAGCAGAAGAAACACAACGTTGGCTCACCTGTGATAGAGTATATAGCGAATAATTTCAAATAAGAATAGCGTATAACGTGAAATGTAATATAGTTAATGTGTCAGTATATGATAAACTTAAAAATGGCACAGTGAAAAAATTTTTGTCTATTCCTGAAGTAATACAGAAACGGAAGCGTGAAACAGCAACCTGCTGTGCCGACAACTATTATAACCTAAAAAACCTAAAAAACTTTCCCGCGGTTTATTTTGTCTCTCTCGTTTTTACAACATCGGCAAGAGACAGATGATTTTACATTCTAAAAAGCTCGGTATGAGATAATATGTAATATATTTCAGAGTGCTCTCCGAATCTCCATAGAGCTTAATCTGTACAATGGAACTTTGTAATTCTATAATACTCGAAATATTATGATTTTGAAAGGTAATTTTTTATTTAATTTAAATTTAAGCGATCGGCCCCAAATTAAACCGTATCTTCAACACACGTTACGCTCCAGATGAATATAGGCCTTCAAGTGATAATAACTGTGATTGTAGATCGCTCTTTACGAAATCGACACAATCCACGAGTGCCACGAGATCGTCAGTCGCGCTCAGGTTCTCGAAGTTTAAAAATAGTCGGCTAGCCTGCCTCGGAATTGCTTGCCATCGTGTGTCGTCCTTCGAAAGATAAAAATTTTATGAACGGAGGGCCAAAAATCGGAACGAGATGGCTTCAAAATTAACGCTTTCACAAGCCCTAGGAACGGATGGGAGCGATTTCACTCATAGACAGAAAATCGCGACACAATATCAAATCAGGTAAGCTGTGTCAGTGAAACAGAAAGCAATTAATAGTCCTAAGGACGGCAAACAAATTTCTCATGAGAGAGACTGTCGCTTCCTGGTAGTTCTTCATGTATCGGAGTACTGCCAAGTTCTTTTAAAAGGATTAGTAGTCTCTCGGTGAGTGCAGGTCTCTAACCTGCTGCTAGAGCATGAGATTGCACAGCTGTCACTCTGCATATGATTATTTAATAAACTAGAAGTACCTTTACTAACAAGATGTTTCATTACAGTGCAATGAACAAGTCAAGACTGAAGTATTGTATATTCTTTCACTACCTCCTATTTTTTGTCATGCTAGCCAAATTATCGGCAGACATTTTGGATCGTTTGGATATTTTTATTTTGGAAATTGAAGAATTACAGATTCCATTGGTAAGGCACATCAATTATACATATTTAGATGAGTTTTATGTTTGTATATAAAATATCTATGTGGTTTATTACTTTCTAGCCACTATGGTGGGAGTACATATGGTGTACAAGTTTGCTGTTGTCATTCCTGGGATTATCAGCTATTAGGAGGAACAAAATCAAAACATTACAGCGATATATGATTGGTATTGTTTTGTTGGGCTATGGACCACTCTGCTATGCTGTTATTTATTACTTCAAGGATGTTTGGAAGTATCTAACAAGTGACGATTCTGATGATATTCAACTGTGGCAGGTAAGTTAAATATGTGCAGGCTTAGAAACATTTCTACAAAAAGATAATATGTTTTCAGGGTTTACCCTATGGACTATTATGGTATGCCTTTGTCTTGCTAGGGTCACAAGTTCACTTTTTCTCTCTCTACTTTTCTTGGAATCTCTTGCAAGCTTGGAAAGCAAGAGGGGCCAAGAAAGGAGAATAATTACTGTTTGTACATACCAATGCAATAAAAGATGTTCTCAGACAGTGTTACAAATTAAATTAAATGGAACTATGTATGTGTACTACCAAGTTAATGTGATACTAGGAAACTAAGAATTAACACTGTTAATTCCTTGTGAATATTCTTTATGTTTCTGGACCTGGTTATGAGTACATATAATATCATTAAACTTAAGTAACGATAATATGGAGAAGGATAGGTTTGCTTAAATTGTTTAAGATTTTATTTAATGGATGGTGCCTTAATTAATCCCATGACTCGACTTTTAAGGAACATTAAGCTGTTATACCTGAAAAGTCTATTTTTATTGTCAAAACAACGATAGCATGAAAGTCATAGGTGAATAAAATGTATATTTTAAAACATTTAGATTACCAAAATATTAAATGTATTCATTTGTTATAACATTCAATTTTACGTGTCTACTACTGTAATATAAATATACTTAAAGTAAAAGCAATTGTAATTTATCGTACACATCTAGAAAAATATGTGAACATTGGGAATCTGTTTTAAAATTCAATCCATACTTCCTGCTCATTGTATCTATTTGTTCCTAAAAATTACAAAATATATAATTTAATGCCTTACAAATATATGAAATTTCCACGTCATAATAGCATTGTATATTTTTAACTGAAAAAATCCGATTTGGAGTAAACGTCAAAAATTCATCACCAAATGTCTAATCTGCATCACTGATGAAAGTCACAAGAATTTGATTCAACAATCTCCAAATCATGAGGATTCTTTCGCCTATTTTACCTAACAATTACTATAATCGACCATTCAATCGTAACGGAAATTCGTTGGAAAAAAAAATATCAGGAAATTTAAATTAGCAAAAATCTTATGAACGCGCCCAAAAGATTTCCCAGCGAAAATCATTTCCTTGGTGGCGCTGCAGTGTGTACGCACCAGCTTGATTTCTTTTCGACGTGAGGCGGTTAACTGTGGTTAACGCTATCGTTCCGCGCTCTCGCCGTGTGCCTCGTGCATTTATTTTAGTGAAAATATCCAATACAAAGGAAAATATGGGTGGAGAAGAAGGATTGGGAGTAACCACCGGTCAGCCAAATTTATACAAGCAGGACCTCTCGAAGCTCGTAAGTTATAATACCTCTATACCGCTCGACCATACTTTTAGACAAGTACCGTATCGGCCATAAGTAACCTCAACGGAATTTCGACTATGCATACAGCAACACGGTGAATCGTATTCGCGAGTACCTATCTCTGTTATCTGTAAAAATTTGCATGCGAATAATTTCGTTAGAATTTTTATCGCAGACTGTCTTATCTGTTTTTCGCTAATTTGTGTTGTTTTTTCCGATCGTTCCACAGGATGTGAGCAAGCTAACTGCACTGTCTCGTGAGGTCATCAGTAGACAAGCTACCATCAATATTGGTAACTATCCGATTTAAATTTAGTTTTTTTTATCGTTTTAGGAGAATTTTGACGTTTTTATTTTACCGCGAAGGATAATAATTTCAAGAAAGTGATTTTGTGCTTCATTTTTTTCTTGGTTTAATTTATATGCTACTTGTATATGGGATGCACTGTTGAGAAAAGACATAATTATTCAAAATGTGATATTGCATCATTCTCTTGAAGGATTTTGTAAATTAATGCATTTTTTTGCATAGTGCCGCAATGTTAATTAAAATTATTACGATAGGTACAGCGATGTTATAGACTTTGAATTTTGAGTACCAATTGTGTTCTTCACACATTGAAGCATATTCAGTTTGTTACTTTTCAGCTGTTGCTTATTGTTTGTAAAAGTATTGTTGTTATTTTCAATTATTTTTATGGTCTTTAAATGTTTCTTAGTTATAAAATTCAATTCTCAAATTTGCATAGGTACTATTGGCCATGTGGCACATGGGAAATCTACAATTGTCAAAGCTATTTCTGGTGTGCAGACTGTTCGTTTTAAAAATGAACTTGAAAGAAACATTACTATTAAGCTTGGTAAGTAGTCCCTTTCTTCTAAACTTTAATTTCTTATTCTAATTCCTATTATTTAGTGTTGCATATTAAGATTCATCTAATATGGTATCCTAAGAATGTTAACCAATTGGCCAAGTGTGAAGCTATACGGAATGCAGTGAATTACTTTGCTTTTATTATATTTTTTGCACATAATGATTTCTGAAGAAGCGCTCGTTTATATCTTCATATCTAATCATTTAAGAATATACTTTTTGAAAATTCCACATATCAGAGCCAATTACTATAACATTATATTTGTTTTGATATAATATTGAATTTATATTCTGGTTTACTATATCTCATAGATATCCTGTTTGAAGGCTGACTATGATAGAACCTAATTTAAAGAAAACATATAAATGCAGAAATATTCTCCAGTAATTCATATTCTCACTCAGTATCCTACTTCGTTCAAGTATTACATTTTCAAAGTTTCAATTCATCCAATGTATTTCTAAAGTATCTCGATTCAAACAGTTTTGGAGTGTCAGTTTCCAAACAATTGGAGATACCAACTTTGCAGAAGACCACTCATTGTTTGGCATAGTGCAAGTTTATACCGCACCTATAGATTGTCCTACATTTCTGACTATTAGAACAATCCTACGTTCAATCAGTTGAGATAATATGTATCTATGTCTAAAATGATTAGACATTACAAATTTGTGCACTTACATTTTTGAGCTTTTATATATAAATAATACATAATATGCCAGATACAACCGAATTACAGAGCAGTAGTTACATTTGGTTTATGTATTTTACCAATTTGCCATTGTCGACCCGTTCACACGTATAAAAGCAGCATTACGTTTTTCTGCAAATATTACGTGTACACATTTGTTGACGCTATGCGGTATCTCCTTTAAAAAAGTTATCAGTGTGTTCTACTTCAAACAGTAGTATTCAGCTAGTGGAAACACACATTTGGTGTAAATACCGCGAACGAATTACCAAGTCGTCGTGCACTAAGGTGTGAATTAGGGCACAGTTACGACCGTTTCAATGTGTTCTTGAAAGGAAGTTAGACCAAAAAAAAAGAGCAGTGTTCGTCATCGGTGCCGTTAGAAAAATTGCGATCAGAAAAATGTTCCTGCACGTCCAAGAGCGTTAGGTGTCCTGAGAGTGAGGAAAAAAAGAGCCTGGAAGAACGAAGAGGATTAAGAGACGCGCACAGCACGACACGCTACTAAGTTTACCTTAAAGAAAGCAAAAGACATAAAATTACTTAAAACTCCGAAATACGTGGAGAGTTCTAGACATTATAAAAAAAAATGAATGAAATAAATGTGAGCCGAGAGAATGACGCCGTTTAACTGTTTGGAATTACAGAGGGTCGTGCGACGGAAAGTAACAGCGGAAACAAGGCAGAAGTTTCCGGCGCTACATACAAAAAGTCCTCTGCGTGTCAAAAGCGGCCGACCTCGCCTACAACTATCATCCAGCCACCAGCCAAGCTGCCAAGGCTTGAAGTGCGATTGCCCTCTATCGAGATGGACGGAAGATACTTAGAAAGTATAAACGATTCTTCCAAGATTCTCCAAGATAGAGACAATTCAACAGCACGTGGGATGTTAGTTGAGTCAATACAGCGGATGGCGGAAGAAAATCTGAATGCAGAGGATGATAAATGTACAAGAAGTTCGAGGAGCTCGCGAAGTTCTAGTGATAATAACTCGTACTCGTGCGACGCGTTAAAACGTGGTCAGCACGGTATCAAGTTGAAGGAATTGAGAATCCAAGTCGAGGACATAGGTAAAACGTTTAAAAGCTTTGGCGGTAAGAGCAAGCTCAACAAGAAGAAGGAGTACGAAGTGGAGAAGATATTGGAGAAGAAGATAACGAAGGAGAATGTATTGTACTTAATAAAGTGGAAAGGCTGGAGCACCCTCAGTAATACATGGGAACCTAAAACGAACCTAGTTGATTGTGCGGAACTATTAATGGAATTCGAGAACGAGAGAACGAGACTATTAAATAAATTTAAGAAAATCACCGGCTTCTCGCCCACTACCGAGTCTGTCGAGGAGCTAATGAAGAGCTTGATGAATGACAGCGAAAACGACGACTGCCTATTCAATTACGAGAACACGCTGTACAAAGACTTGAGAAAGTACTTCGCCAGCAAACGATCAAAAATGCGAAAACTCGAGAATCGAATCAAACACAATATATTACGTATGCTGCTCTCTACTTTGCGAAACGAACAGTTGGCGTCGTTACGCGAATGGGAGGAGGAAATGAACGGTATATCAAAAGGGAAGCCGCTTATCAGAGTAGAAAATTTAGTGGACTTAGAATTCGCGCCGTGCGACTTCTATTACGTGGACGAATATTTGCCAGGTGCAGGAGTGATTATACCGGACGAGCCACCGATTGGCTGCGAGTGCACAACGTGCGACTCCAAGGGTGATTGCTGTTTCCTTCAGGGTAGTGGATCGTTCTCGTACACGTCTGCCAATAGAATTCGCGTACCACCAGGTACGCCAATTTACGAGTGCAACAAACGTTGCACCTGCCCACCAGACTGTCCAAATCGCGTGGTGCAGCGCGGCACGTTCGCTAAGCTTTGCGTTTTTCGCACTTCTAATGGTCGTGGCTGGGGCGTTAAGACACTGAGAGTCATTAAGAAAGGTACCTTCGTCACGCAATACGTGGGCGAGGTCATAACAAACGAGGAAGCTGAGAAACGTGGCATGGAGTACGATGCTGCTGGCAGAACATACTTATTTGATTTAGATTATAACCAGAGCGAGGATCAATGCTTGTATACTGTAGATGCTGCCATATATGGGAACGTCTCTCATTTTATAAATCATTCGTGCGATCCTAATTTGGCAGTTTACGCTGTATGGATTGATTGTCTCGAGCCAGATCTCCCGAAGCTGGCCTTGTTCGCTACGAGGGACATTAAACAGAACGAGGAGATAACATTTGACTATGCGTGCCAGTTCTCCAAGGGGACTGATAACAATGATTTACCTTCGGAATCGCAACAGCGATTAGAATTACCCATTGGGAAGTCCTTAGATTATAAGACTAGATGTAAATGCGGTACTAAGGCGTGCAGACAGTATTTGTTTTAAGCATTCAAGAGTAATTATCAATGACTTGATTAATCGATAGTGCTTTTTGGGTTTATGTATATCACTTCTGTTAATCGACAGTGAACTGACTGCCTGAGGTGAAAGTCAGTGTCTGACTAAGTTCTTGATTTCAAACGAGACGAGGTGTACCGGTAACTTTTTAGTCGAATTTCTGGGGTAGTGAAGTAACTGAAACTATTGTCAATGGAGGCGCATTGTTAATTTTTCTACTTCAATAAGTCAGGAGCAGATTTCCCAAAGAGATATAATTATTGATATACAACGCTAATGTGTTTCAAGTTGTTCTATCTTAGATTTCTCTATTAAGTTATTTAACCACACTGCCTGTTCTTGTTAATGCATTCTGGCGTCCCTCTGGAAATTATGCCAATGACTTATGACGTGTATAGTAATTGCCCGTTTGATATTCACGTTATTTCACTGCACAACGCGTAACTGTACGAAAGGTGTTATTCTTCGTGAACATTTGGACATTAATTGTTCTGATTGCATCTATGTATTACATTTTCTTCTTTTTCTTTTTTTTCTTCCTACTTCCTTATCACTGTTAGACCTTTCGTTGCGTTTCTAGAGAATTAAGGACGTTTGCTGTACGTTTATTTATTATTGTTACTATCATCGACATGCGATTACACTAGCCTGCTAATGACTTGACGTTAATTACTGTTATATACGTACCTGCACAACGGTAACAATATAAAGATCAACTCTCGAGTTTCATGTAACGACCTCGACCAGTATAAATTTAATGATTTCCGTGTAAGAATTTCGATCTCTTGCCATTCACGCATTATTCATAACGTACGCATATGCTGATCATTAAATCATTAACAGATGAACCGTAAGTCTCGAATTCTTTCGTTTCGATCGAAAAGGTACTCCAAGTAATTAAAAACGCATACGGTATTTACCTGATGGACGGTATACGAAATATTGCATGATTCCACAATGATTTTTCTATGTTATGTAAGAAAGAGCAACGTGACCTCACTTGTGAAATTGTTCGCTCATAAGGAATTCAGTGCCTAATAGAATTATTATAATAGAAATGTTGATTAGATAACACTAGTTTGTTTGTTTGAATTTGTAAAATATAAGAGGCATCGATTCCTAGGCGGAATTTTTGTTACTATTACTATTATTATTATTATTATTATTATTATTGTACGCATGGCGAATCTCGCAACTCTCGATACGTAGAGAATTATTATATTTTATTAATTAATAAATGCGCCATAGTCAGAGCTCTCAGTACATGATCCGCTGAAAATACTATACGAGCGTGTGTTCTATCTATTAGGGCTAGCGCGCATGAGCGACTCTTTAGCCGGTTAGTCGCCGCGGTTTTTCAACCGCTTGGATGGAATATACTATGTTTAAATGAATTCGAGCGTTTTGACAGTCATTTTGCCACATTGATATTAAAAATGCAACTGTGATTTTATCGCTTCGGTTAAATATTCGCGTAGCTAAGAAGTCGCTCGTGCGCGCCAGCCCTTACTGATTATATGCTGTATTCGATATTTACATAAGTTGTAGCTTCTCTCAAAAGGAGCAAGGAGACAGTGAGACAACTTCGACGAATAAAGGAATATGTAGTACTTCTGAATCATATTGAATTTCATTTAATTGTTAGTCATGATTTAATGGTCTTGACACCGGTATTGATTTAGTGTTAGGTTAATCTGCATTGTGTTTTTGTACATTGTAGGATATGCAAATGCCAAGATTTACAAGTGCGACAATGAAAAGTGTCCAAGACCTGCGTGCTACATCTCTGGAGGATCTAGCAAGGATGATTCTTTTCCTTGTCTACGTCCTGCCTGCTCTGGTAGATTTCAGCTGGTGCGTCATGTCTCTTTCGTAGACTGTCCAGGTCACGACATTCTTATGGCTACTATGCTTAACGGAGCAGCAGTTATGGATGCTGCATTGCTTCTTATTGGTAAATCAATTTTTGTTAGACGTTCTATGTGTTAGAAGATGTTTAATGGAATTATAGACATGGCGCAGTACCATTTTAGTATATTATAAGAATCATGCAAGATGATTGTTTTAGCTGGTAACGAGTCCTGTCCACAGCCACAGACATCAGAGCATTTGGCTGCTATCGAGATCATGAAGTTGAAGCATATTGTTATTTTGCAAAATAAAATAGATCTGGTGAAGGAAGGACAAGCCAAGGAGCAGTACGAGCAAATTTTAAAATTCGTTCAAGGTAATCGTCTCAGTGTGTTTGATGTGAAATAATTTTTTGTATGCTATTTATTGATATAATTTAGGTACTGTGGCTGAGGGTGCTCCGGTTATTCCAATATCAGCGCAGCTTAAATATAATATTGAAGTACTCTGCGAGTACATAACGAAAAAGATTCCTGTCCCTCTCCGAGACTTCACTTCGGAGCCAAGATTAATTGTCATTCGTTCATTCGACGTTAATAAGCCTGGCTGTGAGGTCGATGACCTCAAGGGTGGTGTCGCCGGTGGAAGTATTCTCAAGGGAGTCTTGAAGGTATACAGAAGATACAATAAACTTCTTCGACTGATGACAGTTAGATTAATATTATTACTTAATTAGGTTGGCATGGAGATTGAGGTCCGGCCTGGTTTAGTCTCCAAGGACGGCGAAGGAAAATTAACGTGTCGACCAATCTTTTCACGTATCGTATCTCTTTTTGCTGAGCAAAACGAGCTGCAGTTTGCAGTTCCTGGTGGACTCATAGGTACATTCCTATTAAACCTATATATATACCTTCATAATCCAAGATCATATATTTGTCTCTAATCTTACATTATCTCTTCAGGCGTGGGAACGAAGATCGAGCCTACTTTGTGTCGAGCAGATCGTTTGGTTGGTCAGATTTTAGGAGCTGTGGGTGCATTGCCCAAGATCTTTATTGAACTTGAAATATCGTATTATCTTCTCAAACGTTTGTTGGGAGTGAGAACAGAAGGAGATAAGAAGGGAGCCAAGGTAAGAGACTTAGTGAAAGATTGAATGGATTTATTCAGAGAAATTGGAGGTATTGGAAGATTCCTCTATTTGTTGTGTCATTTAAAAACTCTCGTGTACTTCACCAGGTGCCAAAACTCTCGAAAAACGAGGTACTCTTGGTGAACATTGGTTCTCTGAGTACGGGAGGTCGCGTCTTAGCTACCAGGGCTGATCTTGCTAAGATCAGTTTGACGAATCCTGTGTGTACAGAAATCGATGAGAAAATCGCGCTCTCTCGTCGTGTTGAGAAACATTGGCGTCTTATTGGTTGGGGACAAATCCGCGGAGGGGAGACAATCGAACCAGTGGTCGATCGCAAATAATCAATATTGACGATCATTGATTTTCGTATTCGAAGTCAATATTTTCAATGTAATTCCCGAAAATCATCGGAATACGTAATTGTATTCTAATGTACGAAATGTTTATAATAAACGACGGATTTATATGTAAGTATTAATCGGACGATTTTATCCTATTCATCTTGGAATTATTTAACGTTCGTGCCATGTGTTAGGCACCGCCAAAGGGAACTTGTTTAATGGGGTTTCAATGGGAAACATGCACATTCAACAACGCAAGATATAATTTATTTTTATATATTAACATTTATATAATAGACAACGAAAAAATCAGCATGTCAAACGCTTTAAGCGTAGACTACAAAATCGCAGTAGATAAGGATGGGTGAGTCTAATCGGTCAGAGGGTTAAAAATTTTTCTTTTATAATTGGTCTACGTTGGGACAATTTTTTTAAAATATCATTTGGATCTTGTACGAAATACTGATGTATAGAATTCGGTACGAAAACGATGACTTTAGTATAATTGACAATGATTTAACGAAAGATTGTTGAGAAATATAAAAAAAAGGTAAAAACATTAGGGAGCTGTAAATAGAAGAGAATGAACAATTTATATAATTCAGGCTAAACTAAGTTTTCGATATTTTGTTTTAACGTGTAATTATTTCTCCTGCACTGAATATTCTGACTTCAAGGAGAAGCAATTGAAAAATCAGTTCAATAATTGATATTCAAAGGAAACATCTCGCTGTGTTAATGATAAAGTCACCTTTAGTGACTGTACTGTTCGTTTTAAAGATACTACGTGCCAAAAGCTTCGTAGCTGCAAGTAGAAAAATATGAACAGCTTAGATAACTAAATTTATTTTGTTGCTCTTTTTCCCATTCAAAATCTCTAAGGCAAACAAGTTTCATAGACATTGATCGTACCGTTCAATAATAAATTGATTGCTATCTATGGAGTGTTAAATATATTAATTTTATAAAGACTGAACCAGGGACAGAACCTCTTCCTTCAAGTATCCTACAGCTTCTGCTCCATCGAACCTTTCAATGTTCCAGGAGAATTTTAATACAGAAGCTGGTACGAGCCTTAAATCTACCAGTGTTTTATCAATGTCTTCGTTAGTGACTTTCTGACCTGACGGCAGTATCAATGAGAATGGAATCTCATCGCTTATTAAATTCTCCTTTATGAATTCCACGACGTTTTCGAATTTCTCAAAGACTGCGAAGGTGCCTTGAAGTATTATATTGTCAGGGAATCTTATACGTATAAGGGCGAAGCGATACTTCTTCATTTCACGAAGTTCTTCCTTCTCGCGCATTGCTTTCGTACGGAGAATTTGACTCTGCGCGACAGCTTCGGCTCTACAATACATTACAGGAATTTATAAACGCTGAATCTAATGTAAAAGTATAAGTTGCTTGTTGTATAGTAATTACCTGAGTTGTTGTTCCCTTTTAATTTCTTCGGGTGTCATAGTGAAGAACACTGGAGGTAACTCGTTACGCTTTGTAGCTTCGCTTGGCAGTAGAATCTGTACGTTTCTATCCAACTCAAGTTGAATCGGTTCAGCTGTTTTCAATGCGTCAATTAGCATGGTTACGTTGTCTATTGTGGATTGTTCAGGATTCCAAACAAGGAAGTCCTCCTCCTCTCCTTGGTGAGGTATCTTTTTCTCTTCGAAACCAGCTGCTCGAAGAAGATCCAAAGCACCTTCCAATGACTTCACTTTTTCCTGTCGTGGTAAACATTTACAGTCATCGTAAAGCAGACTTACTTTGACATTATTATACTAGAGGTATCGATCAGTGTCTTTTAACTTTTTTTCTTTAAGGAATGATACAGCGCAGCAGTTACCTGAAACACTCTGTTGCACATTCGTATCTTCCAGTACTTTGTTTCACCAGGATTGTTGATGATGTTTTCCAAATATTTTTCTAGTGTTTCTATACAGTTTTCAATCTTCTCCTTGCCTGAGTTACAGCTGTGAATTATTAAACATGCCGTTAGTCCAGCCTCCTCATGTTCTAACTGGTCGTATAGAAATTCTCGGATTTTTTTCTTCCACTCGTCCCTTGGCAAAATTTCATCTGATATCATAGGACAGCGGAAGTAAACCCCCTTGACTGCTAGGAATGGGTTATCCTCAATTACATCCTCAACTTTTTCTTCCTTCCGTTCGGTAATTTTCTCAATAGTATTGGCTTCACTCAATGCTTTTCTTTCCGCTTCTAATTCACGTTTCACTCGAGCTTGTATAGCTGCATATGATCTGTAACATAATATACATATGATTAAGCGTGTTGTTTTCAACACATAACTTTGATAAGTACTGTTATTGCATGTGCCAAAAATAAACCCACTTGATAAATCAGTTGAGTTGTAATGAAATTAGTTACAAAAGAATAACAGCTTAAAAAAATAAATCACAATATTCATACGTGTTGAATTTTGTAGGATCAGGTCGTTTTGATTCCAGCCGTGCCAGCGCAGCTTGTCCCGCAACTTTAGCTTCTTGCGTAGGTTCTGCCCTCTTAATAGGCCTTACATTTTGTGCGGATGAACTTGACGCTGTATTACTGGAGGTCTCATTCAACCTATCAATAAGACAATGTATACAGGATGATTCAGTACAAATGCACCAACTAAAGTTAGTTCTATCATAGAAATCTAACGGAGAGACTAACTTCAGATAACGCGTTTGGCTTGAATAATCCTGTATATTATCATTTACAATTTACAGCTACATTCGAAGAACAAACACAACATAAATAACAAAGCAATACTTTGAAAAAAGATTTATGTAAAATTCTATGATAATCACCTATAGCCTTTACCAGCCTTCTTAAACTTAACATCATGTTTCTTCTTGAGAAAGAAATTCTTTATTTTCTCAGCCATCTTCCCTGTATCTCTAAGTTTCCAAAATCAAGTACAAAATTCACTTAAAGCCGTGGTGAGTGTTCAGTGGGTAACTTGAGCTGAGAAACACTTCTTCTCAGTTCCTCGATGGCAGCAGAATTAGCTGAAATACAAAGCATAAAAGAACTCCAAAATAAAAATCATGATATTAAACAAGGTCACACAGGGAACAGATGACACAGAAGTATCGGGAAAAAAAGATTGGTTATAAAAACCAAAAAAGAGGGAAAAAACTTACCGGGTTTCATAAACCGTTCAGATATCCTTGCTCCGTAAATATGCCAAGCAATGTAAATGAGAGCGACGTTACTAACAAGGACGAATAGGAAAACTTTAAGAAGTTGAAGCTGAAAATCGTCGAATGAGAGCCAGTTAAGGAAGTCCTGATAAAGATCAGTGAAGCTCTGCAGGGGTTCCACTCCGTGAGTGACAGGGATGGAGACGTTTGAGGTTATACCGAGAGTCGTGAAAACGAGGGTGAACACTTCGCAAGTAAACTTATTGATTGTTTCTATGAGAGAGCCGCTCCCAAGGCTCGATTCCTCGCATAAGCCACTCATTACACGGCTTAGCCGCTCCAATTTGCGTATACCCGTGACGTAGACGTGTTATACTAGGCACAGCTGATTTTCATCATCGGGTCATGAACAAACAGGTTGACGATTACTCATTGGAAAGCCTTTCGATCAGATAAACGCTGAAGGAACGTGGTATTCAGAGAAGACAGAACGATCACGATCTCGATGATCGCGCCTGATTGCGCTTGGTCGCGCTAGATCGCGCCAATGATCTCTTTCAGAAAGTAAAATTACGCAGGGACGAAAGGCTCTGACAAAACCACGATAAAACTGACTCCGTTAACGAGACGTAATCAGTAATGTTGTTTTACGTCACTGACAGCGCTCGCGTTCCAAAACGCGCGATTTATGATTCATTGGAAAAGCTGAGAGAGGAAGAAACAAAATCAGTTCTGTATTGCTGAAATATTGCATTGATTGGAGAAGCCGGTATTATTTGAATGAAAAAATGAAAGAAAAGTGAAACAGAAAATATAAAACGATTCAGAACGGTCGGTGGCATAGTTAGACTTTGGATTTGGCAAAAATCAAACTTGCCAATTCGAGTAGCTTTAATACAGTTAATTAGGAAAGGACTGAAGTTTTTCTGGAGTGTTAAATAATTGAAACAACAAATGCGATGAGTTAGTACGTTTTTTTTTTTTTCCTTTTAATTCATAATACGTAATGAAATTTATACTGCTCGCAATGTCATCGTTACATAAAGTTACACAAGTTGTACCGAATTTGAATAAATAAGTTTGACAGTACGACAAAATGATGTTATATTACTTCAGACACATATATCATGGTTATAATATGATTACTAGCATCACCTCGCTGTCGATGTAACGTTTGGAAGAGTCTTCAGTCAACCTTGGTTGTTTCAATATAATATAGTCGGCAAATAAAAGAATTGACAACCCAAGAATTCACTGATAAACCGACCGCAATGCAATAATCTAACGTAAATTTTTAATCAAGATAGAATCGCCTGAATCGATTTTACGAAATCCATAATGCGATTAAAACGTAAGTATTTATGCCGGAGCCACATTGTAGGAATGTCACGTTAAAAACTATAAAAGCTGCACAACGTTAAAGCAACGTACACTTATCTACGTTCTAAGATAAATTGATAAGAATTACTTTCGTCTGCATTAGACTTAACTAACAATACTTCCGGAGGACTGTACCTGTTCGTGACGAATAAGACTTTTTTTCTCAGGACGAGAATAATAACAAAAAAATTTATCTCGCAATGTAAATCGCATTTGCACTGAAACTGTTTGTGAACATAAGCCAAAGAAAATACGTCATTCTTTCGAAACTCAATTAAGGTACTGCGATTGTCAGCCGTTAATAATTAAGATATAAAAAAAAAACAAGTATAATTGTGCTGAATCGGATAAATATTATTTTACAATGCACGAACGCCATGAACTTCAACGCTTTTTTTTTTTAAAAAACTTAATCTAAGCGAAGGACACATGTACACTTATGAACTAGAAAACTTATGTGTTCTTAATTATTAAACATAAAAAATAGTACATGATCTAAGGTTCTTAATTAAAGGGATACTACGAATCAAACGTGGCTCCTAGTCCAACGTTCAACTTCCTTTGATATTTGTCTCTGTATTGTTATTGCAAAATCTCAATCGACAAATACACATCCTTAGGTTACAAATATTCGAGAACTATTTGCTAATAATAAATACTTCTTTCGATGTCGGTTTAAATAATTCTACCTAAGTTAGATTGATAAGCATCGTTCACTTAATCGACCGTACAGTAACGTTTTTAATCGATCATCAAATAATAACGGCTGATTTATTTATTCTACGATAGCTAAGACGCCAGTGGAACGTTCGTGAAAATAAAAAATTCGACTACTGATCGGTTTGGCTAATCATTAAATTCTTCGTGATTTTTATCACGCGTCACATTGCACAGACACGCGATTTCTATGAAAAATCTAACGTACGGACTACAGTCGAGTTTTTGAAATACTTATAAAAATTCGGATAAATACTGTATAATCATTCATCGATAATGATACTTCTTTATCTCATAGTATCTATCTTGTGGAAATCATTGC
Source organism: Pachycephus smyrnensis (assembly GCA_030142225.1). Classification (NCBI taxonomy): domain Eukaryota; kingdom Metazoa; phylum Arthropoda; class Insecta; order Hymenoptera; family Cephidae; genus Pachycephus; species Pachycephus smyrnensis. The sequence goes on along the minus strand of JARQST010000285.1, from coordinate 2,770,329 downwards.
GAGTACCTTATATTTCTCCTCGGATTCGAATCCTAGGGAATTTAACATGGTCTTCCGATACATTATAAAATGTCCCTAGGTACTTATCGACATGGGGTAACGTCATCCAAAGAGACCAGAGAAAGCAGAACTTACAAGAACGATAATCATCAGTCGATTAAACAAGGAATCTGCACGAAAGATTATCAGTTATCGCAGAATCCCTAAAACGGTCCAATTAAAAAATTGCATTTTATCTTTGATTCGTAAGCTTAATTGAATCTTGTGAATTTATCATACTAAGACAATTCTCGTAGAAATGAATAATAAATTGTAACGATGCCTTCTCTCCTCTTCCTCCTCTCTTATTCTGATTTCCCGTATCTCTCATCGCTCCCATTAATTTTCCTCTCCCACAATCTCGCACCCAGCTTCCTATTTACACGTATGTACGTCAACGTTCCTGACACACGTCTTACACTCGACAAAGCAACACCAGTGAAACTTGCATTCGCATCGTTCCCTGATCGTCGTCTTTTGCGTATTGTAACCCCGACCGCAGCAAAGTAAATTACAGCCATCCATGCCAGCCGACGTCCTATTGCAAACTCTGCCTTGAGTGCCTAAAAGCAAAGTAAAAAAACCCCCAAAAAGTTAAAAATAAAAATTCCATAAAAGTCAAGAGATCTCAGTCAGCTCCCCTTAAACCAATAAAAAAACCTCACCCATCGATCCAATGGTAAGATTCCTCAGGCAATAATTCGGCGAGTCATCCAAGTACACCAAGTCATTAGCAGTGGGCAAAGTATATCTAGGATCTCGTATTGACAATCGTCCACGTCTGTTAACTCGGACTTCCGTAGCGCCGTCGTACTTGTCCAAAAGATAGTCGCCTGAAATAAAAAGAATCAAAGATAAATCACAGAGTGTCGGATCACAATCGTCAAGTACAATCGCATTGCGACGCTCGACGATTTTGAGGTTAGACGCGGACGCAGGTTCGTTCCGTGGAAAAGTTTTAAGGCGTCTAAAAGAATTCCTGTCGGTTCCCTTCCAGGGTGACAAATATCCGCGGCTTAGAAACGGTTTATCCGTAGACGGGAGATGAGTCACGAGATAATACGGTGACTTCGTGGTCGGAGTAGCTATCTGTCAAATTACACCTCGGCATTGTGTCTTGAGATGCGAACGGCGCAAGAAGAGGACTATGTTGTGTATACGTATTATATATATATATATCTACCCATATAATATATATAGTAAGAATTTCCAAGCGAATGAGCCATGAATGCATAATATAAGTACAGAGAGAGACTACACAATGCTATCTGCGTACGAGGGTTATGGCGGAGAAGAAGACGCGTGCAATGGCGGACGTTAAGGTTGGCGACGAAACGAATTATGCTAATGTAATTGTCACGCGCGATTTTGGCAATACGCAATTATTTATCAGAGTCGTGCTTTCTTCTTGGTTCCAGGTCATTATGCTAATAACCCATAGTGGCAGATGGTGTCCTGGGCTGAGGATTTGTTTCTGAAATTCTAATTAACCTTTCTGCCGGTTTCCGACTGGCCGTTTTACTGAGATTCACGCACGGACGATGCGTTAGGCTAAGGATGCGATACATGCGCGTGTCGAGGGGATTGAGCTGCGCTTGGTTTTATTTGGAAAAAAATCACTTTCGATGTCCGTTCGATACGAATGCCTCTGTGAACTCTTTTGAAGGTTCATCAGGCGTGACCGAGACCAATGCGCGAGACAAACTAGAGACTCGAATCGTGAATCAGCAGTTTGCAATGACACCGTGGATAATCGGATGAATAGGATGAAAGGAGGTTAAGAAGAAGAAGAAGAAGAAGAAAAGGAAGGGGATATTGTTATTGGTAGAATTTTTCTATTTTTTTATCTCTTTTATCTACGTATATCCATATATTTGAAAAGAGAATATAAAATCGTTTTTTTTCTTCCTTCTAGGAGAAACGATACGGTCGCCATTGATCTCTCGGGCGTCTCTTGGTAGGAAACTGTGTCACCTGATGTTTTCTCAAGAAAAAAAGGCATCCTTGTACGAGGGATTCCTGCCTACGTTATACAAGCCATCACTGATTCCGTATAGCAATGGTAAGGTGGACATGAGGAACAACTGGGAGAGCATAATGAGAGACAATGCTACGCCTTTACCGTGTCCGCCGACTTGTTATTTAAATTCGTATCATGCCAGGCCGAGTGTATCGAATTTTATTTTCTCGAATCCTCTTGAAAAGTAAGAAAAAAGATGAAGAAGAAGAAGAAGCAGCACGGTTGAGATATCGTGAGCGAGTATCTGCTAATACCTAGTTTCACCCTCTTGGGGAAGGCTGAAGTAAATAAATACACCAGTGACTCCTGGAGCCTTGACTTCGCCTGAGGTTTATAAAAGTGACCAGAAGAAACGAGGTGTTCCCACAATATACGACGTATCAAACGATCCCAGATCTTGGCAGCGTTCAAAGAAATTCTCTGGTTGACTCTTCGAATCATCTCCACGGTGCCCACCAGGTCTTGTACAGCATCGTAACCGGGATATTTAGTTAAGCATTAACATAAACCGTGTCTACCGCGGACCTCACACGCAGTCCAGAAAGAGAGTTATACTTAACAATTTCTTCTAGGAAACTTCGAGATAGCGGCTAAAGAGTGCTCGTGTATCCTTAAGTATTCATGGCTTTTCCGACATTCGGTAGATTGGACCGGCCGATAAGCGCGAGATTAAGGAAACGGGGGAAATTAGCGTTTGATCGTTGGATAAGATTGTGAGTGGAAGACAAGTCGGGATGAGAAACACAATACAACCTGGAGGACATTTTCCCTGAAGTGACTGTCGCGCGACAACTACCGATACGGGTACGACTTTACGTCGACGCGTCAACGCGACGCTGGGCGTCATCCACTGGAAGCTGTTTCACCGAGGTACAGTTTGGGCAGGAGCGAAAAAGATAATTTTTTAAAAAACACTTAGTACTTGTGCTCATCAATTATCATTGTATATGGATGATTAATGATGACGCGGGACGATGAGAAAATTTTCAATGAAAATTATTTTCTACCAAGACGAGCGTGGACGCGCGCGTTAACTCTAATGACTTTGGTTGTCCCGAGCGAAGGCAAATATTCTCTTGACTTGACTAGTTTGACTTTCTTTTTCTAAGGGATCGATCCTGCCGACGAACCAAGAAGATTTTATCTTGGACAAAAGCGCAGCCTCCGATTAAGGATTGCGCGGCACAACTCGCAGCGATACCATTGTCCCACCCCGTCATAACGTAATTGCATCTTGTCCTACCAGTACGCGCCGACTGCGATGTACCAGGCGTTTCAAAAGTTATCATACGCATCCTGAAAATTCTAAGCACAAGGATGATGCTTCTACTGCATGAAGTAAAGTCTACTGCCTTGGGTAAAGACAATCTTTCAAGAATCATTACGCCGTAATATATTATACGATGATTCTTGAAATATCCTGTAGCGCGTAACCATTTAAGCGTTTTCGTGGAGGTAAGAAGCCAGGTACATTTATAATAATTATCGGGACGCCACGGCGTAGCTTTCGAAAGGTAATGCTTCCTTACAACGGGCATCATTACGTTGTACACCAGTCGACGTAGGCGTGGCAAATCATTGGGAATACGAGCCGTACTGTCGGATCTGTCAAAGTGCATAGAGCTAACGGAAGCTGGTACTGGCCGTGCGAATCTTGCAAGTCAAAAAGGTATCTTTAACAATGAGAATAAGGAGAAGAAGAAGAAGAGAAAAAAGCCCTAGTCATTATTTAATGACAGGAAACAGAAGAAGCCTACCAGTGTTCTACTTAGCACTGTACGTACCTATGAACAAGAAATTGAATACACTGATATATCAATATATTGGCATTTCATACTAGCAATAAGAGTGTACAGTCCCAGCTGTGCGTCACGTCTGACATACATAAAACTCTTGATTGTTGCATAATTAAAATTAGCATATGCATATAATGATCATAGTACAGCCATTCTCATACAGTGGGTGCTACTAGACATTCCGACATATTGCAGAAATCCAATAGCCGGGATGAGCTCGTTAAAAGGTGAAGGCGAAGGTAAATAAAAAAGAAAATGGACTGAAGGTAAATTTAATAGATTAAAAAATCTTCATGGGAAAAAAGAAGAAAAAAAGAAAGAAAAAAAAAGAATATACCTGGCTTCTACGCTAAGTAATTACTGTTTTTCTTTCCTAGTGCATCCTTACCCCTCGTAAACATAAATAAGCCGGGCGCTATGCGATGCGCCATAACGCGTGCAAGCGTAACTAAATTGAAGACAAGTCGATTCAGGCATAGGATTCTATCAGTATGACCAATCTCCATGATAAAATATAATCGAAAAGATGGTCTGCCACCCGGTTATCTCGTAAACCCAGGAGTCAACGAACCCCAGCATCAAACGTATATTTATGCCGGAGACCAAAGTAACTATCCCCATTGCACAATTGACTTGGCCCTCTAATTAACGCAGGAAGACACGCCGGGTTATCCTGACTAAGAAACGTATACACGTGTAACATGGTACGAGCACACGTGTGGATATGGCGTTGTAAGAGGTAAAGAAGCGTCCTTTCGTACCTTCCGAAATTATTCTTGAGTATCAGTCGAACGGTCCCATAAAACCATAATACGATAACCACGCGGAGCATCGTAGACTCATATACGATCATCCTAACCCCATGGTCACCAATGGTTGGAGTCATCGTTTGGTTCGGGATAGGTAATTAAAAGACTTGTTTAGATTACGACGGACACTTCTTGGGCGCGACTTGAATTCTTAATCAACACGGCGATGTTTACGAAATGGAGAAGATTTTTCACAGTGTTACCACAGTGCGTGGCTTATGGTTGTATACGTATGGTATGGCTTAGAAAGCCCGTGAATGGTATTTTAAACTAATTGAGGTATGCCCGAGTACAAAGAGCTTTGGACAATGATTTGCTGGTGGTTAATAAAAATAAAAAGGAGAGACAGAGGTAGGTAGATGTATACACTGTAGAGATACCTTATGGTTGGTATGAAAAAGAAAATTTGGACATATTCATATAACATTTGAGTTTTCAATGTTGGATTTTTGAAATATCTTACCGATTTCCCGGAAGGAAGCGAGTTGCTGCCAGCAGGTGATTAGACTGCAACTTCCGGACACGCCATGACACTTGCAAGTCACTTTAGACCTTTTGATGACCGCCTGGAAAAAGATCAAGGTTTCTCATTACGTTTACTGATCCTGGTTGTACACTGTTCCAGGTGTTTGAGATAATCGAGTCAATAACGATTAAGGATGGGGATAATTTAAGGTTAAGGGAGTAACAGGAATGCTTCAGAGTGATCTTGGAGATCATCAACCGGAGGTAATGATACTTGTAACAGAAACTTATCGATCGATGCAAAATTTCCTGTGTCCAATAATTCATTGATTTTTAGCATACGCCTAATAATATTCCCTATGATACATCTACCAGTTGATATCCGCGTGACTTGCTGCAAGGCGCAATCACGCTTGACTACAGAACGGCTCGGAAGAGATCGGGCAGCAGCAAAGTCAACTAATTAAGGAAATGACCTGATGAAATCGGCTTTATCGAACTCCTAGGTTTAATTCACGTTTCGAAGCATGAGAACCAAGCAAGTATAAAGTGCCTCAACCTTAGAGCGAAGTAGTAGGTAAAAAGTATCTCGTTGAAAAATTCTTCTGCTCTCAGAATCGATCCACCTACTAGTATAGTACGTACTATATATTTATTCTATCCGGGAGCAAGAAGTTATCGTGTTAGGCGTCCATCTTGATTCGGTCCTAAAGTCGTAATTAAGTATACATCGCGAGGATGGTCCTTAGTTAATTAATCGAACGTCAAGTCGATACGACTGTATATCGTATCTGTAGATACAGGACAGGTAGAGTGAAAATTCCCAAACTTTTAAATACCAACAAGACGATAAATCAATTTCTAATTAATAATAACAAGCAACAACGCTAATAATTGTATAGAGTTAAACGCGATTACTTCATAAGTGTAAATTATAATAATTAGCATGAGTTTACATTGTCTTCCCGTGCAATTAACTACTGCAGCAAGTACTTATCAGAGACTCGTAACAGTCCAAGTCATCGAATGAGCCAACACCTTAGTATCCTTTAAATAAATCGTCATCCAGTATATACATATATACACCAGTTAAAGTAGAAATTCTTCGAGGCTCATTACGGTAAACATAATAAAGTTAATTAAGCGAGAAATCAAGTAGCAATTATAGCTAAGAGCCTCTCGTTTACCGAGGTATGATCATTAATGATCCTAAGCCATGTGTATAAATGACTCGAACGATCCGTCCAGTATCTATATCTGCAAACAGTTAAGTCCGACAGTAAAATCATTAGCAAATGATACTCTCTCCCCCAATAAACATAATCGTAACGTAATATCTTTGCCAATCGATGCTAAGTCCGTGCGTTGTATTAATATTTGTATTACGTGTCGCGAATTGCACTACGCCATTTTGCGATTCGCATAAAGGACTGATAAATCTCAAGCGCAGCCTATTGCAAAGGCAAGTAAACCCAAGGAGACACGTGCACCAGTTTATGTGCACGACGTAAGGATTTATCAAGACAATAAGATTTCAGACGCGTTCGGTATCGCAGTTTGAATTACAATATAAGAAAGGTCTTAGAGGTACGTAGGACAGAGACAGGAGTGCCAAGGGACGCATGGCGTCGTCGTACGAGTACGTTTGGAGGTTAGGGCGTCTCGACGCGTCAATAACGATGGCAATAAGGGTTACCTGTATTTTATCATCTAAACATTACGCATGTATAATTCATATTTTATAGAAGTTTCTTGATCGGCAGGGGCGTCGCCTTATGACGTTTCAATATTTATAGCTAAACTAATGCAGCCGGAATTGCAAATGGCGGCGGCTTCTAGTGCGGAGAGTTCAACGAGTGTTATACCTAATGTTGCTGCATTTTCTTTCAATTTCTTGCACGCTTCCTAGTGCGCGTACAGTTGGCTTAGGATATGACAGTGCTAATGGGGACTGGCGTGCGAGGAATGCATACAAGAGAGCAAGGAGAAGGAAGGAAGAAAGAAGACAGTGAGAATGTCAAAGAAAAACATGGGGTATCCATTTAGTTAAACTGGTTCGGTATATATATATATATATATATATATATGCCCACGTACGTTTATCTCGTATGAAAAAGAGAGGAATTGATTGCCCTTCAATTATTGTTTAATAGATTGTAGTACCGTGTGTATATAAAGGGGTAAAAAAGAGTATGATACAAGGGCACGCGTGTATATATATATATATGCATGCATGCGTGAGATGAGTGATTTAAATTCGGGATGGAAAGAGATTTCAAGTGCATGCACACAGTGGGGTAGTAATGAAGAGTAAATATATTAGCTACAATTTGTATGCAAATTCGTGGCAATTTACATAATCAGATATCTTCTGGTCACGTTGATAATGGTCTGTGTTCTACATGTCCGACGTACAATGTTACAGGAAAGGGATGGCAATAGTTAGCCGTACATATGGGAAGATAATAGGACGTATAAATGTACCAGCGAGATTTATCCGAGATAAATGTCCTTTGAAGGATTTTCTTGTGCCAAAATTACGTTCACACGCTAATTGATATATTATACTGGTGAAACTTTCATCTATCGCTACGACTTGACTGGGGTAATCGTGTTTGTATTTATGTACGTGAATTTTTTTTTAATTCAAAGCGAGATAACGTTAAACGTTATAAACGGCAGGGATTATCAATCAACGATAACGCTGCTGCTGGCTTGGAGCACGAAGTTACGATTTGTGAAACACTTTGGTAGAGGCAGCATAGACTTAGTGGACATTTACATATGACTGGAATGACGTGTGATTTATACTTCTATGCCGTGAGCCACTTGACGACTCAATATAGAAGTAAGAACGGCAGCACTGGGTATCACTGTTGCTGTATTAAATTCTTATACTTGTCCATCTTTTTCGCCACTCATTAACCGTATTCAGTGGGCAAAAAAGGTATAAGACGCGTCCCCATCGTCCCTGTAGAAGCTGCCTTGGTTTCAGCTTATCAGAAAATTTCCATTGAACGTTTGCGGCTCGTAAACTGGGGGCTGCCTAACGATGGACCGGTTGTCGGTACGAGTTAGAAGGAGGAAGAGGAATAGGAGGAGAAAAGGGAAGAAGGGAGAAGAAGAAAAAAAAGGAATACAACTCGTCAAGTGCTTATACGTGTCGCTGCGACTCTGGGTGTTATATAGGATTTATGACGTAACATAGAAACTCCTGGTTAGACCATATAAAAGACAGTTATTAAGGATAGCTTGAGATTCTTTTTTTCTGATTTTAAGTATACAAGGTATCTAGTGATTTTTTCTTTCTTTGTTTACTCATTGATCAGACCCAGTTCTAAGGTACGGCTAGGAACTTTATTTAAGTGTACTGTATTAGAGCAAAAAAAAGAACGGGCTATAACCAGCCAGTCTATGTTGAACTTGTACGGTTTGTATCGTATCGCATTGTGAAGGGGGTATCGCGTAGTATCGTGTCGTATCGTATGGCTGATGCATGAGGACTCAAAACAAAGCCAAGATCAGATCCACGATCCTATTGTCTAAGATCGCTGCCCGTTCGAATCACGTGGATCACCACCCACGTTACGGATGTAACCGATGGACGGAGTGACGGACTGGGAACCATGATTAATGATCTTGATTCGTAGAGAGTCCCGTGGGAGAACTAGTGTTAACGGCTTTTAACGTATTCCTCGTGTATAGTCGCAACGATCCAGATGGTCGGTCATTCGATCTTACACCCAATATCGAAGAAATTTATCGTACGTTATCTCCGTGTAGATAGTTGGTTATCGGGATGAGGAAGTGGATGCTGTAGATATCTCGTGCGATAAGCATAATTGTCATTGTTACTGTAAACGATGGGCATCAGGAAGGAATTGATGACGGTTGTGCGGTTAAATGGAAACAATCGACGTTCATTTAGGATTGTTATACCCAGTGAGGAATTCTAGGGACATAAAAAGTTTCCATTAGTTACTAGTCTAGTGGGTAACGTTTGTCTTGTGGAAGAAATAGGGTCAGAGGTCATTTGCGTGGATAGTGGACTGATAGTGGGCAATAAAAGAACGATTATCAATTACGTGAATTAAACTGTTCTATGTATAGTACAGGGGGAATTTTGTATTGTGCTTTTGTTCTGTTCTATTCATCGAATTGAATCGATGCTTGGTAACGATGGTTGATATCTATGATTAATTAGTCGAACTTACCCTACGGCCAGCTTCGTTATTGTGAAGATTCATTAGGCTCCTGCCTTGCTCTCGGCTTCCTCTTTTGAAACTTCTCTCGCGCTCCCTCACGTCCACGAATGCTTGAGTGAATCTTAAAGGACAAGAACACGTATATGTTATTAATTTCTTTGTCGCGCCGTCACTTGTGAACGATACTATTTTCTTGATTCTTTCCCCAACAGAGAGAAATTTAGTGAAGGATGCTGCGCGAGACAGATTTCAACCCTCTTGGAATTCACCCTCCTTGCATCGTGAGAAATAATAAAGGCGAGGGTCAAATCTTCAGTGTACAGCCCCCGTCTTATATAATCTGACAAGCCGTTCATTTTTTGGGGATTTTTAGGGAATCCTGATGAATCGATCAGCAATCCCACCCCAGACAAGGTAAATCTTGACCTACGTATCCGAAGGATCGATTTAATCTGTATTGTCTGAAGGGAAATGAGTTTTCTTATTGTTTCTCCATTGGAAAGTTGCAGGCTGTCATCGTGACAATTGTTATTCTTGCCTGTCGTCTCAATTATAATCTTTCTCTTTCTTCTTTTTTTTTATTGGATGACGCGGATAGATACAGATGTTTATATGTGGAGCCAAGAGATGCCACAGCATCCAGCATGATCTCTAGGAATGCCAGATAGAGATGTCACGTAGAATGTACCACTCGATGGATAGAATTTCAGGGGGTCGAGCGGCTCGTTCCTCGCATGACACTGGTGATTGGTTTATTTATCTATTTTTTATTGCCCCACACGCACACGTTACAATTCCCCTTTATGTCATTATTCCAAGGAGATTAATCGACTGTAGATTCGCTGGCCAGAATTTTTTTCTTTTAAATCCTATTCAGTGACGCAGAGATTAATTATAAATACAAGGATTTATTATATAATGAAATATATATATATATTTATCTAACAAATTTTATACCATTCACAGTACTTTCTAGGATACTGTGATAGTCGGATGATTTATCCAGCATCCCTTGGACTATGCATGAATCACAGTGCGTGTCGAATTTACAGTGGATGAGCTGGGATGATTTTCCATCGACTGTCATTTAATAGGATTGATCCCTTCCCATTGGTTAATTGGTCAATGACGTGGAAATAAACTATTGGACAGGAGGTCGCTTTTGTTACAGCCTTGTAAAATGTATAAGCCTTTTCATTGTCATTCTATTTGTCTATTACAGTAGGTATCTGTATGTACACTGAATGAGATTATAATGCTGCAGTGATAATCAATTTGTAGAGGAACCGAATGCATGGCTAATCAAACCGTTTGCTTAATGTTGATGCAAGAGGAAAAACAACATAGTTCGTTATGACTATACTAGTGAGTAGATAGTAATGATTTGACTATAATTTACGTTCTCTCTGCGTCCACCAAGATGGCGCAGTGTACCATAAACGTATCGGAATATGAAAATTCTCATTGTACCGTTAAAGTATAAATTTCCAAGTACAGACATTACGCGCGTGGGCGTTACCGATACGGTCATAAAAAGTCGGCATAAATTTTAAAAGGGCCGAGAATGGAAACAATAAAGGTGGCCCAGGTGGGAAGTGACGATAAATTTACCTCGCTCGCCACGAAATTCGAGGGCGCCGAGTCTGGAATTCGTAACGCGTAGAAAATATCGAGGGTGAAATTACGTATAAAGGGACAAACGACTTATTGTACTTTTTTTTTTTTCAAAAAAGCACAGTAAATCCTAGACAACATAAATTAGTCAAAAAGTATCCTTGACAATTCTATTCGCTGTCGAAAAATGATGCACTTTCTCCAATGCATCAGGATTAAATTCTAAATAAAGATTGTTCTGATTAAAAAAAATGAAAATTATATATATATATATAATATACTCACTTATAACCATATTCAAGGTTATCACCACATCCACCCCAAATCCACTCTCGATTGAGATCTCTAGGTCGTCCACTTCTCGAACATCCACAGGATGATAATTGTCCATCCCTACATGCACGGCTTACGGAGTACACGACTCCGGCAGCCGCGATTGCATGAACGAATGCGGTTTCTCTACTGGCTGAAAGTAATACAAAAAATACGAAACATTAATAACATGCGCGTGTACGAAAGATAGATAGGCAGCGCGTTATCTCGCGACTGGTTTCGCTCATTTGCCAAAGCGTTTAATCGCCCTCGACTGATCTCAAAGGATTGAGAAGCAGCAACTAGCACAATAATATATCTATATTCACGTACGATAGTTATATACAGCAGAGAGAAAGAGACAGATAGAGAGCCAAGAAATGAGAGCCTAGAAAAAAAAAAGATAGAGAGAAAAATAATTGGCGCCGTTAGCCACTGAAATTATTGGCAGGATTTTGCTATCCATCACCGAGTCAACGGGGTCGGATGCATTTTTGCGTATGATATCGATGGGCGCGATTGCATCGTGAGAATTGGCAGGCCTCGGCCATTGAGGATATTTAGGCGTTGCATAGAACGGCAAGGATTGGCAAGGACAGGCTTTGATTTATTAACCGAATGATCGAATTACTTACGCCGGGGACCCGGGGCTGAGTGTAAGGTGGATGAGAAAGGGTGGCCAGGAGAAAAAGAAGGGAAGGAAAGCGAGGACGGTGACGAGGGAGTGTGAGAGGGTGTCGTCACGGACGGGACAGGATGAGGTTATGGAGTAGGGAAGAGAACCGGAGGGTTACTCGTGGATGCAAGGGAATACGAGTGCAGACACGAGGAGCTATTAATAACACTTTAATTGTCAGCGGCACACGCAGCTCTTCCATTGTGCCACACTTTTCGTCCCCTGCAACCGCATAAATATGCAACGAAACTTCTTCTTGGCATCCCCGGGCTTTCCCCCATTGCGGAAGGGTGCGCGCCAGGCCAAATCTCTCTGTCATGCACTAGCGCGGAGAAAATATGACGAACGTCCTCAGGACGGAAGCAGAAACACGGTTGAGAAAAGAGATAATTTTTTTCCTGGGTTCGTCGCCTTCATTTTGATTTTTTTTTCACTACTTGTCTTTCCCGCCAATTATTGGGCGCGAGACTAACCGGTTCGACGAGTTCCGGTTTCTGTTGCGTGACGGAAGGATCTCTGGATGCGAATTTTAATGTCCTACTTGAAGCACTGTTGTGCATGGGAGTAGCCATTTTGGTTAGTTTCATTGTGGATACTTTGGTTTTTAGATATTCTTATCTTGTCTCTTGCACGACGTCAGGATGGGTGTATCGTTTCACTTGGTTGAGAATTGTACGAGTAAAAAGGAACGTAGGCTCTCTAATGTGCTGAAGTTGCGTGCGGAATGGCTGGGCGTCCTTTTCGACGTCGTGGAGTTGCGCGTGCACGGTGCTGCTACGTGGACGACGCATAGACAAGACAATGGCCGCGATTGCAATGGGACATGAAACGCGGGGAATAAAACGTAATACATAAGGCACGAGGAAGATGCCCGGTTCTTTGATCTTGGCGTGCGATGCCGCCATCCACCGGAAAGGTAAAGCAAGGTGGGACGTCCTGCGGCTTCGTTCACACTGAACCTTCCCATTTCGATTTCATGCCAGAGTATATATATATATTCTACTGTACTCCACCTTAGTAATTGCGCCATTACATTTCCACACCCTTATTGTCTCGATTTTCTTCTTCTTTTACCTGTTACGTATAAAAAGTTTATACAATATACATACCTATACCCAGAACTGGACCAAAAACAGTTCCGTCATCCACCGTAGAGCAATTCCATCTTCTATCTCGGAACTGATGCTGACATTCAGCAATTCCTGCTTTCGCTCCTCTCGCCACGCTTGGCATATGATCCTGAGAAAGTTGACAAAGTTTACCCTGTCCTTGCGACAATCCTTTCAGCCCGGTGCACACAGGCGAAGCACCGACTTCGTAAACCTCCAGAGCACGCATGGCCTCCAGCTGGGGAAACTTTTGATAACCCACATTTCTGCAATGTCAAAATAAATATCAGGTTAGTCAATAGCGTATCATCCATAAAACGTTGGAGACTCTTAAAACGTCGGTTGAGAATTTTCCAAGGCATTTTTTCTCGGATCAAAGTAATCCTCGCTAGTCGCCGATAGAAACTTGGATCAATTAGTCTCAATTAATGGCTTTTACGTTTTCCCTTAATAAGGCAGCTGTCTTCCATTTCCTACACAGTTTCTCGATCACGGGTCCAGCCTGGGTTTTACGATTTTAGGCGCCAGCGAGGTCGTCGATCCTTCGGTAACACGAATTCAATCTTCCTAACTTCCCAGACCTTCAAAAGTTACTGCAGCGACGTTGGACGCTGCTGCCATTGGATCTTTAAGACGCTAGGGATATTTCTTTCCCCTAGTTACTTTTAATTAGCTATAATCGATTTTCAGAAGATGCATAAATACCGACCCGGTCCATGATTGACTACGAGAGATCCTATCTCGCTTATCCGTACGTTCAGGCGTCTAATATAGAACAATGGTTAATGATTTTGACACCTAGTTTCAAAGTCGAACCCACCGATCCTAGTTATCGCAGTAAATTACTAAGGTTCGCGCACCGCGTATCATTTATCTAAGGTTGGCATCATTGAATTCTTCACGACCGTATACCATACCCACATAACCTCACAAAGAATCATATTTCGAAATATATGAAAACTGTGTTTCTTAGGGATTAGAAAAAAAAAAAAATCATTAGACAGTCCTCTACGCCTGATCATCATCTCGATTAAATCTTTATCATTCCGACGAGTCGTTAAAAGGCACTTTTACGCGCGTTACACGAACAGTAAATTAGTGGTTCCAGTAAGATATATAGTTCTTATAGTTTCCTAATTTTTTCAGTAAAATACTAATAAAAAAGAAAACGAAAATCCACCCATCGTTTCGTTAAGTGAATTCCCGTCTTTTGGTCGCGTTTAACGTTCGCTTATGAAAGTTACTAGAAAATTCATTTCTGGCGGCACAACAAAGGCTTCCGTTAAGCCGCACATTCAGTTGAACGATTTTAAGCCGCGCCCATGACGTAAATTCAAAAGTGTCTTAAAGCACGATCTTTAAAATTCATTAACTGAGGTTAGGTTAGGTTTTCGTTTATGTCATATATGTACGTTACGACGTTCCATATGGAAATTCGATATTCCTCAAGGGATTGAGAAGTGAACGTATGACAGTCATTAATAAATTTTTTTAACGATGATACGAAAGAGTGATTAATTTTATATACACGAAGATCAATACCTATAGATCAAAGATGAAGGTTCAAAATGGCGTCGCCGGAAAGAGAATCCTGATATATCGTGGATTTGTGTGTAGTACCTACGGTATACGGGTTTTCGAAAAAAAATGTGGGCTACTACAAGCAGTGTCCTCTCTCGATTCTTTTCGGTATCAGTGCGGCAGCCTACATAATTATACACTTTAGATAAGAATCACCATCGGCGTGGACCACGATATTTCACCTTAAATTAGGCACGGAGACGCCTGCCGAATGGAACACCTAAGCATACCGGTGTTCTGGACCTAGGTTAACCTGATGCAACTGGGTTGGCTACTCACGAATCTCTGGCCTGGGCGTACAATGAGGAAGAAAAGGTAGAGGGGAGGACGAAGAAGGAAAACAAAAATAAGAAAAAGATATTCTATCAAAAATCGAGAAAAAAAAGAGCCAGCAGTCGTTACCGAAGGATTCTGAGCTTGAAGGTTCGTTGGAATTATTGATTTCTTGGTTGTGTGAGGATTAAAAAAAAAGTATCAGCGAAAATTACTCTTCAAAGATTTACGTCCTGATATACGTATGGTTATCGTGGGCAAAGATCTTCTCATTAGGATCATCCATCTTAGATGAGTTTGATGATCCTTATACGTGTGTTCACGTATGCATCGATCGCAGCTCGCTTAGCTGAGATTATTTATAATTTTATATTGTGTACAGGTCCGTCCAGTTAGAGCGTACTGGTTGGACTTGACGAGTGGAGTATAATCGTTTGTAATTGATAATCATTAATTATAATTGACGACCCGCGGAATTGATTGATCGATGAGAGTTCGAATTTTTCGATTCTCTAGTTTTCTAATACCTGCCGTGAGTGGGAGAGAGACGGAGTCGTAGGCACTCCAGTGCGTAAGAGAGAGACAGATATACGGGCGATCTTAATTCGATCAATTTAACTCTGTTGAAGCGTTACTTTCACTGACGATGATTTTTGAATGATCTCAAATGCTGAGATGATCAAGTTCTGCTTCTTTTTTGTAAATTTGAAATATATTGCCACTATGAAAATGATTTTGTAAAATAATGCGTAAACACAGCCGACTGTAGTATGACAGCTGTCAAATCTGATAACGAGTACGTTCAAGCTGGACAACCCTGTATATATTCAAGACGTGCGATAATATTGCTGCTTGTCGGTTATCTGGCAGAGCGATGCCGCGCCCATTTAATGAGTGCATTCAACATGCACTCATCTTATCCCTTGGCACGTTTTTTTTACTCTCCTTGCCCTTGATGCGTTCCTTGGACAGGCAGGTGTGGCCCAGACTGAGCTTTTAATTGAGTCGAGCAAATTAAAAATTACGAACAATATAAGAAAAAAAAAATGATTTCTGTCTACGAATCATCACTGCTATAGACCGTACCATTGATATACATTTATCTCAAAATTATCCAACAACAGAATTATCCTATAAACCGCCATCGCAATTTTATACCCAAAATCTTATAATGATCCTCAAATCCTGACTAATCAAAGTGAAAAATCATTACGATACCGTCCTCTTTTCATTATGCGAAAACCAGATAAGAAGAGAAAGCTAAAAATCTTTCATCTCACGAGGTTAAATCCTTTTCCCATTTCATACCAGAGGATGACGTACACTTTGGACGCAGCTTCCAGCACTGGATGGATGAAATCCAGGTCCATGATATACGTAGAGAACACACGTGCATCAGCAAAGAGAATAAGTGCAGAAACGTGCACGGATGTCGTGGTCCATCACGATCACGTAGTCCACTCATCGTAGCAAGCAGACAACCAAGCAAGTGAAGTCAGGCAGGGAACGAAGCAGTCAAGAAACTGATCGAGCAAGGGAGTCCGTATGATCCAGGTGGGAGCAGTAATTCAAAATAATGATGCGGTAAAATAATGGTGCTATAATTATAGGGAATATCGCGCCAGGTGCGGCCTTCCGAAGTAACAGCACCCTCGCAGAAATCCCATGGACGTTGCCAGACGAAAAGCTGGATAAGACTTTAATCCAGAAGAAAATGACGTCATCCTAATCCGTCAACTCAAAAAACAGCCTATATACACGTTAGACACCATATATATATATATAATCGATTAGATCACTCATCCTCCAGTGAGTGAATAAAAAAAAATGTATACTGATAATTAAAACATAAGAATAAAAGACAATTTCAACGTATCCCGTAGAGAATCGCGAATTCCAATCCGCGGGGTTTCTTGTCGCCATGTTGGTAGTATCAGACTCGATTCTGAAACTATAGTAAACGACCGGTAGGGATTAATCTTGCGGAATTCCTTCAGCTCCGACTGGTCGGTAAGGTATAATGTCGATGTGGTAATTGCTGGTGCCTCACTGATGCACATGCGGGATAAAGTACCGTTAAATTCTTAATTAGTATCACTGGCCATTCTAGTCATTGCCACTACAGGGTTCAGTCTCTCAGTACGTCTCTTTTGATCTCTGTCGATTTCTCTCCTTATCCCGTACAAGAAACGTTTTCATGATTTGCTTTCCTACGGTGTTTTTGCACGTAGAAAAAATGACGCTAAGAATAATTTATTACGACTGAGTGCTATTGTTATTAATTCTCCAGTGAGACACATTGGACGCATCCGTTCACGCAATTGTATCCAGGTGTCCGTATAACACAGAGAGACTGTCAATTAAGATGCAAATGATCCACAGTAATAATTGCCATTTTTTTGTTATAACCAGATAAAACGTCATCCATAAATATCTATGAGTCTAGCCGCAAGTCTCTTTGAGTGCAACTTTTATCTGGTTGCATATAATTACCACACCTTGCGAAGCTTAATAAATCTTGCTATTCTGTATTATACGGTGCATTGTCGTGATATGATAATACGCACGTTTCAAATGCGTGCAGAATGCTTCTACGCGCTTTGCTACAGTTTAATAATATGTTAATGGGGCTTTGCGAAAATCTTTAGCTTAAGAAATGAGTATGCGCATGGTCCAGATACATTTGTAGGTTAGATCTCGTAGATTAAATAAATCCCCACTCCTCCTTGTCACGAATGAGCATTCGTGATCCTCGAAGCATTTCCAATGTCGTCTGAGTAAGTTTGCTCGTTCAGGTTCCGCAATCTGGACACGAATTTATATCGTACGCCATCTCGAAGACTGAGAATCGTGATTGCTACGTTGCCAGCAAGCATATTGCTGGCTGGAGGTAAAGCTTCGTGACCGAGAAATTGACCTTCGGATGTGACTAATAACTAACAGAGATCGTCGACGGAAGTGAATGGGGCAATCGATCCGCCATTGTTAACGGAAGTGGGTAAGTTTCCTTCGTTTCTAATATGGAATAACAAAGCAATGGAATAAAACGAAATAAACTGTACCAGTAGATTTCTCCTAGTTACTTAAGTTCAAAAGATCACTAGAATTCACTGTTAATTCTAACGAGGTAAGATCTACCGCGCACCACTGTTACCAATGTATTGTTGTCACTAGAAAATTGTCACTAGAGACACGGAAAAAAGAGCAGACGAATTCGCGTTGGCGTCGGCTGAGTTCACGGGGCTGTTTACACAGAAAAACCTGGATGTTCCAGATGGAGTCGTGGGTTTGACTGGCCGTGTAACGAGAACAAATGTTTCTCGCGATACGCCATTCGTACTTGGACAAGATGGCGGGTTATACGATACGAGTGTTAGCAAGCAAAAGGTAGAAAAGAACAAAAAGGTCTGTTGGGGAATATAGGCAAGTGAAGTTTAACGAGTGAAACGAACGAACCGATCTTTAACAGTTAACCGTAACGTTGCCCATCGAATTCAAGAAGGTTTCTTGAAAGATCGACTACCGTTTCTCGATTTCTACTTGTAACGGAAGCTGCAGGATTCTCTTGGACGAGCACGTGGCACCGGCTGATACGATACGAATTTCTAAGAAAGTCCAGATGTCAATGCTCGGTATGTAATAACGTTTCATTTATTCTCAGTGCCGTCATTGTCTCACTGGCAAGAGCGATGCGAATCGCGACGCCATTTAATGCGAACCCCAACGTGCAGGTTGATTGTTGAATGCGCCAAAACGACTTCTTACGCTTCATTTCGCGCAATGAGAATAAGACCTTTCTCGTACCGAATGCATAAATACCGCGAATACGTCAATGGGCTCTATGGTGTTACATAACCTGTTAAATTATTCCTTAGCGCTATTGTACGTAACGACGAATGCTTATGCGCAGAACAAATTTCATTCTTAGTTTATCTCATCCGTGAAATAACCATGGACCATTTCAAGGCTCTCTAAAAGGTATTAAAGCATCGTGAATGCCGCGTTGCGTGAAAATTCAGGAGGACTGAAATATACATACATACTTATCGTACAGACTGTGTAAGTCAAGATCAGCAAGTTTTCGCAGACTCCTGGATCTTGGATAAGGATCGAGTATCGATCTTGCAGAATCGATTGAACGATGTTAACATCGTTTCATCTCCTTGCCTCTATGGCTTCCAATAACTTGTTATCACGTTGCGTTACAAGTACAATCAATTCTAGAAGTCGCTAAGATCGCCAAGAGACAAGACAAAGGAATTCGTAGCGTGAGAAAAATTCGTGAAGTTCAAGGTAAATTATTACGAAATTATTCGTGAGAATTAATTATCATCGTTATCCCACTGATGTTTTCCATCAATATTGTAATACCTTGATCAATTCGTAGTACCGTTATTAAAATTCTACAGGGTATTTCAATCCGCTCGAAAACACCCGTGAGAAAGATTTTATATCAATTACAGATCCTTTCCATAAAACTAAGCTATTCATGGTATCTGGAATTATCGCAATCAGCATGGGCACGGTACGAATTCCGTTAAAGCGAATCCAATGGAATTCACGGAAATTATCACCAGTGCAAACTCCTGTACCATGGTTATCGGGACCCTCGTTAAATCATCTCTCTTCGTGTCGTTCCACCCGGTCGGTTACGAGGAGTTTTAAAATCTTAAATATACATACACTATAAATATATAAGTAGTCTCTATGTATAATATCTGTCGCGATCGTCCATGCGAATGCAGGATTTTGCAATGGGAGTATATATAAGTAAATACTAAAATAATATACGGGCAGTTGCGCAATTGAAAATGGCGCCCAAGTATTTTACTCCCGTGCGACGGCGCACGCGTTTTTAGTTAAAGCAGCTAATGGCGTTCATTTTTATTTTCTTACTCTATAAAGTCGGCATATACGTATTCATATACTAATATACATAGTATATAGACTTGTTGGAGAATTATTGGTACACGCGGATACGGTAATGGAGTCTTCCAGGAGATAACACGCCGCTTGCGATAAATGAAATATCGACATGCATCCTGCTCTCTGCACAAATCCATATACTTTCACTTGGCACTCGCGCTAGAAGGTTGCTTATCATTTGCAGACACGATCGTCGCTTGTAATCTAGTAGTCAATGTTATTTTAGATGATTAATTGTTCCACGATGATTTTTATTGGCTGTTTCTATTACGATTTGGATTGGTTACAGCGATAGTATGTACGTATACACGTATAACAGGCGCAAGCGCAATATTTGATTTTAAAATTAATTAAAATTAATTACAGGCGATTTGACTTTTTTGGAAATTATCCTTGTCATTCTAAATTTCATCTCCTTCGACGTACCTTATGTACGCGTACTTATTATGACGTAGGTCTTTTTGCGATTTTCCTTTTGCGGCGATGCTAGCTTGAAGGAGGTTTAAATTCCTGACTCTTGGATTGGTTGGCTCTGCTGGCAATAAGCCAATCCAAGACGTGCTTGCATTGTCCGACAGTGTCTAATCTATTTCTGCAATTTCGTGTCTCGGCAATTTAATTTTACACGGGAATCCCATAATCCTGTGAAATTAATGGACTCCTGGTATTCCGACGTCGACCGATTATTTACTTGAGTTCTGGAAGATACGCGGTGATGCAAAACGGGGATTGGCGAAATACTTAAATCGACGAGGAGATTCGGATGGAAATTTTGCAAGAAGTGAATCTTACATTGTACAAGAACATAAGTAATGGGAAGTAAGTATGAATTTGGGTAAACGCTCCCCCCTTGCCCAAGGGTCTAAGAAACATTTAAGGAATCGTATAACGCGCGAGACAAAAGTTTCAGTCTCTCCTTGTTTCGGCCTCACGGCCGATTGCAAATGGGCGCAAAACGCAGTGCTTTGCTTTTATCTAAATGCATTGCCTGGCTATAAATCCTGCTAACCGGATAGCGAGATGTCCTAAATATCCCGCATGTCTGCGGAACCTTGGCGAAGGCCCTTTTACAGTTCGAGCTACGCATTCGATGCAAAGGAAGATACATACGGCGTGGAAAAATAAAGCAAAAAGATAAGTACGGTGGGATCTTGCATTCCCGTAGGTGCAGTATACTGTATGGATGCATATACAGGTATGTGTATATATATATATATATATACATAAAATGCATATATAGTATACACAGAGTATAGACGAAATGGGTGGATCCATTGGATGCAGACGTTACCGCTTGGGATGTAAATCACTCGTCTAATCATTAGTTAATCGTTATATCCTTTGGGATAAAAAGGATCCAAAGCAAAAAAAAAGTTTCAAACTTTCCCACAGGCACGTATCCTTGTTTAATAATTGGCCGGATACGTGAACAGTGGTCTCGTTCCAGTTTCCTGCTTTTTCCCCCTTTTCAAGTCTAATTCTTGTTTTCGTTATTTTTTCTTTATTTTTCAAAAAAAAACAATCTTCAGAGTTCACAGAAGATAAATTAAATGGCTTAAATCTCGATGACTGCACTGTACGGAAAGAATGACGGTGTGAAATTCGACCGCCGTCAGCAGGGACTTCCTTCTTCGCGTTCCGGGAAGAGCGACGTCTCAATTGGTCGAGTGAAGAAATGGGCCTATAAAAAGTGTACAGGCCCCCGCGTGGACTGGTCCCAAAATCGGGTCCCAAATAAACGCGACGCCGCGAGTCGTCAAATGAATTTTCAATGATCGCTAAGACGATCCGCCGGCATGATAAAGGTTCGTGCAAGATTGTAATTCGATATATTAAAATATATATACATACGTAATATATTACGTATATCGGCAATACCGTGATATAATAAAGTTTTGAACCCTCGAGACAAGAGTATCGCGAAGTTCTTCATTTTCAATTTCTTTTCTTCTCATAGACCCACTGGCGCACGCATACTCAGGTATATCGGCAAAGTAAGAGAGAGTCCATATCCATCTAACGCATGATATACGTTATAGGCAGATATTATGCTGGCTACACAAGGGCGGCCTCCGTATAAATCATTTACCATGATTGGATATGCAACCGCGGCGAATTTATGAACCCGCAAAAACTACCCGCACCCTTGTTGCTTAATATTTTTTTTTTCCCCTACCACTCGACTCCCACCATCACCTAGAAGGCTCTTCCTGACTCCTGGACGCCAAAGACGATCTGACCTCAGAGTTCAGTACCACCCAATCCTGAGTACAAGGTACCTTGATGATTTTATATTAAAAAAAAATTTTTCCATCATCCACAGCATTATTACCCATATGGAGGATTGGAATAAAAAAGTCCAAACAGACGATAAGACCAATCACGACCTTACATACAAGGCTGATAAACGATATAAATTAATGAAGGGAATCGAGAGCACTTAAATAGCATCTCGGTGGTCCAGAGGGCTTATAACGTTATCAGTTACCAGTTCGATATCTAACGAATTAGTAGCCGTCTATGGATCAGCCTCCTATCGGGTGGTCCAGTAACGTTAATAACCAGTCCCATATAACGAGAGTCCTCGATACGCGCAGCATCCTTTAAAAGCTCTTATTACCTATTACCATAGCTTTCACCATCTTCTCTCGTTGGACCGCTGACGATGCTCTTGTAATCCAACCGTACCAGCCAAATCCCCATTAACGATCGCATTTCCCTTTGTCCAAGAACTTTCGTCCCCGTACCACCATTGCGTCTCTTCGGGCGTCTTCGCGATACTTCGGTTTCACGGCCGAGCAGACGCGCCCCGCGTGTCCGACGGTAAATTGGAATCCTGCGGTGTTTAGTGGCTCCGCGTGAATTATATCCGCGGTGCCTGCTGCTACCACGAGTTACATTAACACGGGGCAACATTACGATCGACGGGTTCTGATTTAGCGAGGCGTCGTAAAAGCCGATATCTCAGGCCGGCAGCGATAATCGGCGTCGGTTATTATTTTGGCGGGAAAGTTTTAAGCATCGTTTACTGTATACAGCTTTACCTACGTATATAGATATATTGTACAATGCCGTACCGCTTAGCGAATTACGAAGCATCGAACTCTCTTTGTCCGTGACGTCATTGCTTAGCGTATACTCGCACGAATCTAACGCCCTGAAGTTGGCTGGGAGTTATCGTGACTTTATTTAGAGACTGGTTTGTACCGTTCCCACTGGATCACGATGCTCGTGTAGGGATAAAAAGATCTTGGAACGACCTTAAAGCCCCGTTTTCATTCTGTACCGACTACAGCCACTGTTATCAACGCGAGAGGACTCGAACGACTGAGTCTAATTAATCAGATACGCGTTACGCGTAGTAACGAGGTGGAGATGCAATTTTGCACTTTTGAGGTTAGGTCGGAGCCGGTATAATCAGCTGGTACAAAGTGGTACGGTTAAAACTGTCGAAGTAAACCGGTAAGGAATGGCTGCTACGTATCTTTCTTTTATCCCAAGAGATATATAGAGAAAATTAAAACGTTGACTCTTTCCAAGGTACGCGTTCAAGAGATGCTCAAGGAACTCGCGACAAAGATGGCGACCTTCCAGTTCACCCGTGGCTTTAATATCGACGTCAAGGGACCAATTAAGGCATCGCACGAGCCGCCTCCTCTCCCCGTGAAACGGATGATAAAGATATCGGCTGGTTTTACGATTATTCGTATTAAAAAGCCACCGGTGTCCAGCTGATCGACGAGAAGATAGTCGGGGGCCTCTTTTCGGTGAAGCGTATACACGGAATGGGGCTCCGCGTGTATTAAAGGGCAACTCCGGGCCCCTCTTTGCCTCCTTCACGGTAATCTCGATAAATTAATCGAGCCGCGGCTCTCTTCGTATCCAATTAATCGCGTGACGTAAGCAAGGGCAACGCGTGCCGCGCCTCTCAAATGCGTGATCGTTATCGCCTGATCATCGGACCCCGGCTTCGTACAGGGGTCCAGATCCCCGGGACACGAAGATCGTTCGCCATTTTTATGGACCTCGTGGCGATTCTTGCGTATCTGCCAAAGTGAGTCACGGGGACGAGGTCCTTAATTCCGTGGGACGGAAGAAAGAAAATATATAAAATCTATAAATTGATTTATAACAAATTATTATAATACAATTATCAGGCCTGCGTAATATTATCTCACAATTGATATCGTTAGGAGAATATATACCAGAATACAAAATTTATCTGAATTAAAAAATGTTCTGAAAAAATTTATCACCGATTAAGCATCATTGATAAGGAGAATAGAAAAGACTTTTTAAAAGTGTCTTAATTGTCCTCGTATCGGATAATCTAATTATCTCAATTTTCCCCCACCCCCTACTTCTTCCAGCCAGTGCATCATCAGCCTGACGTCCATCCGAGCTAAGAATTCAATAAGTAACGAATAGGGGAGCGATGGTAGACAGCGAGAGGAAGAATAAAATTTATGAAAATAACGCATAATAATTCCACGTTCATCCGTTGGCCATTGTGCGTGGGTTTCCCATGGATTCGGTACCGTTCAACGTTAAAGCACCCAAACGGCGTCCTCGAGCGTGAAGCTAACACCCCGGACTCTGGCGATTTGTTCCGCCGATTATTTAAATTAACCGAACGAAGTCTCCGTAGGCGAATGGGGCCCTCTATTCGAGGGCATTCGTAGCAGAGTCGTCATGCCGATCCTGGATGGACCATTTGTGAGCCATCCAGCCGAAATGATGGAACGATACGGGCCTCGGTGTGCAATCGGCCTGAAGATAATACGACTAATTTTACAACTAAGTCAGCATACACAGCTTCAGCCTCCGTGCACTTGCGTCACTGCACCCCTAAAGAAATCCTTATATAAATCCGTATCAAACCCCCCTGCTCCGATTGGTTGGAACTCCAATAAAAGCGAAAAATCCCCCTATATCATCGCGCACACACCATAACCTCAAATCCCGATGACCTTGATAAATACTCGGCATCTGCAAAGTCAAGGGCGTAAAGGTGACTTTACCCCTAAAAAAACCCCCCAAAAATTTCACAAATCGAAAAACTTCATACAACTCACAAATTGACTGCTCCGTCCCACCTAAAATTCAAAAACAAAAAACCTCTAAATCATCGGACCCGCCATAACCTAAAACCTGAATAACCTCAGACGCTAAATGCTCAACCTTCGTAAAAGTCAAGGGCGTAAAAGTCAGCCAACCCCTAAAGCCGCCACGCGTTCTAATATATAAACCACCCTGTACCCCGTATAGCGTCATACGTATACACATATGACATTCATATATGCCCACTCGAGTGAATTCCACTTTGGCCGAGGCGTTCTTGGTCGGTTCTCCGAGCGTATATATACAGGGTGGGAACACTGGTTTCGCTATATCCATATCTATCCTCCTCTCCTCCCCTTCCCCCTCCCCTTATACGTTGTTATAAAGAGTGCCCCGTGCGCGTCGCGATAAATCATAGCGTCGGTAATCTCCTAAAACAATAAGTAAAGGACAGCGCGAGAGGACAGTGTCTATACCTGTATATACACACTGCAAGCCGTACAAGTGTTTGTACATCGGTGGGACCTACCCACGCGTTTTCGCGTTGGGCCTCGAAGGGCCTCTCCTCGTTCGTATAGGTAAAACGAGTGGGGCCTCGGATCCCGAAAAGTAATGCCCTGTCTCTTAATAGAGTGCAATAACATTCATATACACGGGCGCGCATTTATAACTATGCCCCGTAGCCGCCATATGGCACCAACGGGAGGTACGGTATATATATGCATGTATATCTATACACATATAGTATATAGTCCACGCGGGCCACCGGTTCGCCGTACCTCAAAAAATTTTTTTAATATTTTTTTTTCATTCTTTTTTTTTGTACCTTCCATCACAACTCCCTACTTTTCACTCTCTCTCTCTCTCTCTCTCTCACTCAGTTATTTTTTCTCTCTCTCTCTCTGTCTCTCAGGTTCTGTTAACGGGGCTGCGGGCACCGCAGGATCCCTTTTAATTTGCGAGGCCTGACGTCGCCAAACCAAGTACGGACGTCGCTGCAGTTTGCTGTCGTCGTTGCGGTTTCGCGAACGCGGCTATGAAAACGCACGGGGTCGTTGCGATGGATGAACGTCGATGGAAAAGAATATGTATCGGGACACGGATTGGCATGGCTGGGATGCGCGAAAGCGACGGGAGTCGTTATAGGGATGAGAAAGAGAAGGCCGGAGTGTTAGGGATGACTGTGAGAGGACGAGAGATGAGTAGAGAGGGAGAGAGAAAGAGGAAGAGAGGAGAGGAAAATACTTTGTCCCGCGGGAGTCATGAGCGGACATGACAAAAGGTGAAAAACAAATGTTCGAATTACAGCCAAGGAATCTTCACAGTCGAGCGGTCAACTAGGAAGGATTTTTCTTAGCCGGCGCAGAGGCGCGAGATTCGATCCCAAGATACAGATAGATCGGCAGGTCTCTACGTACGTGTATAGATATAGACAATATATGTATATACTATATATAGAACATATATATATATACGCAGTATACTTGGCATAGCAGTATAGCAGTATCGCAGGATATATCAAGATCTTACGTACGGTTCCTGTCTGCGAGTAAGTAGAGGAACGTGTTATAGTCCAGTTCTCTACCTGGGGAGAAACGTCCAAGGATGCACTTATCGGTCGTTCGCATTTTATTTTGTAAAAGAGAAAAAGAAAGAAAAAAAAAGAGGCAGAAGGAAAGAAAGAAAGAAAGAAAGAGAGAAATACACCGCGCCAGGAGTAATCCCCGTGAAAAAGAAAAAGGAAGAAAAAAAAAGAGAAAATAAAATAAATAAAAGACCAGCATCCTTCGCTGTATGGGGGGTGGGGGAGGATACGGATTTCGGAGTGCAACTACGGGTCCGTCCATCTTGGTAAGATGGCGGAGCGTGGAATTGGTTCGTCGTAGACGAAAGTCTCTTCGGCCCTTCGTAATATAACGAATGGGGCTCCCGCGGGGGTAGGTTCTAGGGATCCTCCTCTGCATGGACTATGGCGAATTTCGAAGGGACGTTTACACCAAACGAGTGCGCAGGGTAGCAATTCAAGGATTTGTCACGGATGCATAAGGTTACACCCGTGTATATCTATAGGGGTGGCGTACAATGGACCACCTACGTTAAAACTTACGAGCGACTTCCCACGTTAGCGTTCGTCATATTGTATATACGAGAATATATATATATATATAAGACGTATATAGATATACACACATAATACGCATAAGAGATTTAAGAATGGCACTGGCGCGAATTTGCATTCCGACATTCCTCCGTATCCCCGCGACCGACCACTTTACCATAGGGGTTGATATTCTGGGCAAGGTGGGTAAAACATACCCACCCATATTCGCGCGTTAATCGCGCGCGCAATACGAACGCGTAGCGCGAGCAATTAACCGTTTTCTTGCTTAAACTTAGACTTCTTTTTTGCATGCTTGACTCTTGTACGTCATGCGCTTCTCTTCGCGTCGCATCACGAGTGTCCTTAAGGGAGTACCTCCTTAACGGATCCTCATCGACTTCCTCGGTTGGAAGCTGTGCCGTTAAGATTCTTCCATTTCTTCTTTTTTTATTCATCGCCTCTCTCCTTTCCTCTGACCTCTTATTATTTTCCTGCTCCAGACGAGCCCAGAGCAAATGAGAAAGAGCAGCGGTTCGAATGCGAGTCCAGAGAGCGGAGTGAGAAGGAGCCGCGGAGGAAGAAAGACGTGTAAGGAGAACGAGGGGGAGCGAGAGGGACAAGACTACTGTAAAAAAGTAAGACGGGACGAAAGGTGGGGAGAAAGTAGATCAATTTGACGACAGGGCTATTCTTTCTCGAAACTCTCCTTTGTACGGGACCGCTACCGGTTTGTAAAAAAAAAAACGTATCGTTCTCTCCCTCCTGATGCCTAGCCATTGTCGTTCGGTGCGTCGTTAATGCCCTGTCTTTCATCGACGACGTCGACGTCGGCGTCGCTCTCGTCACCAGTCTCGCCGACGTTCGTCGTTTGATCTTCTGTCCTTTCATCGTTTACGACTTTACGCCTCGAGCGAATCCATTTCTTTTTTTGTCCTTTTCAAATCCCCCTCCCCCCCCCCCTTCCCCCCTCTTCAATACTCTTTTCCTCTACTGGAACCGCGAGCGTCCCTTACCGGGTTATGACGTCGACGTCGACGTTCACGACGACGGTCAATCTTCCTAATAAGCTCGAAAGTCCGTACCATATAATATATACACCTATATATACGATCTCTTCGACGTCGTACTTGCACTCTAGTGCATTCGCAAAGCTTGTAAACTGCAGTCGAGGTACCGCAGTCCCCGTGTAGCCGCCGTAAGATACATCAGTAGTTGTGGTAACCCGTGTATCGTATACGAGGTACACGAGAGTATTATACGAAGGGGCACACGTCCCGGGACGTCGGGACGCCCACGAGAAATCGTAAAGTTTACGAAAATAGCCGAGAAATTGCCGGAGACTCGCACGGAGTGGACGGCGATTTCGGCGAGATCAAAGTAAGGCGCGACACTTAACGCACACCGGGTATAACCGAAATTGTCATACGGCACATCGACGTTTCATTCAAACGTCAATTTGAATACGCTAACAGATATATATATATTTCACTTCTTTTCGCATATACAAAGGCGAACGTAGTCGCCATTTTTCTTTTTACCCGACTATCACGTAACCTTACGCAACAATCAATTACCGTTCGTACAATAAGCGCGAGAGTGCCAGCTAACAATAAGTCAAACGATCGGGATCAATTTGTATTGACACGTGATTCCCGCCGTTGAAAAATACCGGCCGTTGCGCTGTCCCCGTGCTGTTACGTAATTTGACAATAAACCAAATCAGGTGTAATCCTAACCTAACCTAACGAGTAGGTAAACCCGAAGGCGGAGGAGAATTCATTTGCGTCTACCTCGTATCAGTCACTGGTTAAGTCGTTACGTTCGGACGGACGTTCGAAATCAGATGGAAATGCTCCTTAATTGTTTGCAATGGTCGAACAAGGCGAGTGCCGAGTGCCGCCATTAGCATAGACTAGCAATGCTGGTACAGTGTGTGTATAGTGTATATATATATATTATATCCAACAGCACGGCAGATGTTTAGTCATGCAATTTTAACGAATCTAACAAATCCGAGATAATAAACGCTCGCGGGTTCGTTTACAAGTTAAATAATATCGTTTACATGATAAACGACTTGAAATAACAGGAATATGAAGATATTTCTTTCGAAAGAAGATAAGCATATATATATATATATATCCCTCGACGTGACGCAATGAAAACTCTACGTATACAAGATATTTGGGCCCCAAGGCCCAGTCACTACATATTGAATTATTCGTACCCCCCTTTTTTTTCGAGTTTGCTTCGAGGGTTCGAAAAGGACCTGCACGGCCGTACTGGAGGATCACGCAACGACCCCTGTGGAGATCCGACTGTGTTTCGTAACCTGACACTTTGTATACACTGCTATTACGAAATAATGAGAAGTCCGTTTACTGCGTCTCTACGTTTCACAGGAATATATGTATGTATACTTTGAGAAATAGTATATTCGGATATGTATATAGTAGCAAATAATCGTTGGATTTATATTCGTACAACGGTGTAACCGCTATGCCATATATCAGGAAATCATACATCAGCCCGTTAACTGAATTCTGTCGTCGCCATATTGAACTTCCAAGTATACAATTGCCCAATAAATCACACGGTCAGCTGACTGTGAACTTATCAGGGAAGCATGGCGTGAAATTGTCTGACGACAAGGATGAATTTCGTGGAAAAGAGAAATGAATGCGGGCATATTAAAAAAAAAATTCCATACCTAATTTCGACGTCAAAGCTCAGAATCCCAGTGACGACCTTTGACATCTCTCTGGAAAGTCAAGCCTTATTTTATGCCTGCGCGCAACCTCTGGACCACCCTGTACATCGAAGTTGATTGGCCAGAAAACGTGCCGGCGCATCTACTAATCGGGTCCTTTTTCAATTATCTCCCGATCCGTCACCGATGCCCGTTTTACCCTAAGCGCAGCCTCCGCATGGGGATGAAGAAAGAAGGTGGGGTGTCGGTATCAGGAGATCAGCACTGATCCTATTGTAGATCAGGATAAGGATCCCTTCGGCAACCCC
Organism: Pachycephus smyrnensis; assembly: GCA_030142225.1. Classification (NCBI taxonomy): domain Eukaryota; kingdom Metazoa; phylum Arthropoda; class Insecta; order Hymenoptera; family Cephidae; genus Pachycephus; species Pachycephus smyrnensis. Next base: position 2,740,324 of record JARQST010000285.1, on the reverse strand, counting down.
TAGGATTGCGCACTGGGATCGTTTAATACCCTCAAGAGTAAATCCGTGTCGTCACAGGGAGAGCAGCGTTGCATCTGCAATTCCAGTAAGTCCGCCTAACCCTAAAAACACCCTTAATCGTAAGGGAGAGTGGTTGCGTCAATTTGTCGAGGATGAGATTTCCAGTCAACGTCCTGTACCCAAAAGTGTCTTTCACGAGATAGATACGTGGAAACAATAAAGACCAATTACAGGGTACTACTTTATCGACGTACCTGTACCAGCGTGTAATTGATTGTCGTCCCTAGGACAATTGTAATATTGTCATACCAAACGGTCGTAGCTCGTGCTGGAAAATATGGAAAATTCCCCAGATCCGTTCCGTCACGCCGTACATGGTAAGTTACGTGGCGTGGCGTTGGAATGTAACATGTAGGTGCACCCGTGCACCTCTTGTACAGACTGGTACATGATTCCTGTATACGTTTTATATTCCAGGTACACGATGCTGCTATCTGGTGCGCTCCAACAAGTAGCCCCCATGGGTACCGGCCGTTATGATTTGTGAAGTTACAGAAATTACGACGCTACGATAATTGAGGAATAATGGCGGTTGTTTAGCCATAAATCATTACCATTGTGTGTGTGTATATATATATATGCATACCCTACGAATCTCAAGATATATATATACACTCATACATAAATACAGTCGGGATACCACCCTGAAGGAAAATACTCGAGTAAGGGATAACATCAGATCGATATTAAAAATCAATGAAAACAATCTTATTCCATAGACAAAAAATGATTAAGAAGCAAATTTGATAAGACGAATAGCAAAATAGCGATGGAGTGTAAAATTTTATCGAAAGGAGTAAAAATTCATGTACCGTGGTCGCTATGGTAACGTATCGACTCTTTGAGCATTGGACAAAGAGAGGAGAGAGAGTACGCCGGGCCCTTGGACCGATCTGTCAGTTTCAGGTTGCACAATGCATGGCTGCTCCGGTGCCCAAGGGACTAATTTTTCAACGGGTCCCAGATCGGCGCCGATTCCCGCTCGCGTTCCTTCGGTAGTTTTCGCTTGGCTGCTGAATGAGCCGAAGCAAAAGGATGGCTCGTATATCAATCTAATTGCGACTAAAGTGGAAGCCTCGCCCTGCGGAGTTGGTGTCGCTTCGGCCCACGCTATTCCTAACCTCTACAGGTAGGAGTTACCGACTTCCCTTAGGGTGCATCCACAGTGTACGGCCAATGTAAAGCGTAGGTGCGCAGTGTACGATTTAAGAAATATATATATATGAACGTGCCTTTACGCGTACTCCAAATGCGACGTTACGTGTCTTCAACAATGTTAATTCACACGTCAAACTTCGTTACGACACGCGATCGCTCGTTGTGTACAGGATATATTATAAAGTGGATTTTATAAATAAAATTTTGACGCGCTAACGATCTTGCGACTGGTTAAATTTTCGACGACAGTCTCGCGTCGAAACTTCCCGTAAAGGCATCGCGATCCTTCGAACTTAAGGTATATAACCGTAATATCGTATGAACGCGGCTTTAGTCGTTTTATTCGTACAAAAGGAATGTCGCGTGCAATGAGACACGGGACGGATTCCCAGTTAGCGCGCATCACTGCGAAATTCGCCTGATTACCTTCCGTTGGTGCTGGCATGTTTTGCCTTAAAAATAAAATGGCCACCTTTTACCTTATACCTCAAGCCGTTTACCTGGCTATACATTAAACAAGCCACGCGACTATATCTCACGGCTGGGCTTAAGGCGCATTTCAATGGCATTCTTATACACGAGCAATAATCCCGTTAAAAAAATGTCAACTAGCCAGATTAATTTTGCTAATAAATAATTTCACACAATTTTCTAGTTGAATTCGTAAAAATTTTCTATCAAAAAATTCTTTTTGAATTCCAATGACAATATGGCTGCTGCCATCGACTATACCATCACTGTAAAAACCGTGTTCAAAATTTTTATTTTACTTTTTTTAATCTACCCACGATTGTATCACTCTTGTTTACGAGCTGTCTCGTGACACACAGTACGAGCTTGAACCGAAAGGTAATTGCTCTCGATTAGTACGCGTGCATACTTAACCGACACACTATATATCAACGTGGCAATACGGCACCACAAGAGTACTAATTACTGAACTAACCGTTTAACAAGCCGCTCCCTACTAATCAGCCTTAAAGCTTACGTTAAAGTGGCAGATTGAGATTTAGGGTTGACACGGAAACAGCGGATTATCCAGATCCGCGACCTTTAACCCTAAACGAACTTTGCTCCCTACAGCATATCACGATCGGAAATTAAAAAGAGGAGTATCCCATTGATCCCAAACAGATCCCGGAAGTGGGTAACGTCGCGTGACCGCATGGAAAAGTAATGGACGCGGATCGAGAACGATTTGTCGTTAATGGCGATTCTCACGATAATGACCCGTCGGACCCGTTGGGTTCCGGCTTTACGAGTTTTCATAGCTAAGATTCGCTAGTAAACGAACCCACTTATTTACCAGACAAGCGTACCGATTCGTGACTGCTGAACACGCTAGTCCATGCAAGAGCAAAGAAAAATCCTTACGGCGCCCACTCATCGATACTACCAATAACAGCTAACTGAAGAGTGGGCGACAGAAAGGAAAAAAAAAAATGGCGACAAAGGAATTGGGAAGAGCCTGGTTAACCTCTATGTACAAAATAAAAAAAAAGTAGGTCAACCGCGTTCAGATTACACAACCGTCATTGGATTCAATGATCGATAGAATCTACGATCCGTGGATCATTCTAAGAAAAAAGAAAAGATCCATTGCCGTAGAAATACTAGTAGATCTCGCGTGACGAGAAGCCCTTCGTAACTATATCTCCCGGACGAATAGTATCGAATTCATCAGCCACCACTGTACAATAATAATACAATCAATCCACATACAATTTCACAATGACTTAAAAACCCGCGTACAGGTGTTCGATACATTGTATCGATTGTACTGTAAAATAAATATCGAACACAGCCAGGTGGTCCATTAACGACTATTAAGTCTCGCGCGCTCCAGTCGACAAGAGTAAATTTATAGTGACGTAAGAATTTTTGCCCGGGCTTACCTCACCCCTAACACCCCCCTCCCCCACCCCTACCCCTCCAACCCATCTTCCCTCCTACCCCCGTAACGGTCACTCGTGATTATTCTTTTTTATCTTCGTTTCCTACGCTCTTTCCCTCTCTCTCCCCCTACCCCCTTCTCACTCTCTACCTCTTCCTTGAACCGATCGAACACAATGCCGATGATATATATTACATGTTTAACGAGGGTGAATGACCCCCCTCGTTTTAGCACGGTATCGTCGTTTCGTGGTCATGGGGTTCCGTAAGATGAATCATGCCACATTAAGAGGGCGATATGACGATGGTGGCTGCTCGAGCCGATCGAGAACTCTTCCTAAAAAAAAAAAAAAGAGTGCCCGTACCCCGTATGTACCTGTAACGTAGAGTGCAGGTATCGTACGTTTGCTATATATATATATATATTTATATATACAGTATACAGAGGGTAGAACGCATAAGGCGTAAGGGTAGAAGTTCAAGTGTAAAAGGTGCTTCTTCTTTTTTTGCCAGGAGACACTGCCAATCCCTTCGACGTGGCTTTGGGGCTTTTCGAGCTTCCTGTACTGGAACTGGGAAACACGTGAGGAAATAGTGGAAATAACGAATGCATATACTGAAACGCCGTTGCTACCCTTAAAAATGCTAAGGGTAGGTTAGACGGACTCGTATATACATTACGCGTGTTGAACTACTCCTTGAAGATGGAGAGTTTTGAATAAATTTTTTTTTTTCCTCTAGGCTATTGGTTTAATTCTGGGGGGAGGGGGAGGGGGAGCTGAGGGGTGATTTTTTTCGTAAATCGACTGGAAGCCCGTGACGCTAATTAGAGACTGAGACTTTTTCTTGACTCTCTTCATGCATGTCGCTGCTACGTTACTTATGGTAATAAGCACGTTGGCTAATGTCACTTGGCTTAGGCTGAAGTGCATAATGGCGATTGAGGGCATTAATTTCACGGTCGAATTAAAATCTTGGGGAATCGCGTGAATCGCCTTGAACGTAAAAATAGATTCTTTATGTATAAGTGAATGATCGAGATAAAAAGTAATTATTATTACGTAAGAAAAAATTACTTAACCGTCATTCAGTTCCATGCGTTATTTCGTACAATGAATTTTCGTCGTATTCAAAAAAAAAACTATTATCGATACAGACCGTCTTATTTATCATTGAACGCAGTCGATAAACTAATGAGAGGTTTAACGGTGAGAAATACAAAAATAAATTCCTCTAACCTAGTGTATCTATATACACTGATGATAATATTATGATAATAAATAGACCAAATATAGTACTCACATCCAAGTTCCTGATGTCGTGGAAGCGGCGAGAGCGAGGTATATTCTCATGAGGAAGAGAAGCCACGTATACAACGCCATTTTTACCTAGAAACCAGAGAAATCTTTTTTTATACCTTATATATTATATAACAGTATAGTATATATATATACATATAGTGCGTATGTATAATATAAATACGTAATTCCATTAGCGTTATCAAAAAGGAAATGGTACGGACGACCGTAATTTATTTTCTAGTCAGATTTTCGATAAAATATATTGGATTGAATAAACCTAACCTCTAAACAGTCGCCATGGTAAACGCATCTCCTGTGCGCCGGGTTATAGAATTCGAGGGAACCGAGTGCTGTACGAGTTAACGCCAAGCTAACGGTTTAAACACGGGCGTTAAGTTTATAATTGTTTGTCAATATTTGATGAGAGAGCGTGAAGGGCCGTCCCGACGCTGCCTGGGCGGAAACCACTAATGTCATGCCAGCATAACGTCAAGACCTCCTCTTGAGTCATTCCCCCTCCTGCGACCCCCCTGAACAAAAGCTCCCTCGAATTTCGTTATAGGTTAACAAAAAAAAGTGTTATTTCAAAATGACCTAAAGCATTTTGAGAAGGGAGTTAGAGCGTAGGTAAAATTAAAAAATTATTTCTTTTACAAACGTCATAGACATCGTGAAGACTGTGACGACTGTCATTAAGGCGGATCCACAATCTCACAGTCCAACGTAAAATCTCGAAACGATTCTATAAAGACGTTATCTCGTTTTCATTTGAAAAATTTCTCAATAAGACCGAAAAAACAGGATCCATACGCAAGATGGCGTCTTAGGAAGAATCGTTGGAATGCCATTAATCGTTAACGCGATGCCAACGAGCGACAACTGGCTTAAGGTCAGTATCAATTAAAATCTCGACGATTTAACACGGATTCTTAGCGCCTTCGTTTCGAATAATACCATAAATAGAAAGATGGCGGAAGATTTCAAAGGGTCGTTCGTGTTAGGACCTCCTAATGACGTCACGCCGTCCCAACTGATTTTACGGGAAAAACTATTCCTATTATCGATCCATGAATTCGATCTTCGACGCTGTCGAATCGTTCGCTTCGTATCCGCCATATTGTTTTGATCCAATGCGATTACGATTTCACGAAACTACGAGCTATCGACGAGTTCCACCTTGTCGATACATCGAACGACGCGCGATCATTTCGAGTTCGAGCTTAAGCGCCGTCATAAAGATTATCCCACACAGGACGATTGCACAAGCAGTGCCCGGGCCCCGTGAGGTTTTTGCAGGATTTTACACGCACTTGGAGTATCGGTAATCTGACTTTATGCCATCGTAAACTATGGTATTTATATACGATATAGAAATATGCATACAGGACAGCTATCTGCCAGGGATATACAGTTTCTTATCTTATCCATATGAAATTGGCATTTCTCGTTCTCCCCCTTTGAGAATTGGTATTGGCGGGACGTTTAAGTATTAATTTTTCCTTTTTTCCCTCGACGATTTCGCAACTTAAACACCATTTTTTTAGGCTCTCTTTTTTAACGCTTCCGTAGCTGCCGTGTTGGCACCGGGCTATTCGCTAATGCGATTTCTCGCCACATGTGAATTGCCCTGTCCCGTTCTCATTTTATCCTGCCTCTGCCCACGGATGTAATCCAGTTCGAAACGAAACCTTCGGAATTATCACGGATTAACACTTCGATATGGAGTTTCGCGATTCTGAATTCGCCATTTACCGCGCACCGTATTATGTATTTCAGAGCAACGTCTCGCAGGACGGGTTCTGTCGAATCGTTTCTTCGCAATCGTGGAATGTTAAAGTATCCAGAAACATAGCTGTTATCGTAAATATCACGGAGGGGCGGGGGGGGGGGGGCAGGGAGCAGTTCGAAAGGTGCAGGTATTGTTGCCTGAACTGTTGGGTTATCGCGAAAACGATTACACCAGCTGGACTTTATAGTCGGCCGTTCGCTATCTTCTTACCTATAAACACTCATTAGAAGAAGATTCCAGTAATGCGTAATATAAAAAAGAAACAAAAGTTTATAAAAAAAAAAAACAAAAAAATTCCTAAAAAATTTCCTTTATCAGAACGTCTCCATACGTTTTTCATGCGTCTCACTCATGTGAATCAGAGATAGCTATATATATATATATATATATATATATATACATCGTTTAAAATATATACTCATACGTGAATACGGTCTCGCAAAAGGAATGCATTTTAAATAATAAATTCCGCGCAGTGATAAGGGGCCTGTATCATAATAAAATGGCGCTCCTGCCAACGATAGAAAACAGATAGCCACCAATAGACAAGATAGCAAGGAATTCTAAAACGAAATTTACGATCGTTCGAGAAAGCGTTTTACGCTTAGAAAACAGAAAGAAAAAGTTTGAAAATTGTGCCGTATTCAAAAAAAAATCCAGAAATATCGTATCCAAGCAGCGCGTTTCCTCAAGACCTGGGGTGTACCACATCAAACCAAGAACACATATCCACATTCTTTCCATATAAATGCAGATACATATATATGTATATATATAAGTACACACACCGGTGGCCGCGCCTACAAGAAATGCCAGGTTAAGAGCACCGCGATAAATCGCATTAGCGACAATAGCGCGAGTGAGCGACTAAATCCTTAACGAGCGAAATACAAGCGATCTAGACTCTCGACTATTTTCCTATAGATCGGTAATCTCATTCTGTATTCCATTTCCTTTCATTAAAATCCATTTACTCCATAAACATCCACGTGATCCAGTACCCACACTGAAACTGTACGTACAATCGTATCACGAAATAAAGGCTTGGCTAAGCCATGACTTGGCTACGATCTGCCATAAGGATCTATAGCTCGAGCAAGATCATCCCAAAGCTGAAACTGGCTCGAAGCACATTAACAGCCGATTGGCACTGCGCGTCCCATTCTATAAGGAATATATATATATATAATATATACATATATAACATAGCTAAGCAGTTGCCTAGTGGCGCACAAGAAGCTGATCTGAATTTTCGCCAAGTCAGGGTTGCGCAAGTTCTTAATGAACCTGGGTAACCAAGGGAGTAAGTGCACACATGCCGAAGCAGTACAATATACATAGCTACACCCCAGAGAGCGTGTAAGTAGGATAGAAAACGAAGAGGCTGTCTTGTATTGTGTATATGGTACAGGAGAGAGGAAAGGGGATGGAATGATGGCAGGGGGTGGGGGGAGGGTGAAAGAAAAGAGTTTGGTGAAGGAAAAGAAAAGGGCTATGACGAGGGGTTGAGCGGTGGGGGAGAATCGGTGAAGAGTGGTTACCGGTGAGAGGGAGAGAGACAGATAAGACAGCGAGGAGATATCGAAGCGTAGAGAGTGACAAAGAGGGAAGGATGAGACTCGAGAGAGAAAAGGGGAGGAGATGAGAGGAGAGACGACCTGTGGACGTAGAAGGAAGTTCCTGTACACGTTTCGTATATATACGTACTTTAGGTACGTACAAGGTGTGTGTATATATATATATGTTGTAGGTAGGTAAAGGCGTGCGGCTACGTTCAGTCGTAACTCATAAGTTTTATGACGCTTTCGTGAGGGCATCTTATTAACATCCGGATGCACTAATTTAACCGGAGATGACCGATTTTTAATTGGGAAAAAATTGCATCGTCACTTCGTTATCTCGGACACGCGTATACGTCATAGGTCTCGAAGGAGAAATTTTGTTTTTGCGGTACGTTTGGTTTTGGTTTGAATTATTATTATTGTTACGGTACGTATGATAGAGTCGTGTCATTAGTATTATGGTGATACTGATATCTTATTCTTGTTGTTAGGCACAATGGTGGCATTGAATTTAATACATGACTCAGTTTGTATTGGCATTTTATAAGCTTTAATTGAGTATATATAATAATTTATGGGTTTGTTCTCAGTCATCTGTTATACGTGAAAAATTGTATGGTCGATACTTAATTGGTAATTTTCGATATTTTTTTTGGTGCGAAATCCGTAGGTGGTCTGTATGGCTGATAGGGCGTCTTGCACGATAATAAGAAGAAAAGTGGACAAAATCCTGTCGTAATCACTTTCCATTAATTTTTCCGGATAAATTAATTGGTGATATTACGGTTGGGGCCTCGTTGGATCGTGGGTACATAACACGCAACGAAAGAAAGTGCGTATGAAGCACATACCTGTGTACGTAATATACTGCGATGATTAGAGCTGTTATAAATCAGTGATATATAGGGTTTATCGTTTTTAATATCATCGCATATAGGTGCATAGATGCATGAGTGCATAGGTGCATGAGTGCATAGGTGCATAGGTGCATAAGTGCATAGGTGCATAGGGATATATACAGTCGTTCCACAAGTAAAATATCCTGTCTAGGGGACTCATTTACCTTAAAAATCATAGGAAGATTGCCCCTCCGAAAGCTATTTTACTCTGTGACGGACTATAGGTGCCTATAGGTGCACAGATATGTATATGGATGCACCGATTACCATCGGCCAAGGATATACGTACGTGACACTGACTATAACTATACCAAGGTATTTACTGGATCATATTTTGCAAATGGATGTGCACGTGCAAAATTTTCGAAAGTCTCACGTGGCTCAGACACGTTAACGGATCGTGTATATTAATAGCGATAAAAGCATGTAATATCTGTTTTAAAAATACCACAGCAGTCCGAGTAACAAGGAAATGGGATCGCGTTGCGATACCTGGAAATGTTTATAACTTTCACACACGACGTATTTAACGCGAGTCAAATGGCCAGTGGGAGTAATTATAAACGGAGTCTTTAAAACAGTTCTATAAATAATATTACAAGGTGTTATCTAGTAAACAAGCAATCTTTGAGGATAAGTCATTTTTAAATTGTAATATATATACATATATATACAGGGTTATTCACGACAAACGCATCGCCTGAAGTTAGCCTGTCCAATTTGATTTCTGTGGTAGAACCACCCTCGGGTGGTACGTTTTTCGTGAACAACCCTATATATATGCTGGAATCACTAATTATCTCAATCTTAAAGACTGTGGGTCAAAGGAAAAAGAAATGCAATACGGATCAAGGATCAAGCTCCCAACTGTATCGAGTTACCAAATCACAGCTTTTTAATTGCGTACGTGAACGCCATCTTAAATTTTGATATTCTTCTTGCTCTTTGTAAAATATCTAATCGACTTTTTGTTCGTTGATATTTTTGTCAAAATTTCAAGGGATTTTTGACATAAGCAGAATTGAGGTTAATTACAGTGGTTAGAAATAATACAGCATTTTTGTCGGAATAGGGGGATGGTATTTTTCATTAATTAAAATCTACGTCAATTTAATTGTTTAATTGTAGGTTAATTGTGAAACTGATTCTTTTTTTTTTCGTACCTGCTCGCAAGTTTTTATCTGTTCATCGTTATCACTTTTCTTGACGCACCAAAACAGTCTAGATTAATTATACAACACTCTCACGCGATGCACTCAACACTTTCATTCGATATCTCGAAAAATAGTATCTCACGAATAAACTTGTAATTTAATCGCGAGTCGTCAATCGTAATCATAACAATGTTTTTCACTGAGAATCAATGGCGAATCCCGCGTGGCGTCGTCGCTATAGTAGACACAAATCCCCAAGCGTGTCCAAACTCGTTCGAACAGACTTGATTCCGCAAGTTTTTTTTACCCTCCCGTCTTGGCGAAGGTCACAAGACGTTACTCCAACGACTTTATAAAGCTAAACCAATCTCACGTGTGTTTATTTGATTGACGTATAATCGATCAACGATCGGACGATTCGAGTCCGACAGACATCGTTGTACCAGTTGAAAAGGTCGCTAGAAACAGAATTTCAAAGTCCTCCTCTTGGACGATAAAAAATGTGCAGATCGATAAAGATATTTTTCCGAAAAATCGCGCACTTTTTTTTAATAAAAAAAGACGGCCCTTTTAGAATTCGCATTTCCTACAATTTTTTTTTTAATACTCACTAACTCAACAGACGCGACACTCGCTAATCACTCTCTCGAGAACTCACTCTGGCATCCATTATGATTCGATGCATTTGTCACGTCATTAAAAAAAAACAGTTGTACCCTAATCGGACCGTTTACACTATTGATCACTGAATTTATAAAATTATCAAATTTTCTTCAAAGCTTTTTTTCAAAATCCTAACCCGTACGCGACTAACCCCAAAATTTCCCTCGTTCACTATCGCACTCGCGCACTCGTGCACTTTTCAAACCTTACTCAATTTTCGTTTACAGATTTCCACAAAATCCTTCTCGTCCAAGATCCGCAACTTCAGTGAACACGCTAAATGGAAAATTATAGAAATATAAATTTAAAGTGGAAGAGTGTACGCGCCACGGGACCGGCGCATTCGACGTGCCGAGTGAGAGTGCGGCTGAATCCAACGTGGTCCCTCCACCGGCCCAGGACGGTGGTTGCTCGAATCCTATTGCTCCCTCTACTGGACTCCATTGGTCCATTGGTACATGGGACTATCGTTTCGCTACTCCCTGAGCTATTCTTCTCTTTAATTACGACGAGGGGAATAATGCCGACAATACCAATTAGTCATTTTACTTCTGTCGCATTAGTACTCGTTACGCGGGAATTTCGACTGCCAGCTGACGATTTTTTTTTTGGGTACCATTACGCACGCGAAAAGGTGGACGTTTATTTTAATATTTTTATACCACGCAATCGTAGGTGAACTAAATTATTTTTAAAGTGGTATTATCTTTTTTTTGTTATATATACAGATATATCTTGATGGCTTGTATATAATTGCGGAAGAGCTTTCATTTCTTCGAGATAGACAGACAGGTGAATTAATACGATTTACGGTTAGTCAAAACTGAACTCCTCTATGTGGCTACATCAGTTCGAAATTCTTACGTAAATGTCTGTACATTAGAGTTTATTTGTCTGTGAACTAAAAGGGATTGGAAAAAAAGAACTTTCACCATTTTTTACGTAACGGAGATCGTTTATAGGCAATGTTTATGTTTTTATCTTCGATTAAATGTATCGAAATGGCACTCAGTGTAATTTAGATTAGAACAAATGATCTCTTTAATGATCAAATCGAGCATTATCGTCTGTCCAAAAATACATGAGGTTTCAAATTTAATTTTCACGTATCACAAGGTTTTTTTATCGATTCACATATTTTATATAAGAAAAATATAATAAGAAAAATAAAAAGGAAGGGTGGCGACTCGTTTCAGAAAATTACAGTGTCGTTAACGCGCACCAAATGACGAATAAAAAAAATACGACAAAACAGTCGTAATGGCCGTCAGTGCGTATACGCAGTGGTTAAAAAAGAAAGAATTCATGTTCCGCTGGAGAACCATAACAATCGGAAATTTCTCACGAAATTTCCTAATCACCGCGAAATGAAACATCTGTTGGTAGTATCGTATATCGCGACACGTAAAAAAAAAAGAGACAAAAAATTAGACATTTACCAGTTACACGAAACCACAGAATTCTTGACTGGTGACAAGAAAGTTTTAAAAATACTTAACGCTCTGGAATTTCCAAAGAGTTTGCTTGTCCAGGACAAGCAGGTAGACACAAAGGAAGTCGAAAACGTGGTAGAACACGTTATTCGAAAATCTGTAATAAAAAACCTGAAAAATTTCGTGAAAATGACATAAAACTGTAATAAAAAATTAATATAATATTATTATTATCATACGGTCATCCTTATGAAGGATGCCGGAACGATTCTCGAGATCGTAACAATATGTTTACTGTGTATAAAACCAGTGTAGGTACGCCTGTACAGGATCAGTTTTGAGTAGGCAGCCATGAGACGGCGGCAAGATCAGTAGTGATCATTTTGGTCGAGAGAACCCCACTTAGATCTCAAGATAGCCCCGTCATCTAACACCGGACTGGTTTTTTGTGTACAACGGCTTTTAGGCGATGTAACAGCCCCGCTGCAGAACCTACGGGAATAGGAAGGGCAACCAGAAGAAAGGAAGGGTTCGAAATTGGAAGGTGGTTCGAATTCAACCCCTGAGGATATCACAAAAGATTTTTGCAGTTGTCATGAGATCAGTGGAAATCTCAATTATCATTAGACTTGAATTAATCAAAATATTTTAATTAATAAAATAAATCAATTTTACGTATCATCATCCGTCCAAGAACCCGCTTATACCCATAAAGATGTATCTAATTTTAACAAAAAATTCTATCGAAAAAGAATTCAAAAACTAGGTTTAACTTTGTTGCTAAAAAAAAGATAAAAAGGGGGTGTTTGCTATTTTTTTAAATTAACTGATCGAATAGAAGATAAGTGATAAAGGGAGTAAAAATTCGATAATGGCGTCCACCCACGCGTGACGTAATGATGACGTACGACAGGAAGTGTCTCACCAATGGGAAGATCAATTTACTAATCTACCCTCTTGGCATAGCCAATAGAAATCGAAACAGGGTAAGATACTAAGATACAGCATAGAAAAGGGGTAGGGGGGGTACTGTATCTTGTATATAAAAGTTGTTAGAATGGTTGACCCCGGTCCATTCGAGTGGCTGTGAATGAAATCTCAACATTTCTAATGCCCGTGCCCTTGGCGCACATTAGGTACATAGAGCTACATATGAGCATACATAGAAAGTCCGGAACACCCACTTTCATTCGAGACTCTTTTTTAACGGTATAAATATTTCCATAGACCCCGACGAATAAAATTCATTCTTCCTACGTTTCCCTCTCTTTCGCTCTTGCGTCGATACCCAACACTCTGTCTCTCTCCGTCTCTCTTATTCTTCGGTCTCATCAATTTGTTTTCCCCTTTTTTCTCTTTATTTCCTCACAGCCAGAGTCACAGGGAGATATATATTATTCACGCGAGATAAACTCACGGGTTTTTGCCGGAAGCTCTCGAAGGTATCGCTCAAAATCTTCAGCAACGTTACTTTCACCGAGACTAATTTTGGTCCAGCGGACATACCATCCTCTTGTACGTTTTCATCCTGAAAAGAAAGAAAACGCCATTCTGAGTATAGTATACGGTAGTCATAAGACTCGTGAGTATCGTGCTGGTTATACCTCGTGTTTTTAACGTATAAGAAGTGGTGGGATCCGAATCTGAAAATGTGATACGCCGGAGGCTGACGTGGGAAAAAAGATGGTCAAAGATATCTGAAAAATCGTAGAAACTTGCCTGTATCTCAGTTTGAGAGGAGAAGATACCTATAAGCATTCAGCCATATATATATATATATATACCTTGTGCGTAGTAATAAACAGCCGAAATTCTCAGCCGCTCTATTTCGGGGATTCCCCGTTTTCATTCTATTACACGCATGGCTAGGGACCCTAGAAGACATTTTAACGAAAGAAAAATCTAACTACAGGATCTTGTCGGTTTAAAATTTAAATATCTTTAGCGTGGTGACGCCGCCATTAAAACAGTGCACCCTTGGTGGACTATCCCTTTTCTTCTAGGTGGGTGGGGGGGAGGGGGTCAGGCGTTACGAATCGCAACCTGCGAATTCCTCACCGTTCAGTAACGTCACGGTTCGACAGTTTTGCTTATAGTATCTGACTGGTAATTAGTTCTGGGGATTTTTCAAAATTCTCTAAGACCCACCATGAAGGTCCCATGGATCAGCTTGGGTACCAACCGTCACTTTTGGTCCCCTTTTATGGTGATTTTCACAAGCCAAGTGTTACTCAACTAATCCATAGGCGCGACGAAATCCCAAAGGAGGGAAGTTTGAGAAAGTTAAACAAAACAAAAATAAGAAATAAACAAGCGGATCCATTTATAACGCGACGCCGTAGCTGCCAAAATGGTGGACATGCAACAAGGCTGCCAGCTGCGTCCTGCTACTTGAAAAAGTCTCGGTCATTGAGTGTTGTAAAGTTTCCTATGCGAATATGAGAGGCTTGAAAAAAATCATGGTCATACATGCACATAGGTACATATATATTATATATATAAAACATATGTATACTAAGAACCTAGTTACCTAGGTGTGTGTGTGTGTATGTATATATATCAGAAACTAGTAGGGGGTAACACATGACTTTTTCATGGTGACAATGGCGACGTCCTAGTAGAGTACGCACTTTGATGGCCTAGTAACAAAAGTATGAAAAAAGCACTTGAAAAAAAGAAACTTAACCTGTTTACGAGGAAGTATAAGGATACTTTACACACGGGAAGAATGGACGCTGCGTTAAGAGCTGGCAATTTTTGTGAAAAATACTGCGCGAGGGTGAAGGATGAAAAAAGGAATTAAAAAAAAAAGTGAACACAGAACTTGACCGCGCGAAGGGGTAAGTCTGCTGCGTTGCGAAGTGTTATGTAGTATAATAAGAAATCCAGTGGCGAGGAGACTAATTTCCGAAGGGTGTTGTTACGAGGGTAGGTTAGTCTCACGAGAGAGAAAAAATAGAGAAAGGGGATGCAAGTGAGCATTTTGCCTGCGTCAAGACGACTAGGACAAAAGGGTTGCTGGGCTGTACAGTCCATTGTGAAACTATAATAGCTTTGGCTCTATTCGCTCGTACCAATATGGCGGATTTTGTCAAGATACATATTGGAAATGTCTTTTTTCAAAATCTTGTTCTCGCGTCTTTGTCATTACGGTACCGTGGCAAATGGCGGCTTTTGCAGTTTTCTTTTCAGTTTGCGCTTGAACGACTTTGTCGGCCATGTTTAACGGTTAAATATTTACCAGGAAGACAGAGTCCGTAAGGTATGCACAGCTTATCGGAGTGGTTTTTTTTCCCTACAGTATTGTACAGGTTATGACTAATTTTGGTTTCATAACGTAAAATTTAATAGGGGTAGTTTTTTTTTGGGGAATGAAATTTTATTTGGGGATATATGCAGGAAACGATGACAAAGTGTCATCTTTGTGTAGAATGCGTGGTTCTTGAAATTCGGGCCTTGATTATTCTCTGGGCCCCTTAAACGAGATAAAGGCTAATCTGGCGAACGGATAATTAATACGCGGTGATTTAAATGTTACAAAGCAGCATTAATCTCGTCGTGGCTGGAATGCATTTCGTTTTCATTAAGCAAGGACTCCTAGCGGAGGGCTTGATTAAAAGGGGGGGATTTATTTGTATTTTTACCCCTAACTGCGGATCATCAATTTCAATCAGGTCCACCATGGAAGCTAATTAATATCAAGGCATTGTGCTCCCTCCTAACCGCAGTCTTCGGCCTCCTCTTGTATCTATTGATAGTATGTTTTTCTTCCTTCCTCGAAATCTATGTCCGAGGGAATTTTGTTTTTCTCACCCCGAGTGCAAGTGGCATTCCTAATGTTGTGATTTGTTATTTTTTTAGGGGGGGGAGGCGTTTCTCCCTCCTTCCCTTTTCTTTATCTGCTTTCATTTTACCTTCAGACTCTTCTACTTTCTGCGTCCTTTTTTTTCTTTCTTCGTCAAATCATTCCTCGAGGGTGGGGTTTCCCAGACGGCAGCCATTTCCTGTGTAATTTGAATTATATTAGGCCTATAGTGGCCTTTCGAAGACCCCACAATGGGCCCTATCATCACGTATTGTGCAGTCCGTGTTTAGGGGCCAGGTGCCCCCTCGGGGTACAGTCTACCTAAAATTACCATTCGACAGATTTAAGAGAGGTCAACGAAAAAAAAAGAGATTTTTATGTCTGGTTGAAAATTCCAAAAAAATCCATAACGCGCGACGCGTCAGACGAACGGATACCTTAATATCATTACATAAATGATTTGTATATAATTTCGTTGTTCATAACTAATAAAAAAGACAATCATCTTCGTGCAAAGTCATAACAGGGTGAGGTTTTGTAACCGTAAATTCTTGCACGATCGGTACAGACAATTCCTAGAACGGAATGTCGTATCTTCGTAATGCCAAAAATTTCTTTCATCCTCAGGGCAAACTGCCATTAAACAGCCACGGACGTGTTCATTCCGTTTCGATCTGTAATAACCGGTCTTTAATGATAGTTACGCGGCAATTCTCATTGCGAATACAGGCAACTCTCTTTATAAGGCCAGCCTCCGATGGCTACTATGCTCCGATGCATAGGGGAATAGAGTTCCGAGAATCTTAATGTCCCAACTTCTACGTGAATCTCCCGCGTGTTTGATGTATAAGTTGTATATATTGAAAAATGTGGCTCTGGTCACGTAGAATCTAAACTAATTTCCACTTTTGGCTCTTGGTGAGGGTAAGCTCAGAGAGTTATTAATCTAGACGGCCTTGTCTTAAAGAGTGGCATCATAGAAAGAGTCGACTGTATTTCACAATCCATCTTGGTAATTTCATAGAATTCCACTAGGTCTGTGATTACTCTCTGTATAACACGTGTCCCGATATTGTTGCAAGGGTCACTTGACGTTCCTATTATAAATCAAATGCAATTATCGGACGCTGGATGTTTTTGGTCATAGAACAAAGAAATACGATTTTAAAGTGCGCTGATAAGGTAGAACTCTTCCTTGTAGTGAATCGAACTAGATGGAAAAAGTAAATACAGACTTTATCGATAAACGAAAATATCCCTAGGGATGGTATTATAGTTGACTGAAGATAATGGACTAGACTATCTTATCGGGTTTGGTGTTACGTGAGCCCAAGTCGCGGACAGGCATAGATCGAGTTACCGACTGAGGCTGTATTCCGAAATCCAATGCCAGAGTACTGCGGATTATGGCGTCACACAATCGTCCTACGAATCCGTTCCGTTTTAAATTACTAGAGGTCTATTGCGCGCGCACCGAACCAGGTTGCCGTAAACAATAAAAAATTTATTTCATATCTTTACATTTCTACAGTAACCGCAATCTATCAAACTAACTACATGCCGTGAATTCGCACGCCAAGCGGCAAATCACACGCATCGAATGACGCTAGCGATGACCAATCGGCATCGCGGAAAAACGGTGACAGAATTTCGAAGTGTTGTCGATACGCGATATCATAACGATAACATGGATCTTATTCTAAAACAATTACTAATGATAGTACCTTCCAAAACGGAACAAGTTGGTGTACGATACGTACTACTACTGTCTGACCTCCTTAGCTGTAGTAGCTGAAATTTGAACGTCATCAAGTTTCATGGACATCATGGACGGAGCTACAGTGAACTGTACTTCGCGTCTGTTCCAAAATGCAGTAGCAGTACTGCCAGCATGCTTGCGTCTCACTCAGTTGCATACAGATAAACAGAGACACAACGATACTAGTACTGACAGTACTGCCAGTACAATTTCGGAACGTGCCCTTCATTGAAGAACCTATTTGACACAGGGTATGTTTCGGACATCTTACTGCAAGTACTATGAGCACTGCGAACGTCGTCCTGTCTTGTTTTTTCGTAATTAATCTGACAAAGATACATTCTACATACGCAGCACTTGCAGTGAATTACGAAATACACCCACAGTTGACGACTTGTCGCTAGCTTAGAAACGACAGGCACGCTTCGGCTGCCTTAACGAAGTAATAGCTATTTCGACTCACAGATGGCAGCACTGTCGATGACGCGTCAGTGTCAGTCGCACGGCACGAAACGCACGGGAATGTTTAGTTTATTTATCATCAGTCAACAGTATTGTAACAGATCAACTGATGGGACGACAATGGTAGGTCTATAGTCTATTTATGTTTATTCAACGGTATAGCTGGCCTTACTACGTTATTAGATATCGACAATTGCATTGTGCGTTTTGACCGACTATTTTCTCGAGTCAATAGCTGAGAATATATGATAATGCTTTTTTCTTTATTATTAAGCGAGCATCGACGTCACGGTGAAATTATAAAAATTATATTTATCGTTCTAATTTGAAAATTGTTCTTAGAGCGTATACGTATGATATTTCAATTGAATCAATACAATCCAATTAATTAGCGTAAAACTACAATGAGAAGTCTTTCGATCTGCGTGAAAATCTGTCGGAACGAGTATCGTTATCATTATAGGAATATCATTCTACTAACAATGATGCATGGCAATACTCGTTTTGTTTCCACGTAAATGTGCAAATGTAGAAATATATAGTAAGATCGTTATATGCGAATTACACCGGCAATTACAATTTATTATTCTATTTCGTATAAACGTCGAGAGGTTAAATTCGCCATAGCGATATTAACCTTGCATTAATGTACCGTTAGCTGCTTGCAGTAGATTTTATATTCTTAATGGGAAAATTTAATCAATTATCACAAATCATATCCGTTATGTAACTCTGTAGCGTGCAATGAGTTTATAGACGTATGGATCACAGAATTTTGTATTTACAATATTTATACTATCGAGTTCCAATAAATTGGTAATAATGACACATTGTCGATATAGTGATGGTCAACAAGACCAGTATTAGAAAATGGTTTATTTACAACAGAAGTATTACAAAATGTATTAGTGTACTGTAGTATATGCCGAATTGTTGGAAATTAAAAATAACTTGACGGTTTTAAGCAAATTTCTTTTTTTTATAAGTCATGGCAATTTTTCTCTTTCATTACAGAGTTTCATTCACCCGGCGTCTACGGGATACGCTTGGCAAGCAAAGGCAAAACAAAATCCAGTCTTACGGCATCTCCCAAGCATTCCCGGCTTTTTGTCCACGTCAAAGAAATTCCAAACCAAAGGTATGTCCGCCATGATGCTTTAATAAATTCGTAATTAGAAGCCTTAGGGTTTTTCTTCTTGCCTGTCGAAGAATTCCTTCGCACGCGAAAAAGTCGTGCATCAATACGAAAAACAGCGTATTTAATTCTTTTAGGATTTTACCACTTGCGACTGCTGATTGAAAGTACTCTCTTTTAATGGTGCAATTTTTCGCGCATCGTTAAAGACGATCTCTGCTGTATCGACGATCGTCGTTAGCGCTATCTTGCGGAAACCTGGGACAAGCTGATTGCCAGTACGCTGATAAGGTAGAAATGGACTTATCCAACCTTGAAATCATCCCACTAGATGGCAGCATGGTCAAATTTCTTGAAAATAAAAAACCTAGCAATCTTCGGGAAAATTATAAAAAATACAACTTTCACATCACATGAAAAACATTCTCCGATCGTCGTAAAGCTTTCACTATACCAAGAAGCAAGTTTTATAGAATTTTCAAATTATTCATTATCATTAATACAGTACTGTGTAAAAATAATTGCTGTTCGTCACTTTCCGCAGAGTCCCAAAATTAAAGGTGGTCTCCGTTACTTACGCAAGAGCATTTCCGTCGAATTCCCATCGGGTCACGCAGAAAATAAGCCACCCGACTATATTTAGGTCGGAATAAAACGAAGGAGAACGAAGGAAAGGAAGAATAAAAAGAAAACGACGCACGGTGTGCAATAATACGAAGAGAAAGGATGGGGCAGTCAGCGCGAGGCATGTGATAAGGTATCTGCCCGGGAATGATAAGGTCGCCATCAGGCCTGGCAATACGTTGCCCACCGTGAAACGTTCGCAGCATGAAACTCGACAGCGATTCGTACGAGCAAACGCGAGGATCTTATCGAGGAAGTCATCTTTAGCCTCGAGGAGGTTAAAACGCAAAAAGAGAATAACGTAAATTTCTTTAAAGACACGCAGTACTCGCGAAATAGACAGATGACCCAAGTTGCCTAATAATATCTATATGCTCTTTACAGAAGCGTCATTACGCCATTCTGTGGACCTTATTTATTATTATTCTTTTTTCACCTTCTACCTCAACGGACTTCAGCCAAAATCGAACACGTGCAGACTTCCTGGCGTCCGTTCCGGAAGTTACAGTTAATAAAGTTCGTGAATTACCCATTTTTTAAATTTCTCTCATTTTCACGTAAATAACAAATAAAAAACGTAAAATTAAAATTATACAAAAAAATCGACAGTCGCATATAGATGTCAAAATATTCGTTTATCAGCATACAAGCACTATTGACATTCTTTTTGTCTTATTATATAAATTATTGAAAACTCCCCTGATCCAATCAAAACACTCTAAATTATGGTAACTCGATGAAATACATTACCATACCACCGTCTATACTTACGTACAAGAATATAACGCGTGTCCAATAAAACTCGTGACAGCAAAAGGTCGTCTCAGTATTATATCGACACTTATATCGACCAATATAATAGATAACCTGTACTATTTATCACAAGAGTGGGACAGTGGATTGTGTAAAAACTAAAATAGAAAAAAAAAGAAAGAGACAGTCAGCAGTCCGCGGGTGGTAGATATATAGAATTAATCATTTGCTCCGTAAGCTGTCGCTATATGGCTGCCTGTACGTTCTGGATATGTACATAAATATATATATATACATACGTTTCCATAGACCAGGTCTACTATACCAACTGATACCAAAGAAGATCAACGTATTCTTTTCTTTTGTTTTGTTTCTTTTTTTCACTCGCGACTCCTTTCTCTCTTCCTACCGGCACGCACGACTGGAAAGAAAGAAAGAGAGAAAGAAGGAGAAAGGGTCAGTCAACAGCAGCAGGTCGATTTACGAATAGAGTCGTTTCAATTATACGAACATCCCTGCTGGGCGAAACAAAACTGACACCGTTTGAAACGTGCTTAGATATACCTACCTGTAGGACCCAAATTCTAGAGTAGGATAAAAGTATACGTAAGGCCCTTTTATACAGTATATGAACAACACCAGGTATTATATATTGCATATATATATATATATATATATATCGACGTGACTCATTTCTATTATATCCTTATCCTACTCTGTTTTTATTCTTTTTTCATTTCTATTCTTTTATCTTATCCTGTTCTATCCAACCTATTACGGTACCATCGTACCGTATACTTTGCAAATTTCACTGAGTCACCAGGTATGCACAGCCTGATTATTATCGTATATATTTTCGTATTCCACGTAAGGGTCGTTCATGCTAAGTTCATACAGTCTTGTACGACGTTTTCTTAAGCCTAGTTTACACGCGTATCGGTACGTTAAGTCCGTTTTTAAAATATTAATTTTTTTATTTAATCACTCAGGCATTACTTTGCTTTCTGTTTTCGCAAATTCCTTTCTTTTCATTGCTATGACGTATGTCATCCCTTGAGTTTTGATGACGTTTTGCTTTGTTTTTTGGTTTTTTCGTAATTTCATCTTCTTTTTCAATGACGTATCTTCCTTCGGCTTTACTACTTCGTCCCAGCTACCAGCCGCGGATTAGAGAGGATTAAGACGGGCAGATGTTCCTGCGAACTCCACCGAACACTGAAACTGCAGACTCCTTGGAAATTTCCTATGCATTGACGCCCAATGGCTGATCTAGGAGGATCGTCAAGTCGTACCCTGGGCTTTTCAACGTATGTATCATATACCATTGTTGACATTGATTTTCATGTTTAGAGACACTAACGGGACTTTCAAGGGTGACGCCTAGGCGAGTGACGGTAAACAGTACCCTATGATTAAATTCGGATAGACGGTTTATGGTACTCTACAGACATTCAACACTGCTCATCCCCTGCATTAGATATTTTAGGACAAGACTATCTGATGTTGTTTCAATTGAGTGAAAGATAATGAAATTACAGTATTACCTCTAACCTATAAAATATTTCCCTGGTTTATTTAATTTCCTTAATATTTGTAACATTTTAGGTACTTCGCTTCTTTCTAAGCCACTAGTGCGGTGTGATGGTGGAATTGAAAAAAAAATTATTTAAAAAATATCTGTTTAGGGATTATAACAGGATTTGGAAAATCTTCTCTTTCTGCGTAGCACTGTAATGTCTACCAGTATATATTGATGGTATATATATATATATATATATTATATATTATAGGACGATGTTGCAGGTTGGTAATTCCATTTCAATTTACTCGCTCGTTGTATTCCTTAAACGCGTATCGATCCGCGACGAAGTCCCGCGTCGCGTTTCTCCTTAAACGGCAATTTCGTGAAGCATCTTTCGGAGTCCCAGGACGTTGCCGTGGCAATATAGAGGATAGACGCATCGTAGACGCACGGCCGGCTGGTAAAAGTTTCACCGAATAAAATTGCCGTTATAACGAGAGCGCGGCTCGTAAAACTTCTTCGAGTCTCATTCTTTTCCAGGTTAAATCGAAGGGACGTAATAAGAAATTCATCGTGGTCGGAGAAAAGTAGCTTGCAAAATTGGTAATCGTTGTACACTCTTATAGAGTGTCGCGAAAGTTAAAATAAATTGAATACCGCACGCAGGACGTATCATCTAATCGTATAGACTGACTGCTTGAGATAAATCATAATGTAAATTAGATAAAAAGATAACTAGATACCAGATATACCAAAGAGATATTTAAATTTAGATTTAAAAAAATATGCTACAGTTATACCGACACTGGGAATGGTGATATCGGCACGTGCAAAACGTGATCGCTCTGGACCATCTGATGCTGGAAGACGTATACAATGATTTTTTTAGAATTTAAAAATAATCAAAAAAAGACTGCGTGGAGTACGTAGTGTAAATATAAAATTTACTCGAACCGAGTACTGTGTTGTACAATGGTCCAGTATTTATACTACATACATATACGTAAAAAATGAAGGAAAAAAGGAATAGCAGTAGCAGTAGCAGTAGTAGTAGTAAGAAAAGGAAAAGAAGAAAAATATTAAAGAAAAAAAAAAAGGAAAAGAAAAGAAAAATCAATCGACGTTATCGAAGCACGATCGAGGAAGGTATATATAGGAGAGCCGCCCTGTGCCGGGGGGGCAACAGCGTGGACTAGAGAACGTAGCCCCGCCCCCCCGAGCGAAAACTTAAAAATGCCGCCGCAGCGCAACCCGAATCGATATCCGCCGGCCAAGTCACGTGGTTCGGCCTCGAGACGCATCGACCAATGGTAAAGTCGCACGGCCGACTTTGGCCCCGCCCTTACCCCCGTTACGCCCCACGGCCCGGCTCGCGCGCGGCATCTAACTTTGAACTGGAACGCAGTCCGCGACTGGAAGCGCACCCGTTCACTTCGGTGCCATGTCGCTCATCGCGTTCCACGAGTGACCGCACGATACGCGCAAGGTTGAACCTCTTCGGTAGTAACACATCCACGTGGAAGACATTTACTGTCGCTCGGTATTCCGTTATACTTCGTGTTACGTTATTCTTTCGGTTTCTCTTCGCGCATTTATCTCCTTCCTTCGTTTACTTATTCTCTGTCGTTAAAAGTAACGATCTAAACGATCGAGTGAACCTATGGTATTGAAGTGATTTTCT
Source organism: Pachycephus smyrnensis (assembly GCA_030142225.1). Lineage (NCBI taxonomy): Eukaryota > Metazoa > Arthropoda > Insecta > Hymenoptera > Cephidae > Pachycephus > Pachycephus smyrnensis. The sequence continues at coordinate 2,716,671 of JARQST010000285.1, read as the reverse complement.
TATTGTTTTTCTTGTTCGCTGTGAAGGTGAATCGAGGGGATGTTTTATTCCGTGTTCGTTTGGCGTGACGAGTTTGTAAAAGGTGACGCATGGCTGTAACAGAAAGGTGAACAGCTAGGATGTTTACTTTGTTGTGAGAATTCGTGTCTAATGGAATAATATTCGAAGAGATTGAAGGCAGCAAGAGAGACAAGGATTGTAGAAGTGAGGTGAACGGAGGTCAGAGTGTGAATTTTGTGACTAGGAGAATAAATTTTGAGTCTGGATGTATATTCCGTATAACTAGTTCGATACACAGTAGTGCGTGACGTGGTTTGTGAACTGTTGTTGATAACGTTATCGCTGAGGAGACAAGGTGAAGAAAATAGTAAAACGAGGCCTGTGTAGGAATAAAAGGTCTCGTTCCGATGCGAAGGAAACGATCCAAGTATCGATCTAGGAAGGACAATCGGTGAGAGCGTGAGCTCTCCACGGTCGTCCAGCGGGAGGTTAAAGGTGGATAGAATAATTCGAAGATCACAGACGTTACCGTCGCAACAGTGTGGGTGAGGCGTAAAGTTCTCGAAGCCAAGGAGCCGTGATCGTGGCCCGTCTATTATGCCCGGAAACCGTCGCGACGTCGCCTCGTGTACCTAGTGGCCGCCTCGACATGGAGGAGAGTCAGCTGTTGATGACGGAGCTTCCGGCGTTGCCGCCAACACGCGGCACGACCCTGATACATCGACCAGGTCACTATTACCACCTGCATCAGCCGCACCTGGCAATATCGACGCCGCACAGTCAAACCGTAGCTCACGTTCCAGCAAGCGCACCGCACTACGCGACAGGAACTACGACTAACTTCTCTAGCTATATACAGGGTATATCGCGTCAACTGCCACCCTTACCGAGAGGTGGAACGTCGCCGGCGAGTACGCACATCTCTAGCCTCTATCCGGAGATCCTCGCCCTGATCTTCAGCTATCTCGACGTGCGGGACAAGGGTCGTGCGGCACAGGTGTGCGCCGCGTGGAGGGATGCTGCATATCACAGGTCGGTCTGGCGGGGCGTGGAGGCGAGACTTCATCTTCGCAAGCAGGCACCGGCCCTGTTCGCCAGCCTGGTTAGACGGGGCGTCAAGAGGGTGCAGGTATTGTCGCTCAGAAGAGGACTCGGGGACGTGATAAAAGGTGTGCCGAATCTCGAGGCTCTCAATTTATCCGGATGCTACAACATCACTGATTCCGGTCTGACGAATGCCCTGTACCAGGAATTCCCATCGCTCACCGAATTGAATCTGTCGCTCTGCAAACAGGTGACCGACGCGTCCTTGGGCAGGATAGCGCAGTATCTTAAGAATCTCGAGGTACTCGAACTCGGTGGTTGCTGTAACATCACCAACACGGGTCTGCTACTCATTGCCTGGGGACTTCAGAAATTGAAGAAACTCGACCTGAGGAGCTGCTGGCATATATCGGATCAAGGCATCGCTCATCTGGCTGGTCTCAACCGGGAAACTGCCGACGGGAACCTCGCGCTGGAACATCTTGGACTTCAGGACTGTCAGAGGCTCAGCGACGAGGCCCTGAGGCACGTATCCGCTGGCCTGTCAACGCTCAAGTCCATCAACCTCTCCTTCTGCGTGTCCATAACGGATTCAGGCCTGAAGCACCTGGCCAAGATGCCCAGTCTACGCGAATTGAACCTGAGGTCGTGCGACAACATATCGGACATCGGCATGGCCTACCTTGCGGAAGGTGGTAGCAGGATATCCTCACTGGATGTTTCCTTCTGCGACAAAATTGGCGATCAGGCTCTCGTCCACATCTCTCAGGGTCTGTTTAACCTCAAGTCCCTGTCGCTCTCCGCGTGCCAGGTCAGCGACGAGGGGATCTGCAAGATCGCCAAGACTCTTCATGATCTCGAGACCCTCAACATCGGACAGTGCAGCAGACTCACTGACAAGGGTCTTCATACCATCGCCGAGAGCATGAAACACCTCAAGTGCATCGATCTCTACGGATGCACGAGGATAACGACCAGCGGCCTCGAGAGGATCATGAAGCTACCCCAGCTGAGTATACTGAACCTTGGATTATGGCACGTGCGGTGATGGCATTCTCCAAGAGACTCTAGTGTTTAAAGACGTTACTTTTCAAATTCCTTTGTCCGATTTCGGAGTGAACCAGGAAGGGGCGTGGTACCACGGAACCAGGAAGTGAGGTCGAGTTATCATTACTCTTGCGCTTAGTGAACCGATTTCAAATGGGAGCGTGTTGTTCGCCGTGCTTACCTATATGAGTTTTACGAAAAAATTATCCTCGGCCATCCATCTCTTCGAATCCTTCGTATTCCTGATACCAGATCCAGGATCCTTCGTGCTTTTCCGTATCGGAGAAAAAAAGATGGATAAACCAAGACGCGCGTGATCATCGATTCGACTTGTGTAGTCGATCGATATAAAATCGAATGTGCTCGTAAAGGACTTCCGGATCATTAATCATCGATCCTCTGGTTCCTGTCCGTCTTACTCCTGATATCATTCTTGTCTACGTTTGTTGGATATGTTTCTCATCTCGCGCTACGATTTTTTTTTTTTCGAATCTTGTCTCATGGTATTCCCGGTGAACGTTTTTTCTGAGATCACTTCCGGTTGCGCATTGTGATCCTCCAACGCGCACGTGCCAACCGGATACACATGGATACGTACTACTAAGCAGAACTCGTCGCACCAAAAGGATCAATCGTGCATCTTCGTGGAATTCTGACAGAATATCAAAAGCATCCTTAGTGACGCTTCCTCACGTTTCTACGAAATTTTCCAAAAAAAAAATGTCCAGGACGTGGATAATACAGACGAAGACAGGCACGGTAAGCGTAACGAAGTTTTTCGCGAAGGAAACTAAGAAAAGAGAAAATCTTAAAAAAAAGAGTTCCTCGAGTTCCTTTCGTATTCTTAAATCCTAAGGACGAAGGATCGACGAATCTCTTGCGTATCCTATCTGCTAGAACCTCGATGTATATAATCTGGTACTTTCGAAACTTTCACGTACATCGGCGCCAAGAGACTCGCCATTTTCACACTTTGCTTCTGCTGCTTGTCGAACGACTTCGAGGATGGTCGTGAGCCATTTTTTATTTTCTGTTATTTTTTGTTATGTTCAATCCAAGCCCCTGGAACGTGGAGAATTAGGGGATGGCTATAGTAACATAGATGGGCATTGTAACGTATATAATTTTTTAGCTACTGTGGTACGGTACGGTATAGGAGAAAGTTCAAACTGAAAAGTTACCATAACTGACAGAACGGACAACGCGAATGGATACACGCACTCCGTGTAAAACGCCTTGCGAAAAAAAGAAGTAAAGCCAAGAAAATCTCTGTAAATTTTATCGCTAGACTTTTCTTTTCGTGAAATACTCACGCGGTTGGTCAGACTGTAATTCCACGTTAAATGGGGATTTACGTTCTTGTATTCTGTGCGCTCAAAGTTCAGTATTGTGTATGTAGGTCGTGCAACGGCCACCATTGTAACACGAACGTTAGGAACTATTGTTGGGTCGATTTAAGAATTTTATGAATCATTCTCTATGACTGTCAACGAATAATGCATGAATTCTTCATGAACTTCCGGTAGCGAAGAGACTTCCATCAATGGGAGAAAGAAAAAACACTATAGTCTCTACGTTGACCTGGTTAGTACCAGAGCATTCCGAATGCGCAGCGGCCTGGGCTAGGCTTTAATATTTCCTATAGCCACAATTAACTTAATGAGGATTATTTAAATCTGGCGCCATTGGAATCGGGGTCTTAGGTTAAAAATTCTCGTGGAGATTTATCGCTTCATCGAAGCTAGCCTTACGATTCTATAGGTTTTTTTTTTTTACTGGTCTAGTCGAAAGTTTACTTGGCAAGGTTGAACCTCTTGCGAAAACGGACGCCAGACTCCAACGGTCTCGACGTCTGCACGACTGCGTCGTTGTCTTTGCGTAAACTTCAGGACAAAGAACCGACTGGCTGTAAAATTTCCCTTCTATGAATTAATCCGTTGAAGTTAATATGACTGCCACTGCTTTTGTCGTTTGAGGTTAGGTTTTGTTTCTTGACATTTTAAAAGGGCATATATTTCCGATCAAATAACGTAGCTGCTATCCTAATTGAGAATTGCTGTTTTCGTCCTTTTCGTGAAGGGGGGGAGGGGCTTACCTTCTTTTCCGGGAATCGTAAGGAAAGTGCGTACCGTTCGTTTCGTTGGACTCGGAGAATTTTTCGAGGCGACTGTACCCGAGCATTCCCGAGGCGGCCCGAAGCAACGAAGGGCTAAAGGCTTGTCCGCTTGCTTGCAGCAGGCCAGCTCACGGGAACCTGAATTTCAACTGTCTACCTAGACCCGGCGGCCTCCAGGCCGAAACCCGTGCCCGAGAGGCGTCTTGCACAAATAAAACTCCGTCCTCGAATATCAAAGCCGCGAGAAAAAGGGCCCCTAAGGCCTCCTTCTTTATACGGGTCCGTATAAAAACTCCACCTACGTTTCTCGTGTACACAGCTCGATACTTTCTTTCGGTCGGTTAACTTTGTTGTTACATCTGCATTTTTCAAAAGATACTGACATAGTCACGCTTCTCTTGGGAGAATAAAAATTTAATCAAGATAATTCATAATTGGTATAATCTTCAACGTTACTTTTCTTTTCCAACCGAGTCACTGGGGAATCTGCTAAAAAATTGTTTGTCCATTGAAAATCTAAGAGGACTCTATATATATTTGGAGTTTTTGAGTGAACTGAAAAAAGAAAAAGCAGAAAAGATTGAAAGACAGAAAGAAACGGGTAGCTGCAGCGAAATATCCCATTGCAGCGGAAGGCCTCTAATAGGAAGTAAAATGAAGGGAATTAACGGACGTCCAGATAGGACGTTTCGTAGTAATAAATAAACTTAATCGAAAGTTCTTATCTGCGTGGGAAAGATACGTGGCGCCAGTGTATTATTCGTCGGACGGGAAGTTGCGTCGCAACGAAGGAGAGCGTCGGCGTCGGCCCCTGCGTCGTTTTCCAAAAGTTTCTTCATTCAAAACTTTCCAGCAGCCCTTTGCTCTCCGCCCTACGACGATCTTACTTTTCTCGGATTTCATAGTGCTCCCGCGCCTTTGCACCTACCTCGTATATATACATATATACACCCGATTCAGTGTGGACACGGGTTAAAACCTTTCGACTCTTGCAGTTTTAATCTTCCCACTAAAACCCAACGAGCAATGTCAACCTCTTTCAAAGTAAAGCCCTTGTGCCAACGAAATAAATAAAAAAAAATATATATTCCACCCCTCTTAAAATCAATCTGCCAGCAACTTCTACGGCGATTCCCAAGAAGCTGTATATACGCAACGAACCCTTAAGTCCCGTTCACAGTGTCATCCGCACGCCGTACGGATATCTGTCTAGGTTTTCCAGCATACTGACAAATAGTCGAATTAATCCTACTGGCAAATTCATACGAAATTCAAAGCCACGGATGCTGCGAGGGTGGCAAGAGCTATCCTAGCCATAAGGGTGGTCTCCCTCTGCTTGCATTTGCCTATGTGAATGTGATGGTCGGCAAAGGAGGGGGATGGAGAGCATATAGAGTCTAGGGTTATGTGGGCAGGGGCGAATATAGGGCTGCGTAGCGCTACGTTAGGGGAGAGTCGTAACCACCCTTGGAGGGACGGCGGGTGTGAGTAGAGTCGAACCGAACCGAATAGAGGCAGGCAGGCAGGCAGGCAACCAAGCTAAGGGAAGGAAGGGTCGAGAAAAGGAGGAAACTTTGCACGACTCTCTTCTTCTCTCTCTCTGTCTCTCTCTCTCTCTCTCTCTCTCTCTATCTATCTATCTATCTATATATATATATATATATATATCCTAGGTTAGGTGCTATTGTAATCGATTGGAGATACGGGGGTTCCCCGGACTCACGTTCAACCCCTGACTATAGACCCGTTACTCATTGTCTGCCACCCTTGCTCCCCTTATATAGTTCTACGTGTTCCTTGTCCCTGTGCCTTGGCACCAGTAAGGATCTATATATATATATATACACACCATGCATGTACGAACAAAAGCGTACAAGGTCGGTGCTCACCAGCCCTTGTGCCTTTTGCGAACCGACACCTTCTGGTGCATCGCGTGGGAGTGTATTTGTGTTGAATTCTTATTGTCAAAATTATCATTTCGAATAGCTTGAGTCGCGGGGGTTGAATTGATAATGAAAGAAAATTATTCGTGGGAGACAGTGCGAAAAATGAAAAGCTTGCATTATTATTTTTTTTTTATAGAATACATAACCTGTTGAATTAAACTTCCCGTGTCGTTCAGGACTTTCCGTATTAGGGATGCGCTTACAGCGTGAAGAGTATCCATATAAAATTCCAAGCGTGTACTTGTCACTTGTATACTCATTGTTGCACGCTGCACGAAGCGCAATTATCTCAATTCTATAGTAATTGTAATAATAAATTACAATAGCAGTACGTAGAGCGTCAGAGAGTGAACGGTTACGTTCGTTGTGTTTGGTCTATGCCTTTGACGACGCGTTGAATTTTTTTGAGGACCGGGGTTGGGAGGGGGTGTTTGCAAATAATTATTCCAAGGCGTGGGATACTTTTTTTTTTCACGTTATACCGCTAGAAAATTTTGTCGTCGTTTACGTACAGGTATGGCCTTTAATAGTTCCACGTGGGGGACCTTGGGAACAGTTTCTCGTACACCTTCGTGGTTTAGAAAGTCGTCCCACGGATGATCGTAACAGTCTACGCATGCGTGTGCTTAAACTGTGTAATATGCTTAGAATCCTGTACGAAGGAAATATTCCAGTGTCTGGGTAATAGATTGATTTTTGTTGCTAATTAATACGAATGGAAAAAAAAAGTGTAAACGTGGAGAAAATAATTTTTTTTTACAATTTCATAGACCAGCATAATGTATAACCTAGTAGGATTAGGTGGTAAAAGTACTTAGGATACGTATTATAGTATCAAAAAATTGCACGCGATCTAATCTCAGGGTGAGCAAGTGTCTTTAGGATTGCAAAGGGGTGGGTTGGGGTGTGTGCGACTTTTTCCGTGGAAAGAAACCAAAGTTTGGGAATTTTATAACTTTACGACGGGGTGAAAACTCGGGCGAATTGGTCCTGGCTGCGCTTAGTGGGTGGGAAAGGGGGTGGTAGAGGTGGAAGGTCGTCCACGAGGAGAGGAGAAACTTTGGCTCGCTTTTTAACGTGAAACTTGTGCTGTAAAATGTTTATATCGTCCGGAGTCTAGCGACAGAGACAGAAGTATCAAATGACATAGAAACGTAAAAATTGAGATACGGCCTAGAGAGAAAAGAAAATAAACATTTTTGTTAATGACCCTTAATCGACGTTTCGATACAGTTTCGAATTTCGTCTTTTCGTATAAACGTTAACTCGGGCTTAGTAGGCTTAGTAGTCGTGTACAATGAAAACGATATCGGTACACGTCAAGTGCCTGGTCTATAGTCGCGCTGGTAAGAGATAAATATTATTTTCCCGAGCGATAATTACCCAGAAACGAACCAACGAAAGATTCTCTTATCGTCCAGCCAACAGTACGGTTTTAGAGAATTTCAAAATACAACGACAAAAGCTGTCCGATGTGTTTTCATGCTCGAGCGACAGCCCGGTATCGATTTACATCGCAACGAATTCAGGCAGGAAACTTAAAGCCAGCGACGACGAACATAATCTGTCGTACGATCGATTCCAAGCATTGAACGAATGAACGGCTCTTTGACACCATTGACTGATAAAGTGGAACTCCGGGAACAGTAATAATGGCGCTCGGATTGGAAGTAAGTATCCGCGTAGAATTCCAATTAATTTTTTCTGTCACTCAAAAAGTCGATAAAGTCATCAGAAGGATCGACGATAAGCCTAACTTTGAATATATTTCAAAAAAACATTTTTTTTACGCGTTTAAAAAATTTATCCGCATTGCCTTGACCGAGCGACAAGATTAAACCGGAAGTCATTTTGAACGGTGGTATAACCTTCCTTTCCGGAATGTACTAAGATATATTAATATAGCAGGGCGACGGTACCAGGAGAATCTTGAAGAAAAAAAATTACCATAAGCTCTCGCTCGAGGGAACTTGGAATGAAATTCGTAACGGCCGATAGACAGCTGGAGATGGTTGCCAAGAGAGTTTAGGTTGGGACGTGTTACCGAGCGTAGAAGCCTACGGGTTAGGTTAGTATGGTCTTCGTGCGCTATACCGATATCTCGGTGTTTAGGCCGACAGGCAGGTCGGCCATCGTGGCTGCCTTGATAACCGCTATCTGCAGACTTCTTCTGAGAAACGAACGCACGCGTTCTGCCAGCGACGCTCACGACGCGGAATAGAAACGCGCTTGGTATACACATGGTACGCAGCATAGGCGCATATTGAGTATATGTATAGTAACCGAAAAAAAAAATAGTGTACAACGACGGATACTGTCTTCTTCTTTTTTCCTCTTCTTTTCTCATAGTAGCTTCAAACATTTGGGCGCAAATAGAACGTGCGATCGACATTTTCCACGTGTGCCAGAAGCGACACAAGAATATTCTCAATAAGCATCCCTGTGTGTTCCGCCTAAGTTACTTATGGATGTACGTTATTGATTTTCATAACCTCAAAATTCTCTTTCTCTACGGATAAACGTAGTGTAACGAAAGAGTCGCTGTTGTACGGAGAAAGAATAAAAAGGATAAAAAGGGAGAAAACGAGATGGAGACAGAGAGATAGAGAGAGAGAAAGAAAAACGAGCGTTCCCAAGCTTAACGAGGCTTTTAGAGACGTAAAAACGCAGCGACGCTTGGTATACACAACCGAGCAATTTGCATTCATTTGCGGTACCCGTTGAGAAGGCACTTTCGAATTAGGCAGGAATTGTCGTGAATTACCTTCTTCCTAACTATTTTCCACCCACTTTCAACTGCTCCTCGGTCCGGCGCTAACGCGCTCCTCTAAACAACTGGCCCATGTAGATTCGATGCCCATGCTTGACACACTGAAGCGTTACTAGAATGTGGACTAGGCTTTAGACTAATTTTTTTTTCTTTCTCTGCTGCTTCTCAAGCCTCTACGCGCATTGCTGGTTATTTATTGGTCAGTGACACTTTGCCAAGCGTGTCTCGTTAGACACGTGTATACCTAGTACACGGTACTTGGCGATATGAAGACTCGGCTTGAGGAGTAGAACGGGATAACGAATATCGAAGAAATTCCGTGTACGTTGCATCGCGCTGTGTGGTAGGGACTTGAGAGAAAAAAGAAAACATATGCGGCCACCTTGTGAACACGGGCTTTACGAGGAGCACGTCATGGCTGCCATTATCAAAATTATCGTTAGGACCGGATGCTCGGCAAGTGGCCCAATTCCGGATGCACCTCGTTAGGGTCATGTTGTTGTAGTGGGGAGGGGGGGGGACTATACTAATTCTATTTGTATTTTTCATTCGCTGCTTGCTGGATATTAAAGAAAAAAACAATGGCGGATGCCTCCATTGATTTTTAATTTAACTTGCATGTCTTTACATGTGAACTAGGCTGTTTTTACTGATCATTGTTGTTATTATTATTTTTCTTGTACCGTACCACTTGGTTTGGCTGAACTACGAGTTTCGTTCGCGTGTATATTTGTTTCTTTTTCTTGGTATTTTACTTTTTTCGTCTTCACTCGTTTTCTTTTTTTTCGTGTACCTCATTAAGACGCTCGTTACGTATCGGTAAGCAGCGCAAAATCTTTACGAGACTTGCGCGGGATGAGAAGAGTATGATGAGTTGTGCCTGTGAAGGTGTGTTGTCGGATGACGAGACATTTTTGGGACATTAGTGAATTTTAATGGGAATATTCTTTTTTCTTGTTTATTATAATATACCAGAGACAATCAGCTAATCAAGACGTGACCTTCTTCTTGGTATACCGTTAATTAAAGACGAGTCTCTTGACGGTTTGCATACCTAGAGTATATATATATCTATAAAATTTCATATATATTCCAGCATATATATAGAATTATTCACGACAAAAACGTCACCTGAAGGTGGTTCTACCATAGCAATCAAATGGGCAGGCTAACTTCAGGTGGTGCTTTTGTCCTGAATAAGCCTGTATATATACGTGTATATATATAATACAGAATGAAATATTTAAATGACACGCGCAGTGTTACAGTACGATGTACAGTGAAGTTTCGAAAGAATTCTTATTGGTAATTCAAGTGCAACATACTCGTATGATACATACGTGCATTTGCCTGATGATATAGATTTATTCGTTTTCGCAGTTCTGGCAGAGAAGGACACGACGCGATTTTTCGCGATCCTTCGGTTATCCTTAATAAAGGAAATTGCAAAGGATGTTTGAAGGTACCAATACCATTTTTCATACGTTACAGGGGGATACCATGGACAGTGAACGGTGAACACCGTGAACGCTACGGATATATAGGATGAACCGAATTGTATTCGTAGAGCAGGTGGAGATTCCTTTTTTTTTTTTTAATTAGAATAATTGAGATATTATTGACGATCGATCCGATTTTCCATGGTGAGGCACACGCGTCCCCTTCCGAAGACGTAATAACGCATTACAACTAAAAGACGTAAAGTGAGTTAATATTATTATTAAAGTAACGTACCTCCTAATAAACCAATTAGTTTTGTACGATATCCGCGAGAGGCGCTGTATCGCCATGTTGGTTAATGCGCATGCGCGCGGCGGGGAGGAGGGAGTCTTTAAGTTTCTGTTTGTAAATAACATTTTGTTTCGCGATTTAGAACGACGAGAAGAGACGCTGTAATTAATTAAATGGTGTAACGAATTGTCTGCGCGGCATCCATCCATCCAACCATCCATCCAAAATCCGTATATCCACGAATCCGTTATATCCAATGTGTCTGTACGAGTCTCTATGATTGAACTTCTTGTATCTTAGGGTGAATCATAGTTTACAGTTTTCTCACCCTTATTATATAACCCTTTCCCCCCACCCATTTCCGTGATCCCGCGAGGAGAGAAACATACATTTTTATCCAGTCGTTCACCCACGTCCGTACGCGATATTCAAATTTCACGATAGCCGATAGCCGAGCGTGGCGGAACCTACCAAAAAAAATATTACCGATACGAAAGCGCGTAGAGATACGCATTCCTCGAGCGAATTTATTGTATTTCATTGCGATTATATTACGTGCGTGCGCGGTACGCGTTTCCCCGCGAAATTTGAAAACGACGATTATCGAGATGAAGTTTTTTGGAGAATTTTCTTTCTTTTTTCGTCGTAAGATCGTTTGGTTACTTCGAGCGGGAAATTTGAAAATTTGTATAAATTTGTAAACATTTTTTTGGGTTTGACAAAAACAAAATCCTGAATATCGTCGTTTTTTTTTTTTCGTTCTGTTGGAAACGCGTTCCACGCACGACTGCGCTACCCGTAAGCATGATGTACACTAATGGAAAAAGGAAAGAAAAAAAAATGGAAACATACCCGCGTCAACATTTGTGGCTGCTACGTACGATGAAACGAAGATCAAGGAAGAGCAGGAAGGAGAACAGAAAAAAAAGAACTAACGGAAACAAACCACACACGGAGAACCATTGTAGCTAGGTTATTTTCATTGTTCATTGTTATAGACTTTTATATAAAAAAAATTCTGGAACGGAGTGTCTTTTAGCGCGTCGAATTCATCAGCCGCATTAGAGGGGTGGGGTGGGAGGGGGGGAGGGGGTCCCGGCGATTAAAGCCTGTGTGATATAAGTGCATGCATAAACGTACACCGTAACACCTACACGTACACGTATTAAAAGGGCAGAATGACCTATGACCTTATCGATTTTTACCAATACAAGCACCTCGGTACGTACCCTTTTTTTTTTGGATTTTAAATCCCATTAGCTTTTCCAAATTTTTCATCATCCTGCCACAGCCATACCAGTAACCCACCATATGGTAAAACCACTCTGGCGGCCATATTGATGATATTCGATATAAAACTGGTTAAGAAATTCGAACCAACGGCAGGTGGTTTCTATGCGAACCAGAAAATTTTAAAAGATTATCGTATACCTTCTCATTGAAGTCTACAATGGATCAGAATTCATCCTTTGGTTTACAGGTGGACCAAAAACATCTGGTATTCTGTAATTCGAATTTCTACCTTTTTTTTGTTTTAATTAAAATTTTCATAAATCTCCGAGGTACGTGGATTACGATCGATAGCGTGAAAGAATTTCTTGTACAATACCGGAAATACCTACATACCTACTAATACCGTTTTCAATGTTGTCGAATTAGATAATTTCCTAGGAAATAGTTTAATTAACAGAACGAAATGCCAAATGTTAGTTCTAAGTACTTTTTTTCTTGTCTTTCTCTGTCTGTCTGTCTCTCACTCTCTCTCTCTCTCTCTCTCTGTCTTTCCCACACTGATACTCTTGACTCACTCACTCAATTTCTCTAGCAACGACCAGTTTTCATTTATTATACACAACGTAACCGACGCCTCGATCATTTGTTTCGTTTGTGACGTCACTGGGATCAACAATTTTTTATGCATCAGTTAACGAAAAAATAAAAAAACAAGATACGATCCTTTTTGGATTGACGTAGACAGTGAACAATTTTTATCGAATCTTGCACATTTTGATAACGTCTCCAGGATTTTCACAAATGGAACACTTCCCGATCGATTCGTGGCGTTTGATAAAGATACGTAAAACAGTTACTGTTATACATAATAGAGGTATAGAATCGACTAATATATTGCTCGGAAGTATTAACTTACCATAAACACACTATACCTTAACGCAATACGAAAAAAAAAAGAAGATATGGCTACACAGGAATAAAGCGGTTTGTCAAATAGGAGGACAAATAAGTGAAGAAGAAAAGGCAAACTTCGAATCTTTGATTCGCGACCTCGTAGTGGCGATGAATTAAAAAAAAAACTAAAAAATAATATTGGGCTTATGCGCTTTAGCGAAGACACAATTTTGTTCTCGTTGCGAATTTGCAAACTTCGCATCCTCGTTTTGGTATATTATCGATTGTACCAATGCGCATGCGCGATGGATTATCTCGTAGCGTCGAAACGTTCGATCGAATTACCATTGTCGTTGTGTTTCAGAATTAAGAATCTTTTTTCCTTTTTTTTTTTAATTTGACTTCACTCAAAACTTCCAAGCGCGCTGATACGCTGTAGGAACGAAGATTCGATAAAATATTTTGGAAAATTTCTCTTTTCAATATACATTTACCATCGACTACGAGATACTCCGTACGACGGTCGAAGTTTGCAACGGAATTCGGCCTGCTGATCACTCCGTCCGACGTCGCATTGTAATTTGCATTGTAAATACTCAAGACGATACGTTAAAACGAACACACAATGTTAAGGAACGAAGAAAGAGTTGTAAATATAACATGAAAAAATGTTTGTTAAATATAGAATATGTTACGTTTTTTAAGAACCCGGCCTTTTTCTTTTTTATTATCACGTTCCGTCTTACTCCCCCTCACCCCCCTTTCTACCTATCAATCCGTCATTTTTTTTGCATTCCTCGTTCCCACTATTCGTCTTCCCTTTTACATGGCTCTTTCACCCCTTTCGCAAGTACGCACCTGTACGTATACAATCATCCCTTACATATTACATATGTAAATTCGAAATATCCACTTGGTCCGTTGCTACGTTCACGTTCCTAAAATACGAAGTGTCATGGCTATCCTCAATGCACGTCGTTTCCTCCCGGTCGTCGAAAACTCGTAGCACGTCATCCTGGCAGATCGTAGTCGTCGTGGACGGTCGACGTATAAAGAACGACGTAGGGACCGTCGTGACGGAAGCCACCACGCCAGTGTAGCGTCGTCGAGCTTAACGTTCCCCTTTCCCCTCCTCTTTTTTTATTCCACATTTCCTTTACGGCCTTTTTCTTTTCAACGTTTTTGGATTTCATCCCAAGCGAGATTTTGGAGTTGTGCCAAAGCAACGACGAGACTACGAGCCGACGTCCTTCCTCTTGACTCGTCGCTAGCGACGGTAGTTTCGTTTTATCTGGGGTTGCGTAATCCTCGACGTGAAAAAAATTTCAGCGACAACGTCAACCAGGACCAACTAAAGGATCAGGATTGGGAGTTTTGAATTAGAGGGCTTCTATCTGTATATTTGTTATTTCTTATATATATGTATACTTTAGAAATAGATTCCATAGATACAATCTAGGATCTACCCAAAATCGTATTTATAGTTATACTACTAGAATATCCTTATCCAGACTCACGGACAGTCAGTCAAGAAAGTCCTGGCACGCTTCGATGCCCATGCACCCACTCTTTTAAAACGCTTTTGTACGTTCTTGTGTCCAATCTCAATACTGTATCCTTGTGCAAGGATATCCAAGGAGACATTTTTACTGAGACCTTGTACCTTAGACCGTAGGTAGGCAGGTAGGTAGGTAGGTAGGTACTTACCTACGATCTTTGCAATTGGAAAGAAGGGACTGTGTATATAGAAAAGTAAGGTATAGCCTTAACCTCAACTAGTTGCTAGGTAGGCTATACCTACTTGCAGGATCCGGGGGGCTAGTGAAAGAGAAAAAGAAAAGGAAAAAGAAAATCCAGTGAAATCCGTGCGTCGAACTGCAAAGAATGGAGGAGGGTCGCTCCGACACTGAATGGGCATTGTGCACATTTTCCAGGACAAAAGGACCTCCTGACATTCGTCCTGACGTGGGGTGTCCTGGCAGGACAGGTACTGCCATACAAACAGGGGTGAGGGGGGAGTTACCTGAGGTGCTTTTCGTGATTGGGGTGAGCGACCCTTCGGCTACGTCGAATACACCTTTTGTTATGTGCAGTGTATGACGGAACCTTCTTTTCTTATTTTTGCGCTTATAAGGGTGCGGCCATCACAGTGAGACTTTTTCAAAGAATTTTCTTAACTGCAATTAACTAGGAGTTCGAGTTATGAAATAAATTTAATTTTATACAGTGTTGTTTATAATTATCCTGTTCGCTGTATGGACTTGTAAGAATATTAATTAGACGGCTATTAGACGTGCACAATTTTTTTTTGGTTTATTCAAGATCATTCTTTTGCATCGTAAATATGTTTTTTTCTACTTTCAAGGATTTTATGCTTGATTTATTAATTTTGTAATTTTTTGCACTGTACAGCGTGCCGATTCTTTTAATTAATTAACATTGTATTTATACTCCTGGCCTCAATTGCATTCTACGGGAACTTATGCACCTATTGCACTTTAACGTTGTTACGCGGATACGTAGGAGGGTGTTGCGCGCATCTAACACGAAATGCATTTTTTAATGTGCAATTTCTAGGAGAAATTACGAAATTTGCAAATAACAGAATTATTCAGGATGGATAAGAGATTAAGTTTTATGCAATCGATTGTTATTTATGTAAAGTAAGTATCTGCAATTGTACTTCTTAATATTTCAAGGGCGCGTGACGTTAATAATTGAGGAATAAAATTTCGTCGTATTTTACAAACGAAAAGGGAAAATTCTCATTTTTATTATTACCATTATCAGTCGCGCTATCGCGCTTCGATTTTTCGATTTTTATACCGTAACGACCTGGATGCATAAGTACAGGCTGTATGGTGCAGTCTCTCCACTATCTTTGTGGCATTCGTAACATTTGTATTTCAATAAAAAGCACTGGGCGGCGTCTACGCAACAAATGTTTTCGATGCTCGTTTAATATCGGCATAGGCGCCGTCCATAAATCATCTTTATGATAAAATAAGTATATCGCGGAAAATCCATTTTCCACGAATCCTGGGAACTTAAGCGACATTGAATAACTTTTATGAGACAAGAGTCTAGAGCTGTTTTAGTTTTACACTATTTTTCCGTGCAATCTAAGAAACAACTTGTATACGTATTTATATATATATATATATAACTTTGTCACGTGATTCTGTCAATCTCTGAGACTTTTCTTCCATTGACAATGAATCGTATATGGTTTAAGGTATATACCTTGGTACATAAGCAGGTATGTATATACATATGTATTAATTTACTGACGCAACAACTGTTTCGATATTCTTTTAATAAACTCTCCAGCCGGTAATGTCGCCGAGTGAAAGGACACTGACGATGTAACGTTGCCTTATCAAAGACTGGTAAAAGGACAAGATGTTGTTGTTGTGATTGTTGTTCGCGTATAACGTAATCCATGAGAATCCTATGAAACGGGCAGTGCCGGTTGCGCGGTTGTTCACTGGCGCAGAAAATCAGCCGTGTTGCGTTTATTATTTCCAGGAAAATCGGAAAAATTTATGACCCTGATCAGGCAAGGTGTTGAAGTCCTGGGTAGAGAATTCTATGCTGCGTTCCCGTTACGAGGAAAAACCTAAGTTAGTATCGACACTGCGGCTAGTATTGCATTGTGCCAGTACGTGAAAGCCTTAGATGGTACGTTGCGAATAACTTTTTCTCTTTTACAATATATTCCAATGATTTCTCCGTATATAATTGGGTAATTGTATTAAGAGAAGAAATTGAGCAATACTGTTTTGAGTAATGTTTAATAGTGGATATATATATATGGGTGTATATAGTACTGTGTACAGTCATCTTATGGTTTTGGGTTTTTATGGTAGTGAAAGAAAATTTTTTTTATGACTTTAAACGATAAAAGACAAAAATTGCACCAATATCCAAGTGCAAGTGACTTATAGATTTATAAAAATGGCTAATGGTAATATTTTCCTTGGGTTTTATTCGTTCGGGTACCATTCGGCTCTGTTCGGGTTTAGCTCGGGGTTACTCGGTTTCTAACAGGGATCCACCCGCGGTATCGCTAAGGAACCCTGGCAATAAAATGTTTTTAATTTGTGCACGAGAAAGTCCGTCGCTCGTTTAAGCAGTAGGTATAGAGGCGTGGAGGAAACGGTTAAAATTGTATCGCACAAAAGGATTCGAAGACTTTTATGGTCGTTTCGTCCCGTAAAAACGTGGCTTAACGTGAGCCCGCCATTAAGGGTGGCTTGTTAAAGTCGCTCTTTATTGTTACCAAAGTAAGGCAAGGGTCCTTTCGCCTCTCTTTTTCACATTTCAAAAATTTCATCACGACAATGGCCAATCTCGCGTCAATAAAGGCCCATTCACATGATGCAGATGTCAGCCGGTGCTCGCGAAAAGAAACGAGAAAAGGACCCTGTAGTATAGTTCAACCGGCTTAACCAGGTCGGTGGACATTCTAAGAATTTTGTAAATTTTCCAAAAAAAAAAATCGATTTTCTCGTCAAACCCTTTATTTTCGTATTTTTCAAATTTTAATATTACCCAAAAGAAACATATATATTCCATCCAGTTAAAAAAAGCGTATAGAAGTCTCGATTAGAGTGGTACCTGTACACTGATATCTAAACAGACAGGATTTGCTTCTTATAAATTTATTTATCGAACGTACTACAAGGGTGTTCTGGATTCGATTCCTCATATTTTAAATAGTCTAAATCCCTATACATATTCCACCCCCTTGGATCACTGGACCGAGTCCATAGGATCCATAGGGAAGGAAACAATGAGTAAGCGTGCACGGGGTCACGCCTGACCTTTGACCCGGCTCGTTAAATTTTCCATCGGTAGCACAGAGAACTCTCAGCCCGTTCCGCTGCTCAGACTGCGGCTATATTCAAGTCGCAGCAAAGTCGCAGTCGGCAGTTGGCGGCCTCGGCCATGCATGCGCCTTGCTTTTGCTCCCAGCTAAAAAGATAACATCTCTTGGTACCCGCTACGCTCTCCTCTCTTTGCTTACTCATTCGCTCTCTCTCTCTCTCTCTCTCTCTCTCTTGTACACCCCTCTTCTTCCTCTTTGTATAATTCATACAGCAATACGTATACCTGGTATACCGACTACGTTCACATCTATATATACCCTGTATAAGTGTGTATAACGCTTTTACCTAATTTCACTGAATTTTTAATTCATACGTCATTATCAATCAATTATTATCATGAAGAAAAAAACGGGGGATGATTTAAAAAAAAATTATCCCGACATAACCTATTCTGACTGAAGTATCAAGTTCTGGTCGGACAGTCTTTGTAAGATGGCGGGCTCTGTGCATCTTACAGAAGTAGATGGGGATGAGATGAAGGAGAAAGAAGGGGATGGTGTTGAGCATTGTTAACGAGGCAAGGTTGGAACTAAAGACCGAGGGGTTGAGACGCGGACGAGCACTGTTAACCATACAAGCATCATCGAGCCACTCTGGTTGAGAAGTATCCGCCAAGCATCCCTCTTGGCTGTACCAACGAGTCCTAACGATCTCTGCATCTTCTGAGCATTTAAGATTGTCAAGAGAACGCTTTGGATCTTCATATTTGTAATCAGTCGCGAAGGTGGGGATAATAAATATTTTTAAAGAGAATAAAGTATAACGCTTTTGTATCCTGACTGATATTTTATTTCTATATTATTTTATACGCTAATCCATTAATTAGCGTAGGTCGAATTGGGCTAACTGGGTTAATTAAAATTATTAAAATATTTTTTAATTATACAGTGAATCCTGTTCGACGATTACAAAATTATTTATTTCCTTCAATGTCAGGGTCGCGGGTATCTTCGCGTTATTTTGTAATGTAAACACGCTTAGTTAGGGCCTACCATAAACATAGTAATAGCTGCATCCATTATGGTTAACTACTGCAACCATAATTAGCAGCTGTTCTACCGTTTAGCTCGAGAGTGCAAGAATTCGCGTCGATTTCTATTTTCTCTTTTCGACGTCCTTTACGAATTTTTTTGGAATTTTCTTTCATGAAAATTCCACGATTCCGCATATACGTGTTTTTCCGAAAAATCATACCGCACCGTTTATTAATATCTACAACCATAAGCGTACGATTATCCCACAATTTAAAACCGTCGCAAATATTTCGTTTCGTTTCTACCAAGCACCTACCCACTTTTACCCCACGACTCGCTTGTCGCGTCCATGAAAATTAAATGTCGTCTCCCGATAGAAAAACACGCAAAGACCATTTAGTAACGGATACCAATGCTAAAGGACACTGCGCCAGAGCGATGTAAATTCATACGCGCGTTTCGGTTCGCACAGTCGTTTCCGTTTCATGAGAATTTTATAGGGCAATCAAATAGCCGATTTACAATCGCTATCCAATCAATTTATGCATCGATGACCAAGCAGTTGTAACTGAAATGCCTATATAACCCCGAACAGGAAGGGCTGTTTTCTCGGTGTACTAAGTACTGAGAATATTCATTCAAAGTTATAGATATACAAATTTTTACATTTATCTAAACATTTTTATCTACATAACCATACAATCATACAAAAGATATAGCACGGATACAAAAGATTGTTCGGTAAGAACTATAGTCTAACTTTGACTGCCAAACTGTATTTTCCAAAAATCCTACCAGGTAAATGGCTAATTAGCCGTTGCGTGATATATAAAATATATATATACTTGACCCCTGCCGAAATGCGTGTTACCCATATACGAATGACGTGGCAGTAGTCAGTGTCGACAGTGGATGCTGTATATAATTAATAAAAATACCTATAACGGTAGTCTGAACGATAAAGGATGTTATCCCAAAGTACTCAGAATATTCAGTCTTATCACAAGTTTGATAATGAGGTATCTGTAATTTATACGTAAAAACACTAAAATTAGTCAATTTTATTAATCGAAGAGTTAAAATAAGTTTGTCGATCGATCGATGATTATAAATTTTTTTTATTTATCTATATAATCATATCGATGCTTCAGCAAGGACGTAAGAGACTGTTCGGCAAAGGACTGTAGCTTAACGGTGGCACTGTACGTAATGAAGCACGAACGAAGCCACGATCGTACCTTGCTATTACCGAGATGATAATGGCAGGACATCTCTTCCAGGCTCCTTCAGTAGCCGCAGCGTTCTCGGTTGCTGCTTGTAGATATAACCCAGCGTAACCTGTACTATATACGACGGCAATGGCCTATCGAGTGTCTTCCGATTTCCAAGTCCTTTCAATACGATCACGTAGAAGCTTTCGATCTGGATAGACCATTATAATTTATCCTTACTGTCCTTGGGAATGGCGTCTGTTGATAGGTATATTGCTTAAGTCCCTTTCTCAGGTATAGTCATCAACGAATGGGTAGAGGGCGTCTAGACCGTCCAGAACGTTAGGTTTGAATATTTGGTGAGAGGAGACTGTAAATTCATTTGGGGTTACCGTAACGGATAGACAGCGAGGAAATTTCACTACAGATAGGAAAATTCCGACGATTTAATTGGATAGGATATCAAGTGTTTTCTGGGCCCTTTGTTCGTTAACGCATAATTAAGTGTTTACTGTCGTTTATTCGTGGTTAAGGTTTCGGGTCTAGGGGACTCTTTTACATTGAATCTCATAAGAAGATGACCCCTGCAATATTTTTTAATCGTAAATGGAGGCTCACGCCTGGTATTGAAGATTGGACTTAAGGAATTTTACTGGTCTAACCTAATGTGCGAATGTTGATCAATTTTTCTGGTATGCTGTTTACGTTGAAACTGCGATTTTTTTAATTATTCAGACAAGGTTGATTGTGAACAGTGTTCGGGTTCTGATCTCTACGAGTCGAATCAATGACGATTGAAAAAAAAATGATTTGCAGGCTTCGTGTGTGTTCTGCCATTCTACGTGAACGAGCCGGCCAGGTTGCACCAGGCTGCACCATATAATTATATACCGTGCTCCGGCACAGCCTCGTCAGAGTTATGGCCGCATTTTTGTTCCTTTAGAGCAGGTCGGACCCAAATGAAGATCTTTGTGGTTACTTACGCGGAATTGGCCAGTCTGTCGTTTTTTTTCTCATTTTCGTTTAATTCCTTTCTTTTTTATTTACCACAAAAAACACTGATCAAACTCATACCAACTTTACCCGGAGTTACCTAATCTGTGTTATCGAGGCGATAATTTTAAACATAATCACCATGCACTGCGTACGTATAAAAACCATACCTATACCTCATTCTTTGTTCAAACGTTCCAAGCAGTTAGGTATCCAATGGATCGGAATCCATATTCGCCTTACCAATACAATTTGGGTTGCACCTGTCAAGCTTCTCAAGAAGGAAGAGAAAGAGAATGCCAATAAAAAAAAATATATTCAAAGACCACATGGTCCCTTCGGAATCTACAAAATGGCACCATAAGACCTCACTCTTTGCACCTGTAAGAACCGTATACCAGCTCCGACCTACACTATTCAAAATGGTCGAACCATCCTGAGGAGGGTTTTCCGCCAAGCATCCCCCATCCATTCTAAGCATATTCCACCAGCTTTTAAAGAAACTAAAAAAAAATAGAATACCCCTCCCAAGAGAAAGAAGAAAAGAATAAAACGAATTCATTGCCCCTCCATAGCTACCTGATGGTCCCAGAAAGAAGCGTCAGTGCGTAACTATTCAATGGAAGTAAAATTCTACGTATACACACCCTATATGCTTTTTCGTTTTTGACTATTTTTTTTTCCATAGACATACCAGTCACCCCGCCTCCCTCCACCACCACCATACTCCTATATTCATTCTTCTCATAATTCCTCTCGATTACAATCCCCAGTATATCTACGGTCACAAGTTTTTATCAAAATTCCACAAAAATATCCAGGCAGTCGCATCACGTTGGCCCAGTGTGCGTATGCTCCCGGCAAATAAGTGGACTCCTGATTTAGATTTCTATTTGAGTTTCATACTGTCGCAACGGATGTAGAACAAGCAGTAACTCGGTGCTGCTCTGGCCTCCGTACTCCTCCTCCGTGTCTTTCGTGTTCAGTGTAGTATTCGGTGACGGTCGGCTCGTTTGATCCAGAAAGCTACACGCGTTACGTAGGTGTAGGAAGAGACGGTTATAGGGGGTGATATCGGGGTAGAGAGTGAAGAAAGAGAAAAATGGGAGGGGATGAGTGGAAATGGGCGAAAAATGACAAAAAGGGTATAAGTAAGGTAATGCAGGATATATATATATATATATGGAAAAAGAAAGAGAAAGAGAGATGGTGTATGTATATATACTTGGATAAGTAGACATGGTTGGCTCTGGTGCTCGCAGCATCTTTCTTTTTATCTGTTTTGCGACGAGGCATCTCTCAATTCTCGTTGGACCACTGCCAGAATCCGCTTCGCACGGGCTACGCTCGAGATTTTCATAAAAATATATATTCCCTGCCCACTACTTTCTTTCGTTTCTCTCTCTCTCCCTCTGTCTTTCTCTCTCTCTGTCCCTCTCTCTCTCTCTCTCTCTCTTTTGAAGATCTGACATCCCTACGACCTACCGCTCGTTCGCTCTATACATACGGTAGGGAATGGGATGTTTGCCAAAAAGTGTGCCAATCCCTTCTACGCGATAAGACGTGGCAAACTTTATGTGTTATACAAGACTATAGATATTGAATGTTATATATATATATACTACTATATATAGGGTAGTACTTGTGTTCTTTATCTTGGCAAAAATTGTACCACTTTATGGACCCTTTGTAGGTGCTTTAGGTATGGACCTTGAATTTTTTTCAAAAGACTCGACTAACCTGACGTGGACTTCCTGAAGAAATGGCAAGGTGCAAATAACGAATTCGCCGAACTGATAGACGTTTGAATTACGAACGTGCTGCACGAGGGTGGTCCATTCCTTCTCAAGAACGTTTGATCTGCGAGTCACGTGGTATCTCGTAATTACGAATGCAAAGTGGACAATTGTTTTCGCACTGTTGTCTTGGCATCTCCTTATGGGTTTCCGCCATCTTTTTTTTTCCTCACGTGTAGAATACGTCCTGCGCGTACCGGTTAGGTTAGGTTTACAAGATACTTGCTTTTGTAAGACGTCATCTTATCTGTTCGTAGGTCGTACGGATTGAAGTTTATGGGGTCTGGGCTGGTGGAGGGGAGGGGGTGAAATTTTTGCAAAACAATTTGCTTCACCCTGGGGATACTTAATTTGGACCTGGTATGGTTATACCCACTGCGAACACCTTGACCGGGACTGTCTGATGTATCTGTTGACATATTCGATAACGGGCTGTAAACGCAGCATCAACTGTGAGCCATTCATCTTAACTCAGTGCCAGGATCCCCAGATCCCGCTCGGCTCCATTCTGGAAGTCGAACGAAAATGAAAAATACGCGGCAGCTCTGCGTTGGACGCGATCTGACTTGCGGACGGGGTGAGGAAGGGGGGTGGGGTGGAGGGGGCTGCTGGAGTAAATGGGAAGAAGGGGGGGAGCAGTAAGGGAGGAGAACGACCTTCGACGATCACCATGGGGTTCCGCGCCACTGCAGCCGTTCATTCTGCCTTTGGGAATCTCGGATAAGGCTACGTTCACACCGTGATAAGGATTCACAGCAGTTCCCTTGATTTAAGAGGAAAAGAAAAAATTGTATCTGTGAAATTGATTAATGACACTACTCTGTTAACGATAAGCTTGAATGGAGTATGAATTTTTATATTGAATAATTACGAAAAATTTCATCCCTTAATCGTATTGTTAATAGATTTTTGAAATTTTACGAGTGAGTATGGTAATTTTGTTTTTCTAATTAATCAATTAAGATACCTCGTCCGACGATGAATTCTGGGAAAAGTGATCCCGCACGATTTCTTGTGCAGGCACCTTTAATCCCAGAGGGAAGAGATTCCAGGCGCACCGGCGAAGGGGAGAGGTGAACGAAAAATCCAAGAGCAACTTGTCAACTGTCAGAGGGGCCTTTTTGGGGCACCGCGGCGGGGGTGGCGGTAGGCGGTGGCGGCTTCAGGGTCCGATGGGTCCATAGGGGCCCGAGAGGGGGAGTGGGGGGAGGTCTGTAGGAAGAGAGCAGAATGCATCAGGTACGCGCTCGTAGGTCCCAAAGGACAGATGAAAAGAGCCGCCTCTTACGAGAATGGGTCCCGAAATCGAGATGCTGCCTGGTCTGAAAAGAGAAGAACCAAAGCCGAATGCATCTTCCACGTCTTCCAGCTTTCTTTCTCACTGAGATCAACGGTATGGGTTACATATCGTTTCGGGATCTTCGCTACGTTTTCCACATACGCACAACAGCCATTTAGGTATATATTTTCAAAAAAGTCCCTAGGGACACGAATTTGCTTATTCACGCTTGTATTTTTGAAAGTTTATCGTTTCCTCTTACGCACATACAGAAACTACTTCTTATCTCTCTTTATACATATATAACTATACCTATATATAATGTAAATATACATAGGTACGTATATATATAGGTAGGTTTCTGGTCCCATTAAGGACTCTCGCGCATCCTTTCCAAAGGATCAGAGAAATGTTCCCATGTTCCTATGTTCCTATGTTCCTACGTTCCTACGTTCCTCGGTACGTTTCTACGACGCTCTCGAGCATATCCTGGGAATTATTTGACGTGGAACATCCGTGCCGGTCACGTTTTCCTCGACACATTAATAATATGCGATGAGATTACTAGTGGGATCGCCGACGATACGAAGGAGCCTCTCGCGAGATCCGATGTATGAGATGGTTTCGTAACCGATCTACGTTCTGCATCCTCGTTCTTGGACTTTTTCATCAGGTTCTTATGCTTTTCTCCTTTTTTCCCCCCGTATCCCACTTCTCTTCCGTCTCTCTCGCTCCTTATTACCAATCGCAATCGTATGCATGCGAGTTAAATTACAGAAAATCAACTAGACACGTAGAATGTAATATTCATGCAGATACATTGGCGCAAAAAATCCCTAGTAAAATATTCCACATAAAAAGTCCCTATATCGTAAAAAAAAACGACAAATACCCACGTTTCACTGACGATCAATATAAATAATATTCAGCAAACAATACATTTTGAGAGTTATAGTTATCAAATAAAGAATTGCGCAATACCACCCTTCTTTGTGTTACCGATTATTCAAGAGAGGGTCCACTAGGATTTTGATGATGCTTAAAGACGTCGCTGTATGGAAGTTTGAAAAGTAGGAGGGGAAAAAAGAAGTTTAAAAAACACGGAAAAAAAAAGAGAAGAAAACGATTCCCGTCACGGAGGTATGGAAACGTGTATAGCCTACGGCAACTGATCTACCCTCATTTGAATATCGCACGAAGCGCACGCAGCCCAGCCACCCGCCTGCGTACACGTCTACGTGCGTATCCGTTTGAACTTTAGTACATGTACATTCATATATTTATCTTTATATGTAACTGGAAGCATATATATATATACTCGGTGCGGTATGAATGCGTTTCTATATCTATATTGTTTGTATATATATATCTATATACTATACGTATACGTAGGTGCGGACATCATACAGGCTTATATTAAAGTTCGCCGGCCAAGCCGCCATATTAGCCATATGCACGCTCATGTGTATATGGCATAACGCAATACCGTGTGGCATATCAGGGACACGTAACCCGCAACTAGCACTCATGTCCTGAGAAACGGGTAGCGGCTTTACCTTCGGGCTCGATTCGTACTACTTTCCAAGCATCCAGCATCCAGTGGTCCAGCGCATCCAGTGTGAACGCTGTTACGGTACGCGTACTTCGACTTCGACGGACGCAGCATCCTTTTCAAGAAGTCAAGCAAGTCCTGGAATCTTTGCGTGTTTCAAGAGATTGCTGGATTTATCTGGTCTTTGAGATGTTTTATTTTTATTTTTTTTTGGGATCGGTGGAATTTTTAAATTTGCACGGTCTCTGTTCTATGCTTGGTGTATGTATGTATATGGTTTGGACGTCCTACGTGATTGTTGGCTTTGAGATTCTTGAATTTCTTTTTTAGATATTCCTGTGTAGCCAGTATAATCGCCCACGTCATACTTTGCTTTGGAGGACGTGTAGGAGGATCCTTGATATTTTTACTGTCTCGTGAAGTTTATTGGATATTGCGAAAGAGAGAGAGAGAGGGGGGAGAGAGGAGAGAGGAAATTGGCACCTGTTATATTTTATTGATAAAGAATCTAGGGAAATTTGGAATTTTTCACTATATCCTTGTTTCTTTCTGTTTTAGGAAATTTATTATTTCCTAACGCGCGAATATAACGTTTTTCTTTGATTTTCGTAGTTTTTAGTGGATTCTTCTATATTTATACGAATTTGTATTGCGAAACATGATACGAAATCGCGTCAGAGAGTCTTGCTGCGTAAGACGTCGCGATGCGAGACAAGAGAGCGTCTGTAGTGGGCTACCGCAAGGTTCTTGTGTATACTTAGAGACGCGAAAGATAACATTTGACTGAATTCAAATAAAAGCGCGAAATTCAAATGGGGTACCTATGCGAAATACGTAATAAAGAATCCGTTAAGAAAAGACTATACAAGGTAAGAAGTATACAAAATAATGAAAAGAGCGGGAATTTTAAATTGTCCATCATTATAATTATCCATCCTGATATTACAAGGGAGTCATCATCATCCTGGATCATGACTCCTGCTGACTCTAGTCAAGGGTTAAATTTCCTTCTCATTCCTAATTTTCACCATATGCCATTTTTATTGTAAATAAAATTTATTGTAAATAAAAATGGCAACCATAAACGCACTCGTCCCTTCTCCCTTCATGATTGAACATTTTCTAAGGCACTTTTGGCAACAATGACACGTAGCCACTCCGAGCGAAGGTAGTGCCAGTGGGTTTACCTCTATTCTTATTAATATCGATGACGCGAGAGAGCCGATACCTCGGGCATCGCGTATAGAAGCTGTTTACGAAGACGTTCTCGTCTATGGCTCTTAGGCAGACGGGAGAGGGTCCAAGGAGCATGGGATGACTGGTATACCCAAAGCAAACATTCTCCACGTCACACGCAGCCTCCAGGGAAAATCATCTCGGTATCTCTTGGTCGGCGGAGCCACTCGGCTCAGGATGGGAGGGACACAGAAGTCCGAGAAGAAGCGCCAGGACAAGCGGGCACGAGGGAAGAAGAAGTGCTGGAGTGATTTTTCACTGTTGGAAAGACGGTAACCACTTTTCTTTTCCTTCTTCTTATTTTTTTATTCTTTTCCACTTTATCCATTTTCCCCCCTAAATCTCTTGTATTAATACTGAAAATAAAAAGATTACAAAAATTATCTATACCGTGCATCCTTGATTAATTCGACGACCTCGTGATACCTCTAAATTTTTTTTGTATTTTTCTCAAAAATAAAACCAACCCTGACATCATGTCAAGATAAAGAAAAGCATCGAGTCTCGTTCCTATCCACCATTTTCCTATCGTCCCTTTCCATCCTGACGTCTGTTTTCTCAGCGGTGTTGATATTAGCCTCCAGCATCGTTCCCAGGTCCATACAACGTTCACTGGTACAGGAGTCTCTTCTTCGCTTTACCACCAATTCCATTTCTTCCATCAGCATCCCCACCGTTCCCTCCCTCTACCTGCGACTACAGGAGCCAGAATCCAGATGCCAGCCCCTGACGTAACAAGGCGTCGCGACGCAGGTCCGCTATCGCATTCTCTCTCATTGTTTTTCTTTCATTTTACAGAAAGACCACTCGATATTTCTACGGTTCACCAAAGGTACCCTCGTTCCCCCTCCACCCCCCTCACTTTCCCTCATCAACCCTCATCTCATAATTCTTCCACCCAGTACACCGACGGATACGTCAGGTGAATTTTACGTAAGAGAGCTTAAGTGATTTTCATCTCGCGTAACCTAATCTCTGTTATCGCGTACGTACCCCTATGGCACGTACGGAATAATTTTTGACGTTCACTCCCGACGCAACAAGTTCACTCGTTTCACGTCAACGTGGATAAAGTTGTTTTAATTATCTGCTATTTTTAACGCCGAACGGATAAATTGGCCGGAACCGAGAGAGGTGTACAACACGCTTTTTTTCTCCCTGGAGCAGAGACCCTTTTTGCCGCAGCATCAACAAGTGATCGTGCAATGAATTACTCGGTACATGCTTGACACATCTCCCACTTTACCTCTTTCTCTCTTTCTCCCTATTTCACTTCACCTTTCCCCTCTCCTCGTTGCCTCACACCTCGTCCCACCTCATCGCACTACTCTGCGCTTTTCAACCCCCTCACGCCGAGCTCTACCTGGTCCATCGTCCATTCTCCTCCGGTAGCTTCGATCCCTGCTCTCCACCCTCTTTTTCTTGCTTTCTCTTCTCTCTCTCTCTCTCTCTTTCTCTGGTACATTTTTTTCTCTTTCACTCCACTTTCACCTCCTGTTAAACTCTTTTGCGATTCTTCGTTACGGGCTTCAGTGTTTTTTTCTTTTCGTCTATTCAATTTTGATGGCGTTGCACCCGGGGAGGAGGGTGGTCGTTTAAATAATTAATGAGTGTCGCGTTCATTTTTAATGACAGTTTCGTGGGATGCATCGAACAAGTAAATTACGGGCTAAAGGATACAGGGTACTGGCTACAGATGGAATTCTCGTGTAACGTCGAAGTAGTGTTGTCAAGGTAACCTGTACAGTCTCGTCCGGGGACGGCAGAGTGTTGGGGTTTCGCGAGTCTAGTTTTCCCCGAAGTAGAAGGCATCGTGCGGTCAGAAACCCGCGGATCCGCAGAAGCCGCAGTCCGCAGCAACCCCCAACAACCCCCTGATACTTGCTCTACAAATTGTTTCTCGTGTAAGGGGTCGCCCATTGCACGGTCACTGAAACGGGTTTCTAACACGCTTAGAGAGAGAGAGAGAGAAAAAGAGAGACGTATATAGAGAAGAAGAGAGAAATAGAAACACTATTTATTTAATCGTACAAAAACATTTTATCACCTGTATATAATTCATATATGAAAAATGATATTCTGTCAATATACCGGAGCCATTGCCAGGCATTTTCTATTTCTATAGAAATTATCCACTGGCTATGTAGCATATATATATCAATAGGCAGTCAATGACCGTAATGATGGTGGCAAATGATGTCAAACGCCTATAGCTTCCCTTGAAACTGTTCAGCATATATGTAGGCAGGTATGTAACATAATGCATGTAGGAGAAATACCTCATTAATCTCTGTATCGCGGTCGGCAATGTTTATGTTTCTGCTTGCCATACAAATTGTTTCTCGCGCGTGACTCTCTCCTCTCTCCCTCTCCCACTGTCCAGTCAGTTCACTCTCCGTCACCTTTTTTTACCCGAAACAATTCTTTCAATTTACCTATGAACCGTCACACGCCGATCGCTAAGAAAATAATTGCCGCCATTTGCAATCCCCCAGGAAAACACTAGAAAATCATACTACCAACGTCAGAGAGAAGCAGGACTGCTAACGGCGCGAAGAAAAGCTAGCATGAAATCGCGTGTCGCTGTACGAGTAGTGCCAACTCCTTAATACCTCCTTAACCTAAAATACTCGAGCGAGGTGCGTGACGTCGCGCACTTGTAAACCTTCGAAAACGTCACTTTATGTAACACGAGTGCTCGGGCATATCGAGATAGTAATAACAGTGACTTGAACGTAATAAAATCAAAAGAAAATTCACTAGAGTTTTTCAGTGCCAAGAGAGTTCTCCTACGGAGTCTAAAACAACGGAGTCTAAAACACCGGAGTCCTAACCTTAAAAAGGCAACGTTAGCAGAGCTAAAGGCCGTTCTACAATGGGACGTTGGCGTTAGACGTTTCATAAGTTAAAAAAATATATATATAATTCAAACATGGGTTTGGCCATGTATGGATCGTATATAAATCACATATGAACTATATATAAATCATACAAGAACTATACGCGAACCTCAATTACTGAAAATTTCGAGATAATCTAATAAATCATTTACCAGTCTATAATTTAAATTCATATATAGTCTATATATGATTTATATATAATTCACATATGATTTATATACGATCAATACATGGCTAAATCCACGTACGAGTTATATACATATATTTCATATATGAACCATAGATATTTCTTTTACTTGCGTTGTCGTAAGTCGTTTCTACAAGCCAATTGTAACACCAAAATAAAAGTGGAGGAAATTATTTTTATTGCCTCGTAGGCACGACTTAAGCGTCTACCGACCAGCGTCCCATTGTACAACAGCCTTAAGGATATCCTTACCAGAAGCGCTAGACGAGAAACGAATAAGGGACGCTCCATGCGTTTCTATGGAAAGCGTTCTGCTATTGCCGATTGTTGAAGAAAATATTTACGGACGCCCTAGTCACGTGAAAACATATATGCTGCTGTATAAGCAATATATTAATCGAAAAATATAAATTAATAATATCTGATACCAAATATATTAATAGTTCACGTGACTGCCGAAAACTATTTTCTTTTACACCGTTAATTAAACGTGTTGAATATTCATAAAAGACGTGCTACCGTCGCGCTTTGCGTGCAGACTTGCATCACTGCCAGCAAACGTCATCCAGCACCGTATCTTCACATAGCAAAAAGATTACGTGTCTAAATCATAAGGATTTACTTCAATATCCGACGGTCAACTTAAAATTTTGTCTTTGAGGTAAAAGTATGCCGAAAGGTATGCTCTATGTAAAATAAAGTTATAAAATAAAATACAAGTTTTATCCTTCAAATCTTAAGATTATATTAGAAGAACAAAGGGTACATCTTACCCTCCACAAACCAACCTCCCTGTCTCGCCTGTATTAAATACTTTGACTTTGAATTACGATTAATCATATGCGTCACGGTAAATTTATTTTCCACAATCGACGCAGCGTACGCTAATAATAATAAGTACGTTATATAATAGTGATATAAGAAATAAAATAATAATAAGAATATCCTTATCAGTTTTCATCAATTTTAGAATAGCCTTCAAAACCTACGTACGAAGGTACGTACTTTCTTCGACGAATCATTTACGTTTGAGAGTTATTCTAAAATTGAAAAAGAAAAAACTGATAAGAGTATCCTTAAAGGAAAAATAGACGTGTAAAACGAAAGTCTCGCTACGTCGAATTACTTCGTCGGGTGAGTGAACGTGGTAGTAAACGAAATCGGCCGATCGTCCGAATGACGTAGAACGTGATCGACTAGCGGCAAGTGTGCTCTGAATAAATATAATTTGCTTGCAAGTATCGTAATTTCATGATGGCGGGTGGAAAGGGCGATGACGATTGCCCGGGTGGGATCCACTGGGCTCGGTGCCTCTCTCAACACAGCAAATGTTGATTCAGCTCTCCGCGCTTCTGTGTTCTCCAGCTGTAGTCTCCCTCTTTATATGTCATATACATACATATATATATACTATATACGTACGTATATCTTCCACAGTATATAGATATACATAGGACCATACACCATAGGGAACCATACGTGAAAATCCTCTTTCGTAGGTACACTGTACGCTTATGGATACATCAGTAGATGATCTGTACGTATAGGTACTTATTACTGTGTATATATATATATATAGTAAATACGGCATATATGCCGTACAGAGTGAGAGAGAGGGAGGAGAGAGAAAACAGACACACAGTAAGGAAGGCACGCCAATTCATTTACTCCCAAACTGGAATGTATCCTTGGTGGAAATTCAAGATGGGCGTTTGATTACATAATCGAGTGCTCGGCTGGTAGTCATTGTAGAGCCAGGAAGGATCCACTGTAAAACGTTCATTGGAGTGTACTCTCGGGTTGGTATACCTATTTTTTTCTTTTTCTTTTTTATTCTCTATTTGTTTCTCTCACTGTCATTCTTTGTCTCTTTCTCTTGAATGTCTTTCCTCGTTTTGCTCTTTACAGAAAAATTCCAGTGCAGTTGGGCGGAAGAACCGTCGCAACGGATGTCGGGAGCAGCGTCGACCGTTACGTATGGTGTTTTCTTTAGTCTACGTATTTCAATGGTACGAGTTACACAGGTGGGATAATAAATTTATTCTCGTTCCAGTCGACGCGAGGCGTCGCGACGGCCCCGTACACCAACAGACGCACCTCGTTGCGTCCGGTAATACAAGCTTGGAAGTTTCTGGGTCGACTGCTACTTAATCTCAGACGTTCCTGGCGATGGCTGTGCTCCTCTGGACGAGGAAGAAGTCATTATCTTGGACACGCGTAAGATGGCGGAACGTTAAGATTTTTAATTGCGCTTGTTTTCTTTAGCCGACCCGCTATACTCGGCGTCTTTTATTTATCCTCTCTTTTGCTTGTCGCTGATTCCACTTGTCTCTTTTACTTTATTTCCAATCTCCCTCGTACTTTTCCTTCCTTTCTTTTATTTTTATATTCTTATTTTACTGGCTTCAAATTTTTTTTTCTTTCTTTCTTTCTTTCTTGCATTGTTATACCTCCGTCTAACTGGTACATGGATTTGTAACCTAGGTACTTTGGCTTGATGCTTTTGTAAATAATATATCTGTATATACGTTAAGTCCCCTCTAGGAAATCGCAACGTCGCGGTCGTCGCGTCGACGAGAGTTTTCACGTGCACGGCAAGCTGCAACTCCTTAATAAGGAGTACAATAATTATATCTGCTCACCCGCCGGAACTTCGCGCACGTACACAGAGGCAGGGCAGTGAGTGTGTGCGGGTGCACCTGAGGCAAGCATGGGATCCACACGTATTGTCAAAACGGTAAAAAGAAGTCGATGGAATCTAGAACGGGAAGAAGAGCATCAGGATGCTTCTCGGAAGTCCTCTATATAGGAATATAAGCAGCTGCTGTATGATTTGTATATATACAACTAATAACCTTTCGTGCACAATTAAATTTCCCGCCATATCACGTACCGATACTTGATATAATATTTTTATCCAAATTCCAGGCATTAACGGGAATTAATTCGTCGGAAGGTATACGAAGAATCATTGAAAATTTTCCGCGGATAAATTTCTTTGGATTTTCTGGAATATCCAAGGAAATATGGAGGACGCGGTCTGCGCTGATACGTGGTGGGGATGGATTCTTGGAAACACGAGTAAATGAGCGGAGGCGATGCTCGTTCCGCCGATGAAATTGCGACGGCTCGAGGCGATGGTAAATTTTCGAAGAAATTTACGCGCCGTCTAGGCGCCAGGCGTCGGGATGCGGGAACGCCTTGTATAAGAGCCAGACGCGGGATGGAAGGATTTTGCAAAGAAGAGAGATGGGGAATGGTGCAGCGAAGGATAAAGAGAGACGAATAGAAGGAAGAAAAAAAAAGAAGTCATTCGACGCGAAACGTACGGTGAGCTTTAGTGCCAGAGGAAGCGTCGGGACGCTCCAGGACGCTGTATCCTACAGTTGCTCCTGGCAGCTCCTGTCTCTCACGTCTGTCTGCTGTATATGTAACAACCTATAGGACAGGCATCAGGTACAACAGAAAATTTGCTACGGAGAGACGTATTCGAGTAGACGGGTTGGTGCATTTATCACGGCTTGTTGGTAAATTGCGCGCGATGTAGGCAGGGTACGTATATTTGTAGGTATATATATATATTTTACATATAGGTGAGTACTCAGGTAGAGGTAACACATGTGGAAACAGACACGAGGAGGAACATACGAAGCTGAAATAAAAATATTACGCAAGATCATCGTCTCGCACGTGAAGGAAAGATATATTTTATGAGACGCTCAATAGGAAGCAAAAAAAAATATCTGTACAATTTGCTGTAGTAGTTTTTTTCCTCTTTATTCTGTCTTTTATTTTTCCTGTCTGTTTCTTTTTCTTCTTTTTTTTTCGTCTTCTTAATGCTCTTTAAAAGAGAGGGGGGAAAGCCAGAGCACCGCCTTATAGCGCGGACTATTTACGGAATCAAGAATATATTTTTGGACGGGTTCTCTTCGAAATTAACACACATTTCGCAAAGCATTCTTGGCAAGTGCTTCGTATCCTCGGCTAGACACTTCTTCGTTGGAGATACAGACGGCTGGACCGATGCAGGATATCCGGATGCTGTATGGGAATACGGGAATCGTGTTTCTCGTGAAATTTATTGACAGTTTAAAAAAAAAGAGGAAAATCTTTATCAGAATTAAGAAGATTTTTCTTCGAACTTCGAATCACAGTATTCTGTATTTATAAAAGAAAAAATAATTGAAATTCAAGAATAACTATTTTTTCTAATTCGCAGTAGCGAAAATATATGTTTTTTTTCAATTTTCTTTCTCTTTATATCGCACGTGGTCATGATTTTTCTACAGCACGTGTGTACTCGCCTTCATACGTTCCGCGTTTGCCAATACGATACGAGAGGACGTTGCCAGGAATGTCTAAGATCGATAGCACTCCTGTAACATCGGACTCTGGCAGCTTCTCTGGTGCTTTTCGTTCTATATATACATATGTACACATATGGGTACTATATCTACCTACTCTTCTCCTCTTTCCTACGACAGCATCCTTAACCCTTTCTCCGGTCCTTTCCGTCCCAGGAACCATTTTGCTCCAGGATTCCAACCGAATCCTACAAAGGTGATGTACGCATCCAGATTGCATATATATATACACTGCAAAAGACTTTAGTATTCTTGTCCGAGGAAAAAAAAGACAAGTAGACATGGCTGGTACAGAAATATCTGTATTACTGTATATCGATCTATAAATAGATATATAAAATCTCTACTGTCAAAGAAACGATTCGCAACGAGTCGATACCGATCATTGATCATTTCCTGACCGTTTACAGATCGTGATCGATACCGTTAATTTGTCTCTCCGCTTGAATTCACTTTTCACGCTTTCCGAAACTTTTTTTATTTTATTTCTTTTTTTATATTTAGTTTTTTTTCTCTCTTTCTCTCGATCGAAATCGATTCTCGGTATCGCGCGGTCTTCCATTGAAGCGACCGTGATGTCTCGCTCGCGAATCAACGACGCCCATGGAACGCACTCACGTTGTTATAACTGGTACGCACCGGCCGATTCCACGAACTCATGAAATTCTACGTGGAACTTCATGATCTCATCATTTCGGCAAAATGATTGCAGTGCGGTTACCATACCACGATCGACAAGGTACTATTTATTTAAAGTAGCCGATGATTACATATTACACTGAAATCGTCTACCTAGATATACATATACACACACATAGGGCATATACATTAAGTAAACTCCACGTAGAAGCTTTTTCTGGAACCTCATAAGTACAATATTCGAGCAATAATGCCAACATGAAATTCATACCTCATATGGTACAAGCTAAAAAGTTGATATATATATATACGTGTAATAATAAAATGGAATAAAAATGAGAAATTAGGCTTAAGGTATTGAACAAATAAATAATGAATTTATTAAAGAAATTTCTTCATCCCGTTATTACACTTGAGTTTACTTTTTGAGAAATTGCAAAAAATTTATATAAAGGTAACTGCCTCTAACTGGTTTTTTCACGTAATTTTAAAAGTTCAAAGGACAAGGCGAATTTAAGTATCTTATAATTCAAGCCTCCGTACGCGTACGCGTAAATGCTGCGTAAATTCTACAGTTGGCGATACGTTCACTGGTGTTTATATACATTCTGCGTAAGGGTATAGTATAAAGGGAAAATATAAATGCGACAGAATATATTTCGCGTGCTTCTGTACAGGGCCTAGTATTTCCTCGCATATATTTAACAGACGAGGTATTACGTGCGATAGGCAACCCCCCGTTTCTGAATTATTTATATTATAACACAGTCTAGATAGGCAACTATAGTGTATAGACTATACGATACTATACCATGCGTAGTGGCGAGTACCACCTGCGTAGTATGTATATTCTATTCCTATACGGAGTGCCAGGGTACCAACTCTGTACAATAAAATAAGCCTGGGGAGAATCGTTTGAAACTGTAACACCCTGTATAAGAAAAGTGGCGCGGTATATATTTTTGTGATTTACGTGAAGGCTGATACGGAATGTGGGGATTAATAAATTAAAAAAGATAAATATTGGAATTTTGATAAAATATGAATTTGGTTCTAGTCGTATGGTAAGTTATTTTTAGATTTTAAGTTGGCATTGGATATATACTTCGTGTGTGGAAATAAAAAGGGCCCATTGGAGTATATATATATATGGTTGGGGTCCGAGGGTCTATGGCCCCTTATCAAGACCCCTTCTATCCGCCATATGTTTGAAGAAACCGTTTCTACATTATACATCTTTTTTTTTCTTTACCCTGCCTGCGTAACTCTTGCTGTCCTACGTAGCGGCGCGACGGCCGGCGTCGTGTCGGTTTCGTATAACACGAAAGCACCGACGTCGTCTTCAAGATCTCAGCACGAGATGCCGTGCAACGCTGAAAGGAGGTTAGACTGCCCTGGCCCATTTCAAAGACCTCACCTATGGTTTCTAGGTTATATTTTATATTTTCTATCACAACCGTCATGGCGTGTAGGGTCGTCCAACAGGCGTCGCGACGCTGAAGATTATACTAAGTCCGAAATAATATTCCTTCCCCAGTCAGTATTGTGTAATCTTTATCAGTTTTTTTTTAATCTTCACAGCCAGTAGTATCCACGATATTAAAATTGATTAAAATTCTACAGGAACGTGATTCGTGGAAAAAAAAAATAGAAAATTCCCACAAAAACGTTTACCTCGGCAAATAGTCATCCTTTCCAGGAAAGGCTCGAATTCCTTTTCAAAAGAAAAGATCTGCCCGAGACCCAGAAAAGTTCTCCAAAAACTCTTGACGGGGTCAAAGAACACGAGAGCCAACGAAATTCCGTGTAAAAATGCTGAAGGCAAAGGAAAGGCGAAAAAAAAATGTATTACGGAATGCAGGCATCCACGGTCGATCTCAATACCCCAAACGAAGTATCCCGAGGCAACGTCGTCGTCGTCGTCGTCCTCAGAAGGCAGTGAGGAACGCGATCCGCTTAAGTTTCACAAAACCCTTGGGAAGCGGGTCCGGGTCGTTTCGTGTTACGCCATAATACGTACCTATGTAGGTACATTTGCCGGCTGGTGCCATCCCTACCATGGGACTAAGTATGGTCACCAGGACTATCCACCAGCGTGGTGTCTCCTTACAGGACTTTCGATTCACCAGGACATCCTTCTGGTCCTGGCCCCAGAACTATGGTTCAATAAGAAGCTCCAGCTTAGATCTATCGAAAAAAAACGTGTAGCGGTTTGATCCAACCCAGTCTAACCTAACCCTAACCTAACCCTAACCTAAAGTCACGTTTATAGAAACGCAGTTACCTATCTATCTGACCGATAGGTGGAAAAGCTGTGGCCACGCATGGAACAGGTGTTGCGAGGCAACCCGTTTCACTCGATCGACTCGTATCTATGCACGTAGCTGCGCGCTATCGCATAGGCGGATGTCGAGAACACTGACACTGTGGCACTTGAGGTGGATGGAGGTAACATTGGCCCATGGGTGCTTTCAGTATAGGATATACGTACGTAACGTATGTAGTCAGTGTTACGCGTTACCCGGCAAACCTATTCTGCCTAGTCCACTGTTCCGTTCCGTTCCGTTCCAGGAATAACCACGTGCCGTAGAATCGATTGTGAGTGGTTCTGTTGCGAATTTCGAAAATAGCCGTTGGTGCGGGTGGGATTTGTTTGGGAGTGAAAAAAATTTGAGAATTTTTTTTTTTCGTTTCTTTGGGCCCACAGCTGTCTTGCATCCCCCTTGCTCTTTTGTTTTGGTGGTATGCAGTGGGTTCTTATAGGTTTGGTATTCAGTGTGGATGGGGAACAGGTGAAGGTAGGGGATAGGAAGGATCGAGGCAGGTTGTGCGAATTTCCTAAAGGGCTTTGATGGCGCAGGTCCCCTCGTTTAAAAGACAGAGCCGGGGACCCCCGTCGAACGTTGTGGGACTTGGGATTTGGGTCCTATACGAAGAAAGAAATACATTTGGCAACGCCGCGGCGGCGGGTCCGTGTTTCAGACCCTCATCACCCGTATCCTGTCCGTCCGGCCGGCCCCTCTCCGTTTCACCGGAACCCAACGGGTGTCCGAAAGTAACGGCTAAGGAAATTCTCACTTGGTACCCTTTGGGACTTGTTGGCTTCAGTTCGAATATCGATGGGCTTTACTTTTATTCTTTACTCTACGTACACTCTTGCGCCACCACGTGGATCGTTTTGAACACTTGAGAAGACACTGTTTACTAAGATTTTAGGATCATTAAGAAATCGAATTTTTTATTCCACCCACGTGGATGTATATACTTGGACTCAACGTATACCGGGTCATGAATTAAAAAGGTTAAAGGTTAAGCTTCGCAAAGTGTCAATCTAACCTCTCGTGTATTCAGTGCTATATGAGAGTTACCTAAAATTTCCATGTCGATATCTAAAACGTCTTAGACATATGTATTCAAAACAAGCCAAGGTACACTAGCGAGCAATAATGACCTTCCTCTTTATAATGTTATAGCATTAATTTACAATAGTATTTTGGAGGATCATTTTTCCTCCCTACTGTACCAAATGAATAATTTTCAAAGCGAAATTCCAGGAAATGCTACGACTAAGTGAAATATATATTAATTAAAAAAAAAAATTCAAAATCTCCTCAGCTGGATTCGAACCTCAGATAAAACGGATCGCTCTGGATGATATGCAGATAAGTATACCTCTACACTGTGTATTCATCCGTTTGAAAAGTATTCGAAATGGATTATAATCGGAACGCCCGGTACGTGGCCTCTTGGTCGTTCCTGCGGCCCGTACTCGGGCTCCTCCGGTCCTCGAGGGAAGAATTCTAAAC
Organism: Pachycephus smyrnensis; assembly: GCA_030142225.1. Taxonomy (NCBI): domain Eukaryota; kingdom Metazoa; phylum Arthropoda; class Insecta; order Hymenoptera; family Cephidae; genus Pachycephus; species Pachycephus smyrnensis. The sequence continues at coordinate 2,678,061 of JARQST010000285.1, read as the reverse complement.
AGACTCTACTTGAGACTACTTCTGTGGACGCCGAACCACTCTGGAGACCTCTGCTTCATCTGCAGACACAAGAAACGCGGCATTCGAACGTTCCCTCGTTCCGTCTCTCTTTATATCTTTTTCTTTACCTCAATCTTTCTCTTTCTCTCTCTCTCTCTCTCTTTCTTTTTCCAAAGAGCATCTCTCTCAATTCCACCAACCCTCTGACCCATCCTTTTTCTCTTTCTCCTACTTCATCGGGTCTTTCGGCCCTCCTCGCCATAGCACCATGGTCCCACCATACTATACACCATACTCTTTCCATGGGGGCCACCAGGAGCCATAGGCGACCCTCTTCCAATGACGAGACATTATTTTTCTCCCGCTCGAATTCGCAGATGTTCATTCATCATCCTTGGTAATTGGACTTTTTTTCTTTTTTCTTTTTTTTTACTTCCATCCAGTCCTTCTTTTCTCTCTCTTGCTTTCTTTCCGTTCTCTCTACGTAGCTACTACACTCTTGTTCTGCCGTATCATCGTCATGCACGATTCGCGAATCGTCTTGCGAAACTACGTTTCGACGTTCCCACCTGCGAAATCGAGTTTCCTTACCAAAAAGCTTTGGATGCACGTTACCAATTTTCTCCCCTTTTTTAATACGTTTTATTGCTTTCTATCTTTTCTTTTTTTTAACACTTTTTCTTATTATCCCTCCAATCAGCCACGGAGACTTTCTCGCGCAGCCAATTTGCACTTGACAGCTTACTCAGCCGACATGTTCCCGTAGAATTATCGAAAAAGATTCTTGGATTTTAATTTAACACATGGAATTTGGCTACTCATCCTATACAGCTACCTGTGTATACTAGATATACAGGGTGTCCTAGAAATTAATAATTGAATAATGAATCCATCAACGGTCTTAACTATACAACCTTTGGTATAAAAAAAATGATATTCTAACGTCAGCGTGGAATTAGAAATTATGCGTAAAGCAGGTATACGACGCCTACCTATAAAACGGCTATTGTGACTTGTGAGTAAAATGAAAGGAAAAAAAAAAGAAAAAAAAGAGAGAGACAGTATAACAATATAAGGTACCGTAACGAGAGCAAGAATCCCTTGAGAAAGGGTCTCGGTAAGGGCGTACGGGGGCGTGAGGGTTGCGCGACCCCACTGAAAAGTTGGGGCGCTCGTCCGGCACCCTGCAAGGTTAGAGAGTAGGACGATGGGAACAGCTGAAACACGAAGTAGAAATACGTGGGGGTTAGGGGTTACAAGCCGCATATGTGTCATGTGTTATTGTCCTCCTGGCACCAGAGCGCAACCCCAAACCGTGTTAAAGGGATGGGATGAAAAAAAAAGAGGAATGAACCTTGCGTTGACAAGGACCTGGCAACACCTTGAATTCGAAAAGGAGTGTCTTGTTATCCGATTCTCAAAGTTTCATTTTTTTTTGGTTTATTTCAAATTTTCCCGCCTTCCCTTCGCAACCCGATAACGACGATAATTTTTTCTTCATTGATTAGTAGCTACCCGCGGATACACTTGCATTGCGTAATGGCGTGACATTTTTGTTTTTTTTTTTTTTTTTCATTACCAAGTTTAAAAAGTCTACTTATTGTCTCACGGACGACTCTTAACTCCCCGCGGACATCCAACTTTGGTTGGGTTGTGGGGAAAAGGGTAGGTCGGAGGGGTGAGACGACTCGGAAAAGTTTTAACGATGATTTTTATGAACTTTTGTTTTGTTTGTTATAAAAATTGTAACATCACCTCACACCCTTATTTCCCCTCTCCTCCTCCTTTTCTTCCTGAACCGGTAAGCCGTAAGGGAGACCCTTCGCTCTTCCGTTTCTAACCTCCCAGGACCAACCTCACGGACAAGTTCCAACTTCCAAAGCTTTCGACCCCGAGGGATAACCAGCAAGTTTTCATTGTTTATCAGATTCTCCCTTGGCACTGTAACGTTCTTGAAATTTCCTGGTAATTTTCAGTATCTAGCGTCATACGTAATTCTCAGCTAATTGCGCAACGTTAAATTACATATATTAAACGCGACTGTACAGATAACCAAAATTCGAGTTATCGTCGTACAGTACTTACAATCAGTATAGATTTGTTTTTTTTATAAAGAAAAGAACCGGAAGTTCACAAAGAGCGAGGCTATACCTTTAAACGTTATCCTCAAGCCAGCTATTCGACTTTTCCGTTTTACTCGTCCTGTGGGATGCTGAGTTTATCCGGCTGCAATGGCGACGAGTGTCGGTATACGTAAAGGTTATCGCGCGTAAAGCCTGAAGTTAGCCTTAAGGGGTTTCAAAGGTTGTTTCAAGGATTTCCCAGGCAGGCGTTAACACCGCAGGATTTAATTGAAAAAAATAATTGATTAATGACAGACAAAAGAATATTTATTGATAAACGTTACTGCGAGTGCCATATTTAAATATTCTATCCAGATATATATATATATGCTTATTCGACTGAAGTTGGCTGTATGTCCCAGTAGCCAGTTAAGTTCGGACTTGGCACTTGCAGCCCTCTATCAGCAGGGGTGCTTTTATGCTCTAGCCCTAACGCCCCATAGAGGCGCCTAGGCGCACAACCCCTGCTGTTCCCTGCTGGCTGCCGCCTTCAAGAGAAATCATCCCCCTGAATGTTCCTGGATGCCTGAATTCAGTAGTATCCCTCCACCGTAGTGAACTCTCACCCCTCCGACGCCTTTACCTACCCTAACCACTCAACCTCAGAAGGACGACGAGGACTCGGGGAGTCGTGGCACCCGTAGCTAAACCACCCCTAGGGTCGATTTCTCGTCGTTCATTAAAAATATCATGGGTGGGGTAGTAGTACTCTACGCAGCTACGTAGCGCAGAACTGAACGTTTCACATTATAATTAATTTTCCTGTGAGCTAGAATCGAGTAGACTATATACTATATATATACATACATATATATACGTAATGCTTGTTTTACATTCCTCCCTTTCGATAAACCATCCTTTCTTATCTGAGCGACTATTTGTTGAGGATATTTTTATTTCTCTTTTTCTCTTTATACTTCCCAAGAGACGCTCGGGCACTTTTTTTTTTTCTTCCAAGAAAACTTCTTATGCTCCAGGACATCCATCTCTACGAATTTCTTATCTACTCCTTGCTATCTATTGACGCTTCTAAATATATATATATATATATACAGGTGCCTGCTAAAATTACAGGCTCTCTACATTCTCATCTATCCCAATCCCAAAGGACCAGACGATATCGTCTTGGAGGAATTGTTGTCTTATAGGAAAGACAGAACGGAACCACGTTAGCTCCTAGTAATATTCTCGAGAGCAGTGGATGTGCTGGAAGCCGAAAATGTTTCTAGGAACAATCTAATCTCCTTGTGATCTCGCGCCGTGGACGGACAGTAGACTGAAAATGAATGTCAACAAGGTACGAGGTTGTTTCATCTTTAGTTCTTGACTATTTTTCTCGATGGGACCGATAACCACGTTGGTTATCCTTATCGATAAGAAGTTGTGTACTAAAAAAAAAATAGTTTCAAAAACTGTAGCGACAAAGTAAAAATGTAATTATCATATTTAAAGGTCACCACGGGTAAGTCTAATTAGAATAATACATTTAAACAATAAATTCCAAGCAGACTGGCTGACTTTTTAGTTTCGATGGTTACTCAGTGGCTGACCTGGGTGACTGGCTGGCATAGTCAGTGGCTGGTTGGGTGACTGGCTGGCGTGCGCCCAGTACGGGAAAATATGACGCCGGTGAGTCGATCCCCCCCGAGAGATAACTCCAGCGAATTTATCATTCCGGACAGAAGATATTACCGGCGATAAAAACGCACTGCATACGGTGTGCCTTGCCATACGTAGATACGTGAATATATATATATATAGGTTGGTAGGACTGGCAGGGCTGCCACCATTGAAACACGACTACCGCGTACTGGCGATCCCCGTCGTAACCGAGTGAGACTTGCGACTATCGCTTTACCTTAAGAAACTCGCCTTTACGTCGCCAGACACACTGATGCCCAGCGGATCTTACGAAGCAGCCATCACGAAATCTTGGTCGTGATTAGTCGCGTGGAGAAAGTAGATTAAGAAAAAAAAACAATTTTGTAGCATAAGAAATACTTTATACCAAGAAACAAAGTTGACGTTTCTTTGACGCCAGTGGAATACGTCATTGAATATGTTAGACGTTCTAGTAGATATAGGCTAGTACGTACGCAGCCATTTCTTAGCGCATTTCACTTGGCTATGTGTATCCCGTTTATGCTTTATCGTAAAGATTTTGTGGCTAGTAAAAGCTCGCGAAATCCATGATGAAAAAGTAATCCACCTTCGCGCATATGGTATCTCTTTTGGAATAATCCTTTAAGGTGTATCCACGGTGAACTCCCTTGGACATTATTATGCGGAAATTGTTATTATTAGAATTATATCATATTTATTATACGAATCAATGTAGAGTTTTCGAGGTACTGTATTATATTTTTTAATAATTTTAAATCCTTATTTATCCCAAAAATGGGGGGTAGACCTATTAAATCTATTGATTAGGTTAATTGTCAATGGATACACAAGTTGATTCTCTCGTTAGGATATTACTCCGAGGGTTCCATAATACATCCTTTGCTCGGTTTAAGTTCCTCGGAACTCGACGAGAGTGCGTACAGCGTGGGTGGAATCTTGAATCTCACGAGAGCAGCCATCGTTCAGGCTGCAGGCAGCCAGGAATTCGGAACTTTAATCCCCCAAGTTTAATTTCGTAGCAGAGGAGGGCTTAGCGTCACCTGGCTCACCTATATATAACCAACCACGAACCAACGTGGCGGCCTGCACCAAACCAGAGCCTTTTCACTATAGCCACTTTAACCGTTTACGTCACTTCCCTTCAACCCCCTGTCCACCCCTACTCCAGGAACAACCCTATGACGATTTCGTCCCAACAGAACCTGCACGTGCCACGGATATCCCGGGATCATCGATATTCCTCATCCCTTTGGGGAATTTCTCACTAGTTGACACCTACTTTTTTCTGGTGTCAATCAAAATCACTATTCTTTTTTGGTGAATCTAGGAATAATTTATTTATTGAACTAATTAATGATTACGGTAAACGTACTGTATAATTAATGTACAAAGTATAATGTTAAATTGTAACTATATGGCGAGTAACCGTGAGTTTATACAGTGTAAAGGAATGTATTCTTTTTTTTAATTTTTCTTTTGCATCATTTTACGTTATCTTGACTAGGGACTCTAATAGCTACCAGGTACGTACATAGTAAAAATCTTAGAAAACTCTGGCTTCACTCTTACTCGTTAATTCAGTCAAGTGACTCTACTCGATTCAACCAATTCACTCGAGTAGTATAAATATACCATGCTACGTAAATAGACGGTATTCACTAGGCGATTCGCTAACCACACACATCATACATATACGATCTTGCTTAACTTTTCTCGCGGTACTAGGTACGAGTACCTACATTGAAACCAAGGAGGAACTTTCCCTCCAACCGGATACTCGAAAGTTCCAATTGAAAATCATTGGTCGCGTTCGTACGAGCACGTGCGATTCGAAAAAGAAAGAATTTTTTGAAATTTTATTATCAATATCTACATTACCGACCTCCATGAAGATCGTATCACAAAAATAAGGACTAAAGACTAAATTTTATGCCAAAATATAAATTTTATGCTAAAAAGTTCCGATTTACAATTTTTCCCTTTATTATGTTACTCGCTGATAATTCTATACGTGTATACACAGTGGATGGACGACTAAGAACTTTCATAGCCCAAAGGTACACGTTTGCTAATATTGAAATTCGCAGAAGCACCGAGAGCAGCTAATATCCACATTCTCCTGTAATTATTTTCCAGCGGATCCAACAAGGCGACAAGACGGTAAGGAGTAGGAGAAAGAGGGAAGGAAGAAGGTTCTGGCTGCCAGAGGTACAGTAGCAATCAAGAGGAAGTTCAATCCTAAATTCTAAAACTCGCAATAACGCACCAGGACCAGGTCGTTCAGCAGGATAGGAGTCCGACCGGAAGGGAAGGATCCCTCCAGAGTAATTTCGCCTGAAATGAGATGGCGCTGGGACCCTCACCTTTCTTTCTGCTTTTCTCGCCTGTTTCTTCGTTTTCCTTTAGCCTTCCTTCCGACGGAAGAAGGTATACCCTTGTTCCGTGTTCCACGTTCCTTCCGTTACGGGATATAAAGCGTCTGGCTGCCGTGCGGACGTATGGAATTCATTTAATTCAAACGCATCTCGACGCTACGTCGTTTATCTTCATCCTGGTGGTTGATGGGGTTTAGGGGGGGGGGGGGGGGATGAGGATGACCAAAGCCCGGAGGGGTTGGACTGTCAAACCCCTGGAATCGTACCAACCCCCCGCCCCTCCCGATACCTAGCCTACCTACCGAACTGATATTAATTTCTGTCGATGATTGGTTCGATTCGTTATTCCTGCAGGTTTCTGTGACGTCACTATATACATATATATATGTATATAAACGTGTAAGAAATAATGAAATAGGGAACGGACTGGGTGCGAATTCCGAAATGTTTCATATTAAAATAAGTCTGTTTAATCAAGTGAGTATAACTTAACGGGAACTCGTTGTCGGTGACTGTTCAATAAACGATAACCTCCGATCGGTCGGTATCCTATACTATGGGCTTGATTCAGTTTCCCTGTAATCCTTCATGGACCAATCGAATATAAATATGAAATCCAATACTTTCAATACGGTCCCTGTTGATTTTGTAGCTGCGATTGTTAACGCAGTAGGCTTTTATAATCTATGATTTATACAGTTTTTCATAATATTAATATTCGGGATTTAATTTGGAATTTCTGTTTTTTTTTCCTTCTTTTTTTTACTATAGTCTCTAATGGATAATTTTCGTTATCTACGTATGGATGCCTCGGATGTTTTTATCTTTACACAATTTTTTTTCTATCTGCTCATGGAATCTGTGCGTGTGGTATACAATGTTCAATAGGATCCATGGCTTCGAATTTTTCGATGGTTTTCTACTTATTTCGTTGATGGGGGTGTGGAGGGAGGATGTCTGTATCAAAGTTCGAGGATCGCGTTGTATAATTTAGTTCGCTACGGTGGAGGTAGGAATGCGCAATTTTTCACGTGTCCCGCCGATAGGAAGATGGCCGCACGAGATTGCCTGCATTGCCCGCATATAAATGGCTCTAATTAAACCTAAGGAATTCTACTCTCCTCTTCCCTGTAGCTATAGGGACTGACTATGCAGTTCCCCATCGACGCTAGGTATCTAAACCCATGGGAGAGAATCCCTTTTACTCTCTCTTGATATCTTTCTCTCTCTCTCTTTCTCTCCCCCTCTCCTTCATTCTCCCATTCACTCACTCTGTCCTTCTTATCCTCTTTTACGTTTCCATCCTTCTCTCTCCTTCGCTCTCTTTTACTCGTCTCGCTTCATCTTTCTGCCTCTCTTTACCATCCTCCAGACTCTTTGACCTTTTGCCCTTTCTCTTATCGGCACTAAAATTTCCGACTGATAAGATTCGACCGGCTATTATTTTTATATCATATTTCGCGCTCGTACAGGCACTACGTTACTGTCCGAAAATTAATTGTCCTGATGCATAATATTATATGCATATACATTTGCATCAGTGCAATTTTTCTGTTTAGGATTAATAACAATTTTTCTTTATTGTTACTCAAAAATGGTCTAATATAGTTCAAACGATGCATCCAAGTGTCGTGCTTATTAAATGAATTCACGTTTACATGTAAATTGCATTTATTCTGCACTCGTTTCGCTGCATTCCACGTGCATATCTACGTGCAATAACGCGAAGGGGACATTTTGTCACTTCGATCACACGTGAAAACGCATCCGGTAACCCTGCAGTGAATTTTCACAGAATATTCTGTATGCGTGTAACGGGAAATATATTGAAAAAAAAAATGCATTTTTCGAACAACGTATCCAAAGGGTGTATTTTCAATAAATTCAATATTTTCAATTAAACCCAAAAGGGACCACGGCGATGGTCGCGTGAATTAAAGATCGATCGTAAGCACGATAAATTTTGATAAATATATTGGTAAAAGTACAACTGAGACGTGGACAGGATGTGCGACTCGGGTTAGGCAACCTAACGGTATCCAACTTGGCCGTAAGAAAAAACGTTTGGATCTTCAGAGTGGTTGGTCGCCTTGGGACTCAAAGAGTGCATGCCGGATTATACACGGACGACAGCCCGCTAAGAATCTTCAGGCTGTATTCCACTGCGCGGCATCTTGCCAACCCTTTTATTGCTATCCTCTTCCTACTCTTTCTCTTGGACCGTCGTTCCTCCTTTACCGTCTCTACGGGAACTTGATGAACAATGCAAGAACTTACCAAAGGCATGACCGCACATGACGAAGGCGAATCGATGTTTTCTCTGGGTTTTTTTCGACTTCGGTTTCTGCTTCCCCCCACTTTCCCTCCCGAACGCCATTGCTGGCGAATGTTGTGAGATTTTGAAAAAGTGAAAATTTTATTTTTTAAAATTTCTTTCTGATCTGTATGCTTTTATACTGTCCTAGTAGGATATTATTTTTTGATACTACGAATTATTGGACAAAGTATAGAATCGATGGGTGACGGATGATCGATCGAATTAATTATTTTGGGTATAAAAATACGGTTTTTAGTTATTAAAAAAAAAATTGAATTTAACGCCCTGTTACTTTGGTCAGTTCTTTTTCCTGGGATTTTGTGGCTGAGAGGACAAAACGTAAGAACGCAACCGACAATTTCCGGTTCTGGAGAGAGAGAGAGAGAGAGACGGGGAGCGAGATGAAGCAAGCGAGAGAATGATCGTAGAAAGGAAGATGGCGAATTTAACCAACGCACGACTTTTCGCGGGTTAAATTTAATTACGAGTTCTCTACCGTTGCTTCCGTTTTGGCCAGGATCAAGATAAAAGAGACTCTATTCGCATGTCGCTGCAAATAGGCACGAAGCGAACCACAGGGAGGAACACAAAACAGAGAGTAAAACAGAAAATAAAAGAAAAATTTCATTTTCAAGAAAATCGCCTCTCACGTGGTTTTCCCTAAACGTTTTCCTATATCTGCCACGACAAAAAAAATTATTTATTCGAATCTTCCCTACCCTGTCTCTTTTTTTCAAAAATATTTACTACCATTGCTCCAAAATAGAACAAAAAGAAACACGTCACCGTCCCAATGTATTCCGGCTATTACAATGCGTGGGGTTTATATACATATATACAGGTATATACATTCACCTGCCTACGTCACCGTTCCTGATCCTCGCGGTTATAAAGAGGCACCGGACAATAGGGCAGCGTTTTAATCATCCCTTCTTAATAAAGTTTCCACGTCCAGCCAGGAAAATAATAGCTGTCTCACCATTGCCTAGATCTTTATGAAATTTACTGTACCAGCTTATAGATTTTTCAGATCATTCCGCGTCACGTAACTCTGCACAATAACGTAGCTTACAGTGGATAAATACCGTATAATAATTCGAATTCTCAAAATAAAAATACTATCCATATTATTCACATTTTAAATCAATTTATTATCGAATCCTTACGTAAAACGTATAGCAACAAAGTATCGTCCACAATTCTTATTAATATTAAAAAAAACTGTTTTCTATGCTAATCATACAAAAATTAACTATCGTTTATGATAAAAAATTTCGAATTGTAATATTTCAATATATTTGTGTAATTTTAATTTCATATATATATATATATATTGCTTCAGGTATTTTTCTCTCATACAGTCTCCTCGTGAGAATACCTAAATCCCATTTTATATATATTTTTTTCTAGTTTTCGGTAATTACCATTCTTTTTATCGATGCTCGCAATGGGCGCCGGGGCGACACGATAAAACTGCCGGTCTAACCTATGGTATTAATTATCGGCGCGGGAATTATCTGGAAGCCTTCCAACTGCCGCGCGGAATAATGCACGGGTTCGCGGTTCCATGCGGTTTCCGGTTTTGGTAAAGAGCCAAACCTATATACTGGCTATGGTTTCACATAGGTGCCTACATGCCTAATGAGTATACTTACGCAACGTACTTGGCCTTTTCAACTAATCAGAATGTAACTTTGCAATGGATAACAAAGGAAACGGTGCGTATCGCGGGAAACAAAAGAATTGAGAGAGCGAGACGTTTCGTATTTCGAGTTGGAAAAAAAAAGAATTGTGAGTCAAATTTGTGCGGGTGGATAATTTCGAGATTGCTAGTCGTGTTTGGCGATTAATGAAAGAATTATGTAAAATTAACTTGAGAATAACAGTTTTACGTTGCAACGACGTCGCGCACTGTGTCAGGACAAAATTTTCGCTGCACTCACGGAGGAAACCTTATGAAACCCTAATCAAACTTTAGGACCGTATTAATTTAAACCTTCGTGCTAAAACAGTTTTAGAAGTTGGTCAAAATGGGAAACGCTGAGATGCTCGTATTTCTATGTGTATCTATAGTACTTATGTACAGGAGATATACAAAATTGGTTAAAGGAAAATTCGTTTAAGACAATTTTTTCATATAAAGGGCACTTTGAAATATTAAAAAGAACATTTAACAGTTACATAAGTACCGTCTGCTTTGGATATAACGATTAAACTAATTTTAACCATAAATACGAAAGATTCATTTCTTCGTAATTTTCCAAAAATCCACATTTTTGCACGAAATGCATTTTTCAATCGAGATCTATGTATTTTCTAAACAGTAGACATGCATATATATATATATCATTTCAGGTACCATTATCAATGGAGGAATTTGAAGTGAAGTAACGGCAGCATTGTAACGAGCGATTAAAAAATATTCACACAATTTTACTTAAGCAGGATTGCAAATTTTCGTATTATCCAAAAAATAAACTATTCCCTCGAGGTCTTTTAGAAAATAGGAATAAAACGATGAATAACTGTATAAATGCCATTGCCGTTTCTCGCTCGAGGAATCCGCAGCAGCTACGAATCGTTTCTTAAATGAAAGGCGGGTGCAAAGTAAGCCAGGCATTTCCGTTGGATTCGACGTCATACAAAACCGGACGTCTGAATAGGAGATTGAAGTCTATAAAATGGACCAATGAGAGTTCCGCAGTGCTATCGCAACGCGGAAATTTTCTGAGGCAGCGTCTGCTACCAACAGTTGGAAAAGTGCCCTTTCGTCCTGAAAAGAAACTAACAAGAGCCAAAAGCAGCCTAGACTTAAAATTTCAATTGCCGCCGCTCTTTTAAGAGCGTAGAGACGCTGGTATTATCCTTGCCGAAGAGAATTTTCTCTATCCCTCTCTCTCACTCTCTCTCACTCTCTCTCTCTCTCTCACACACACTCTTCCTACTCCCTGAAAAAATATTACTCTGTGAGTCAAAGTTACGAATCGCTGTCGGTGCACCTAGGCCCACTGTTATAGGTATGCGCATTCTATATATACACACACACACACATATATATCTAAATTCCGAAGTGCAAATACACACAATATATATATATATATACACTTCAGGATTCCGAACCTTTAGAATTTTCCATCTTTTCAATGGCGTCATGGTAGCTGAGATACGCATGCAGAAAACACCGGCATTCAAAGTGAATTAATGGCGTAGTCTGTATTACGATACCTGTATATATATATATCGTCTTTTAAGAAATCCCACATTACTCTGACTATATCTCCATAACAATTACATTCATATGACAAATCCATACCCCGTCAGGAACTACCAACTTTATTAAACAACATCACACGAACTGTACCACGGACAAAAACATGCACCAACAGTAATACCAACGAGTGACAAGTAACACAAGAGCACTTTCTTCACGGAGAACTTCGATCTCACCCCCTACCACGAATGAGACTATGAATAAGAAATAAAGGATAGAAATAGTAATAGAAAATAGCCAACGGAATAACCCACCTGGCATAACTACAAACGGAAAGTGGCATAGAATGCATCGAAAGAGTCGTAAGAGGGTTGGTAGAGGGGGGTGGTGGGTAGCGAGGGTGAGATAATAGCAAAAGGGCTTCTTGGCGATATCTCGAGAATTTTATATTCCTCTCCTCCACCCCCCCCCCCCCCATTCCTCCTTCATCCTCCACCCACCCACCCACCCCTTCTTTTCTTCTTCCACTACAAAGCGCTGTCCAACCCGTATACTCCAAGAAGAAAAAAAAAGGAAAGACATACGTATAAGGTACATACGCGAAGAATATTGGACATAGTCTGCCAGTTTAGAGCGGCCATCTCGCGCCGGTATGACGGCGTCTCCGGTCCCGTATATCCGCAATATTAAAACTATCCTCCTCCGCGTTTCCCCACGTATCCAGCAGACCCATTCGAGTTAGACGACGAGGTCGTCGACGAGACCGTAGGTTCCGCCAAGATGCCTATACCTCTATTTCTCTCTACCCCCCCCCCCCCCTTCACTCTCTCTCACTCTCTCTACCTTAGTACCATACTTTATACGTTTTTGCCGGGCGCCTTCTACAGCATCACTGAGCACGGCGCACAGATTAAAAGTATCTGGACCCGGCTGGACTTTTATGGGCCCTAAATCTCTGCCCCTGTCTCGGTCCCCGGTACCGCTACAATGTAAAATGCATGCTCTAATATACGGAATGGAACTCACCACTTAATGCTGCTTAGAAGGCAGGAATTGCGGGGGAGTGTGTATATACATATATACAGTGCTAGAGAAGCCAAAACCTTAACGTGTGACGTTGTTATAGCGTATTGGATGCATACACGGGATACACGTGGCGTGACACGTTGGCTACTTACGTGCATTGCTTTCAGACGTAGACGGGATAGGTGCGTTGGCTTGAACTCGGGTATGTACCAATTGATTTCCATTATTCGTATGAGAATGATATATTATGACGTGATATATACGTATATGTTGATATAACATATATGCAGCTTGACGATACTTTTACCGCTCGGGGAAGTCATATTAGTAATCGACGCCCTGCCGTCCGTTATTATTGTTATTTAGAGAAACGTCCGCCTTCGGGCTGAGGTTGTTTTTCACCTGGTGTTGACTGGCTGTTTTACCATTCCGCGTTCGCTTGCCTCGAGTGTTGTTTGCAATTTCGTACGACGCCGTAACCCTATCCTTGGTATTTAAACAGCGGGACTATTGTACGAGTCAACATTAGTGCTACGGACGCATGTTGTGTTATCGGTGACGCCTTTGCTGTGCGTCACTTGTAATTGTGGTAATTAGATATGGCGATAATAAGATATGGATTGAGGAGAGGATTGGATTTTTAGTTTGGAATTTTTAGATATAAGCGTGTATATATGTGTACTATATCATAATATAATTTATTATATATGTATATATATATATATGGAGAGAGAGAGAGAGAGGGAGAGATAGGGGAATGTGTATCCTGACATTTAATGCAATCAAGGTAATCTGCATGTTGTAAGGAAAGTATCTTGTAAGACTTGTGAGATTGTTAATCGTTGTGGGACTTACGGGCCCAGAGTACAATCAGCTTGTCTTTTGTTTATAGATAAAAGAAAAGGTTGATTATAGTATGATATAACAGATACGAATATACCAAATATTTTTGATATATACGATGCGACTGTGTTATCAGTTTCGTATTACACACGTGAGATATTATCGTCAAAGGGTGTTATTTTTGTAGAGACAGTAAGGTTGGCTTATGAATTTTGAGAATTCGAGGAATTTCCAAAGTGCCGATTATATCAAAATACCTGCAGCGTCCATACCAGGCACGAATAAGGCGGTAACGAAAGAGAAGGATGGTCCAAAGGGAACGTCAGGGAGTCCCAGACTTGAGAGAGTAACGATCACTATAGAAGTTGGAGGGTAAAGAAAGAAGAGTAAAGGGGAAAAAAAGAGAAGAAGAAGAAGAAGAGAGCGATATAGATAGACGGAGAAGTGATGTAAAACAAACAAAACGTATTGGCAGTTATCTCTTGGCGCGGGGGTAAGGGGTTGCGCAATTCCCATCCCATCCCATCAACCAACCCAGGGCGGCCCAGAATTCAGCCTCGAGATAGGAAAATGTTTCAGGAATGTTCCACGAAGACTTTGGAATTCGCACAGGGGGTATCAACTTGAAACTAGGAACGCGAAACGTGAAACGCACCTCCCCTGCCCCTATAGTACTTCGGGACTTTGAAGGATAAAAAAAATAGTGCGACTAATTTAATAATTTTGTAGAGAACAAGATATATCGAATATAATTAAAAGATATATATTTGCAATTAAAAGAAATATACATCAGCACCCTTTCATTAGATTCAATTAGAATATATCGAGTCTGCCATTCGATTGGTCGATTAATTAATTTAATAATCGGCAGCCATCTTGGATATATATAATTTCCTCTGATAATATATGCTTGCCTCTGTTCAGCAATACAATGAGAATGTGCTGTCGCTGCTCTAAGCTTCCACGCTAGAAATATTCATAGCAGTAAGAAGGAAGGAAGTGGAACTGCTGGTACAGCGACAGCGGTTCTCATGCGAACTGATATTTCGACGTTTCTGACACCAGAGAGGATTGAGGACGTGGACGGAGAACCTCTCGTCTAAGCACCCAATAAAGCAGCCGATAAAATGCCAAAATGGCGCGCAGACAGGACGCACTGTCTTATACGAGCCTTTATCCTGCAGACAGCGATCCTGCAAAGTCCGCGCCGGCTTAACGACATCCACGTCGTCTTAAGTTCGAATGGCCGACGTAGTCCCGATAGTGATCGTCGTTTCTGTATAGCTCTATACATATATATATATAACATGACAGCATCACCTACACGTGCATATAGTATAGGTATAAACGCGATACAACATCCCCAATAAAAATTGACCAATCATCTGTTTGATACGAGTAATTTTTGAAAATAATAAAAAAAAATTATTTTTTGTATCAATTTTTATTTTTTTATCTTTTGAAATTCTTTTTCTTCGTTTCATCAAGCTTCTTGAGGTCAATTCTTTTACGAGGCTCCTTCAATCCTCGATGACTGATCGTTACACGTGGATTTTGAAAAACCGACAGGAATAAAGAAAAATAATTTTTTCCGTAGCACAGACTCATTCGACCCAGTACAGTGTTTTACGCTCGTAACGGGAAACGACGTAATTTTATTATTTATTTTTATTTAATGACTGCCTATACACTTTGATAACGTAATAGGAAGAATGCATCGCGAGATAGCGTCCCTGAAAACGTATATCGAATAGAAAGGAAGTGTTGTTCTTCGAGCGAGAATGTATTATTAGGGATATTATCATCGAAGAGTATACGTAGTGGGAAGGAATATAATTTTCATGTAATAATCGTCCGTTGCATATCTACCTGGTTGTAGGTACCTACAACAACTCGTATATATAATACATAAATATATATATATTATAATAAACAGTAACATATATCTATAGAATCACAACTCCAAGAGACTATATATATAATATATATTTTTTTTTTCATACGCAATGTATTCGAGACACAAGTCCCGGATGGTATGCACTGATCGAAGGATGTAACGGGTCGTCCCGACGCTTGGCGACGCCAAACGCAAGTGCGCCGACTAATTAAATAGCAGAGGCAAAGGCAAAACCAGTTTTACCTGTCGAATCGGTATTAAATGAGAATTCGCTTATGACAGCCATTGCTGTTTTTTTTTTCTACGCGTAATTCAAATTTTATATTCTTACGTTATATTTATTCACGAAATCCCAATGAACTGTTGACCTCGCAGCATCTTCTAGAAGATCTCGTCATGGACCACCGCCAGTATAGGTACACATAAAAACGTATACCGTACGAGTCAAGAACGCGTTACGGATTGGTCAAGAAAAGCAACGAGTACAATGTTTAGTCTGCGACAATTTTAAACGTTCCTCGTACGACCTCGTTGCCGCCATGACAGAAGCAAAACTCGTCTTCCTGTTGCGCATGCGCAGATGCGATATCCTAATACATTTATATTTAGCCTTACCTTTAAATCTATTACGTTTCTCCGCTGGGTAAATAAATAAATGAATAAATAAAAAGAGATTAAAGAAAAAGGTAAAAACGTAATACGCCATTTTTAATTAATATTAATCATCCTACAGTCAGATACTCCATTCCGTCTTTATACAAATTAATCGCAGTTATACGCGCAACGACCTGACTCCATTGGTAGACTCGTGCGTTTTGCGTAAATTCGCGAATCCCATCTACGTGGATTGACAAAATTATCGAAGGTGGATTGCACGGAATTGCGCGCCAAAGTAAACGGCTAATCCGATTAGTAAACGCTCCGCGTCAACGTGCTTCGCCGCCAGCGTTTGGCCCGTTTAAATCTGAAATAAAGTAATACCCAGCAATTTATTATATAATCGTGCGCATGCGCATCCGAAGATAATTTATCTTTATATCTGCATTCTATCTACCTACGAGTACCTGGAGCAGAGAGAAATGAAAATGAGATTAAATAAATCATACTTGTTGCCTCGCGCATTCCATCCTTTTGCAACAGTAACATTTACGAGTATAATTTAATGGCGATTTTCGAAAACGTAGTGTACAAAGTTCTTTGTTATTATTATCAAAAATCAGCTAAATATCTATCCGTCGTATTTGATAGAAAAAGTTATTTTACGTTGAATGAGAATATAAAGGATTTTTTTCATTTTTATCGATCACTTTTTACATGGCGTTACGTCATTCTGGAGCATTGTACAACCTGAAGGTGGTTCCACTATAAAAATCAAATTGATCGGCTAACTTCAGTCGGTGCAATACTCCTGAGTAACACTGTGTATTATTATATCTAACTGATCGTCATACGTTTTAACATATGTAACTATAGTACTGGTTTTGTACTATTTATATGCACAGACTGTACCATACGTGTATATATACCTATAGCAGGTAAAATTCGCACAAAGAATATTCTGCTCGCAATCGGTGGATGCTTAAAGCTTTCAGCGTTTTGCCAGCCGCTCAGAAAGGAAATAAAGACTGCGTCATCTGGCATACATCAGATAATGGCCGACTGGGCAACCACTCGCTATTATCACGCATAGAAGCGCATCCTTTGTGTCCATAATCGCGAAGTAAAATTTTGTCGTTTTAAATCAAATTTCCGAATATTTCACACTCAAATAGAAATATCTGAACATTTTTTTTTTATTACGATCCCCTTAAGTTTTTATTTATTCAAAAAAGAAAAACATGGCAAAGGGTAAGAAAAAATAATTTTTTTGTACATAATTATTTGTCAGCAACGACGAACCTTTGTCTCGTTTCGATTTCGCAACTTGCGAAAATTCTTTGTAAGGAGGAAATTGAAACTCTGGCCAATTATTGTATACTGATAGTTTCCGTATATACAGATATACATAACATACACATTGTACTCCCTCATACGTCTTAAGAAATGACTTTCCTCTGTTCCAACAAAGAATAATTGACTGCGCCGAGAAGTATCGATACTTATTACCAATCGCAAACTTATAGATACAGCAGAGAGTTCGTATATCAGCTCTGAAAAATGCTAAAATCTTCCAGGAATGATTTATCATATGTCATACAGGAAATAAAGATTTTCCAAGAGAAAAAAAAAGATGGTGGCTGCTTTCACGCTAGACGCGTCAAAGAAGAAAATGAGTACCGGCCGCCCACGCGTGCCTAAGATACAGTAAGGCATACATATATATATATAAAACATAGAAGATCTTATGTAAGAGAGGAAAAGGACCTTGAACGTCATATATATATATATATGATACATACCACACGTATGAATACGATACATTCTACTCGTAGATGCTGGCAAACCCAGTTGATTGTACACAGTTATTACACGCGTAACGGGGCAAGACGTGGCCGCCATTATTATTACTGCTTGGGCTTCGATTTTCTTGGTTGACTTACCAAAGGAAGAAATTCTTGAATCAAGAATATATTTCAAATCAATATTTTGATGAAGTATTAATAATTCTTGATACAATGAAAATTCAGGTCTGACCAGTGCCTTGGAGAAAGGAATGTATTCGTATTTGCATAAATTTATTGTGCGAAATTTTTTGTTTCTTAACGAGTACCTATAATTAGGTCTCTCGGTGCTTTTCGTTTCTCTTGATATTTTCGTTTTTTTTTTTCTTTTCTGGTGCTACTGACACAATGCGCTGCACCTACTTGTTAGCGCGAAGCTCGACAATGACGTGGATGGACGTGGCCGGGACAAAAAGAAAAATAAGATCGTTGAGTGCACGAGTGCAAGAAGCGGCTTAAGAACAAAAGCCGTAATATTCGCGAATGTCTGAAGTACGTTAGTGCATAATTTGTAGTAGTATATAGATATTGCTTTACGTTGCTTTTATTAGTTTTCATTACTGATTCAAAGGACTGTAATGGTCTCGTGGAAGTTCTTATGGACTAAAGCAGACGAGTGGATGACTGCGTAATATATATATATATATATATAAATAATATATAATTCTTTTTAAGAAAATTAAGACAGTCTCCAGAGATCGATATTTTTTTTTTCAAATAGTAACAGACAGGTAACGGTACGTTATCACTGAAAAAAAATGCCGTTCAAGGGATACATAAAATTTTCCAGTAGATAAAGCACGATAGCGCCAGGTCAGACGGTTAAGTGTTGTCAAGATGGCGGAAATTAATTCATGAAAATTTAACAGTGACTTATCTCAGTACCGTACATATAAAACTGCGTACAATACAGGGTGATTCAGTACAAACGCACCGACCGAAGTTGGTTCTACCATATAAATCAGATGGACAGGCTAGTAGCTTCGATTGGTGCGTTTGGCCTGAATAACCCTATATAAGATACAATTTGTCAAATAATCTTCATACAGAAAATACATAACTCAGGTATAACTGGTTTGAATTTTCCCGCCAACAAGTAAAATCACGCGAAAAATCCACGGAATATTTCGTTCCCTCGTGATGTCCTGTAGAAAT
Source organism: Pachycephus smyrnensis (assembly GCA_030142225.1). Classification (NCBI taxonomy): domain Eukaryota; kingdom Metazoa; phylum Arthropoda; class Insecta; order Hymenoptera; family Cephidae; genus Pachycephus; species Pachycephus smyrnensis. Next base: position 2,659,050 of record JARQST010000285.1, on the reverse strand, counting down.
TATCGTCTGAAGAAACGCAATTATTCAAGGAGATAAAAACGAAAGTAAAATTGTCACCTATCCTCCAGTCAAGAGCTACGATAAGACTATTCTGTTTTGGTTAATAGCCTTTATCGTGAAATTTTAATCGTCCCTCTTAACATGGAATCAATGGCTACCGTTTCCCGTTAGATCTGCTAGTTTATTAGAACGCTGATACCCGTTACGTCGAATTATAAAACGTGCATAGGGATTATCGTAGAGACAGATTCAAAATGAACGGGATACGATAGTATCACAGTAAATATATATATATGCTTACTATTCCCTATATGGACATATACTATTCTCATACAGATATCAAGCACATAGTAGATATACATATAGAACAGCCCTCCTCGTAAATAGTGCACAAATCCAATGGGATTAGGGAGGCGGCGGCGACTATGAAAAAAAGAAAAATTCTTTTTTTTCGCCAAAAGAAGCGCCGCCATGCCAGCTGGATTAAAGCTCGCGTTTCACGTGGTCCAATAGACGACTGAAACGTCTCTCTCTAGTCGCCGATTATGAATAGCGTTAAATCGCTTTATTCCTACGATTATGCGGAGCCGCCTTTGATCTTTATCAATGCGACCGCAGTGACGTAGAGACTCGAAGAATCGTGAAATTCTTGAGGACAAAGAAAAGCTTTGAAATTTTTCTTTTTTATTACTTCACTGTATTGTCTTCTCTCTTGATTTCACCTCGTACACCAGAGTAATAGGGTTTTAGGAATAGAAATTACTGTAGAGAGGAGTAGTAAGAGTGTATAGTTTTGCCACGAGTAAAAAAGATCGTGTCCAGGGGACTCTTATACGTTAACTGTCATAAGAAGATGACCCCTCTCGAAAAGCTCTTTTACTCGCGGACGGACTGTACGATAGGCTTTAAGTGTTAATGGTTTCTATTGAGACTGTAATGCTTTTATATATGGTATGCGTTTTGTTTTCGATTAAATTGTATCTGTTTTTGGGGTAAGATACGAAAATGCCCGTTTAAATTGTTCTGCGCGAAAGTTGACGGGACGTAAATTTTATCAGTTTGCCTCGCGCGGGCTTGAGTATTGCGAGTAGATGTATTGGAAAACACGGCAGTCGATATTCCATAGCCAGGAGAGTAGGTACGGGCAGGGCAGACCGGCGCGCCGAGTTTACATTGCAAACAAATATTGGCTAGGGATAAATAAACCGGAGCAAAGTTTATTGCCCTAGATTACGTAATAAAATAAACAGTGGCGCATACGCGAGACCGCGACGCCGTGCGTGGCTTGCTTATAGATATGTGCGTACGTGCATACATGCTTTTATATGAGTCTGTATATATATATATAATAGGTATAATTTGATAGGGGCATATATGTACACGTGCATATGGGAATGCATCTATACGTGAGAATGCTTAAGCATGGGTGCCAACAAAAAGAATTTTATGTAAGAAAAAAAATTGAATCATAAGTATACATATATGGTTATACGGGTTTTGGAAGATACGTTTGAATTTGGCATTATGGCAAATCGAAAGATCCTCAGGATCTCTTGAATTGGACTTTTGAATTTTTTTCGAATTCCGAAAATGACTTTTGGGTTAGGTTTATCGTGGAAAGTTTCTCTTTTTTATCACGAGGATCTCGCTCGTGTTGATCCTTCCGCTTTCCGTAAGAGTCCGGGTTGTTTCTGAAAAATTTTTATGTTTTTCTTTCTTTTCTTTTCCATTTTCCCGGAATTACTTTGAATGACAATTGTGTTGAACTTTTGACGCCGATGGCTATACCATTGTTGGATGGGATGGTAAGCCTTTTTCTTTACTTGAAATTATTTTGAGACGTCTTAGGGAATCCTATAGGCATTAACCGAAGCCTTCCGTACTGTGACAAGGGAGATTATATAGGCGTCTTGGTTCCAAGAACTGTGCTATTGTTTCTGGGTATTAACGTAGAGTCTCGGGATGCGCGCGCATCGAGATACGAACCACGTAGTCAGTTGAAGTCGTAATGACAAAAGTCATTCGATGCATAAGATTCTTGAGACTGACTTGCATATTATTAATTTATATAATTAAGATTTATTGCGTGAGACACTTTTTTGTAATTATTATAATTACTATTCACACCATTTCATTCGTCCCTGTGATATATTCACTGGGCAAATGTTTGCTCTTACAGATTTTAACGGGTTCCTTGAGATGCTCAATGGCTACGAAAGAAAAAAAAATCCCTTTCGATATTGGCTAATACAGGCGCTAAAAATCTGCACGAGGGTGAAACGCGTTGGGGTGAATTTTTGGTCGAGCGAATTTCCACACATTTTCGAGTGTGCACCAGTGGGCAGGTGTTTACATGTTACGATTTACAAGGATACAGTGTGTGCATGGCTGACTACGCGTACGAGCTTTCCAGCGACAACCCTCCAAAAGAGAATAGCTGATTGGTCGCTTGGCCGATCGATTCTAATGTGTGGGACATGGAAAAAAAAAGGTACAGAAAAAAAACAAGAATTGCGAAAAGTTTTGTGGAGGCGAAATTTGCGATATGGCGGATGCGTTCGAATCATTGCAAAAATTGTGGATTCACGCACGAGTCAGTCAACTGTATAGACTGTACAGTACTTGTGGCGAGTATAGTATAGGAAAAAAAATGGCCGAAATCGAAGCCAAGGTAGATTTCGTACACAGTTAAGAAACAGAGCCTGCAGGAACGACGCCACTCGTCTCGTCGGGACGCTGCCCTCTCTCTCTCTCTCTCTCTCGTAATCGCGTTTTACTCGCGAAAAATATATGCAGCGCCGCCTTGGCAGATCTGCACTTCATAAAAATGTAAATGACCGCGCGGCCGCTGAAAGGAAACGAGAGAAAACGAGTATGTTCGGTACGAGCGAAATTAGAAGGGTTGTACCTTTGAGGTAAAAAGAAAATAAAGATAAACTTACCCAAAGTCTCCTGTAATCGTACAGGCGTACCAACCAGCTCGATCGTACCGATCAAGTGTTTTTTTATACAGTCGATTATAATAACCCCCATGAAATGCGCGGTAAATTTAAATTCCTTACTCGACTACAAAGATTGAATGCATTTGGTTTGATACAAAACTATATCTATAGTTTATACAACTAGTAGTTTATACAACTATAGATATAGTTTTGTATCTGGTATGTTTAACACTTTTTTTATTAAAAAAAAAAGTGAATGCATACAAGATATTCTAACAGACCAGGGCTGGCGAGCCAAATGATACGGAAGATATATATTGGATATAGGATATACAAAATGGTGACCCCCTTTTCATGGCTGCTCGTGTTTTTCACGAACGTGGAACTCCGATCGGACGCGTGTTCGTATTACCCACCTTCAACCGTCACGTCACAAAATATGACAGATCGCGTCATAGTCGATATATTGCTTCGATACATCGAATCAAGCTCCCGATAGCTGACGAGGGTGCACGATCCTCCCTGTTCTGACGGCTTCGGGTTCTACATCGAGTGACACGCGCCAATCGCGTCTACTCTATAGTTTTTTACCTTGTTTACTCCGCCATTTTTCTTTTTCGTGTTATTATCGCCATTTTTACCGATTTCACAATTTTACGCGCTGCGCGTCGTTTTTCTTGCTAGGCTAATAAACACCGGGGTGCAATAAAACAGACGGATGCCTTTTAAGGGTGGATTTTGAAGACACGACGAGATCGTTTTATTTTAACACCCTTAACGGTAAATCATTGTAATTACAGTTGGCTGGAAATAAACCCTTATAATACTTTCAGCAGTACCGTTATCTTTACTCAAAATTCAAAGGAAGGCCTTTCATTTTCATCCCCCTTTTTACTCTTACTGCTTCACGGGTGTTCGGCAGTCCTACCTTTTCTGTGAACAATACAAAGTTCCAATAGTGAGTCGTAGGTGATTATCGGCTAAAAAAATTTTTTATTTCTTTTTTTTACAAATTGACAAAAGTCAAAAAGGTTATTAAATAGGAAAATTCAATTTTTCCAAGTATCTCACACGTATATCATTGTACGTAAGTACTATACGTACGAGGATGTGTGTAATACGCCACTGTAAAATGGCTGCTCTACCTCGAGGCTCTATTTTGGGAAGGAAAAGAATTATTACCGATAATATGTAGATACACCTGCAGTCGGAGACTTGGCGAGATTCCACGTCGTAAAGTAATCCCTGAATACATTCCCTCGTCGTGCGGGATATGAAATTTCAGTTGTACCAGTTGTAGAAGAACCTGGGAGTATGATATGATAAAAAAGAAGCGAAAAAAAAAGAAGCGAAAAAAAAGAAGCGAAAATGCATCACTACTCTAACGGGAATTCTTTACTTTTTCTCCTCATTCTTTTTCGTCCTTTTGCAGCTTCCTTTACTGGACTTTTCTTTACCTTGAAAGGATCGATGGGACGAAAGAAAAAAATCTACAGTCCCTGGACTCTACTGTATATAAGAAGCAATGGCTACCTGTAATTCCTTGCTGTGGTATCATCAGGATTCTACGTTATAACGACAACGTGCTTTATCCTGGATCTAAAACAAATTACTTGAAAAATTTTCTATTCTCGTTTCCGCGAAATCGCCTTTTTCGTTCTCGTGCTCGGGTACCGAGGATCGTTATACCAAAATTTTGAAAATTAACAAAAAAAATGTTTGTCACTTCATCGCGATACTTTCGTATCATTCTTATCGTACATTGATTACCATAAAAGTATCCAAAAATATTTATATCGATAAATACAAGTATATACGGTTATTACACTTGGAACAAAGATAATGCCAAGAGACTAAGGACGAGTGGAGGATAAAAAAGAAAGAAGAGACTAACCTAACCAAGAAAGACAAGCCTCCCCGTAACGGTGGTCAGCACTGCGGAATTTAATAATAAGATTCTGTCAAAGGTACGCCGGGCGTTGCATCACCAAGGATCAAGAAATTCATGAGATTCGTGAAATTCGTAGAACGAGGGAAAGGAGGGAAGAGAACAAGATAAAAAGAAGTAACGTAGGACGTATATATATATATACACACACGGCACGTATATCAAGACCCCAAAGAAGACCAAAAATGGTGCAAATTTTTGCAGTACGCGAAATTTATTATATAAGAGTAAGTTACGTACGTCCAAGTATGATCTACACATGGTACTATGCGCGTAAGAGAATTTCAGTCACACCATATATATATATATATAGATCCACATAGAACAGAGAAGGAAGAGAGGGGGGGCAAGGGGACCTGTAAATGTAAAACGGACAAGCATCCCTCGCATGAAGAGCGAAGACCAAGACACTTCACGATCTTATCGGCCCTCATCTATCATCGAGTGTCCTTAGACGGATATTTCGACGACATCCTGACACCACGACAATGACACGCAGACTCCGTGCTTATCAGCCGCTGTCCATCTTGCTAACAATCTACCCCTTTGCATCTCGTATTTTCGTAGGGGGTCCGCTACGTTTCCGCGACGTTTTTCGAAATCCTCGCAATATAAGAATAACAAGAGCAACCAAGCCAGCTGTAAAATTGCATAAACGCTACAGAGAATTCTAAAAAATTCGACAAAGATTAAAATTCGCATCGAGAGGTCTACGCGGTAATTTCAAACGTACGTTTCGTCCGTTCTCCTCCGATTCCTTGATATATCACAAAAAATCTATCTCAAGTTGTAAAATCAATTAGATAACAAAAAAAAAGACAAAAGATATTTCCATCATAAAATAAAGTTCGAGCATCCTCTCATTAGCAAAGCGCAGCAGAGTACCTAAGTAACCAACATAACGTACTTACCATCGCGTATATATACGTACCATCCAGTAGAATAGTCCTCATGGGCCAGCCAGGATGGGGCCCTATGGGTCCCCATGGGCCAGGGCCACTGAACTTCCTACATTAGCATGCACACTTCGTAATTCTCTAGTTGCCATCGTACCCCTCCCCCCTTCCTCCTCCCCCACCCACCCCGTTAGTTCAACGTAGACTTTTTTCTCTCTCCCTACATCCCTCCTCCCTCTTTCTTCTCTTTTTCTTTACTCCCCTCTTCCTTTCTCCTTCTCCTTCCCGCACATCGTAAACTCTCGCTCCTACCTTCCCCTCGTCCTATTCGTTCCTCTTCGTATCGTGCAGCCTTCCTTTTCCTTCAGAACCCCTCCCCCCTTCCCCTCCCCCCAATTCCTCACCGCCCTACCAAGAGCCACTATTGCTCTCATTTTTTTTTGCCACTGTTACACACACATACAAACTCACACTGATGCTCTTGTATAATACGTATATATAGGTATACAAAGCCACCAAAGTACACTCGCGTAACGCGGCCTTTACTCTTACGCGGTACAGTCCACGTATAAAGTGATGGATCTTCCTTTCGAACCGAGACGAAAGTTTCATTTCCGAGGCGATACACCCAACACCGGAAGGCACCACACGTCGAATCGATGTTGCACGGGATTGGCTGTTGGTATTCCGTGTCTTTTTTCTTTTCATTCGAATTTTTTTTGCACTTTCTTTCTGTCTACTCTCGCAGTTTCTACTTATACTTTTTTTACGTTGTCTTATTTCTCTTATCTTGCCTTATTCTTTACCTTGCTTTATTTTTTTACCTCGTCGCTGACTCAGTGGAACGTAGCAGTTCTTTGTTATCTGTTTACTGTACCGACCGTTATTTATTGTATGCGTAGATATAATGCCTGTAGTCGCGTGAGGTATTCGACCAGTACTTAACGCAGCCGGCGTTGAGTTCTAATTTTACGGTACCTATATTACTCGCGTTGCGTTTTCAAGTTAGCGAAAAGGCAGGGTGCTCAGAGGCCACACGTGGGATGGGATCGATGCCTGGGCGATTTGTCATTGCTTTGAATTTACGACGGCACTCTCCGTGCTCTTGGTTCGAATTTGCGAGGTACTTCTCTTCCCCCTCCTCCTCCTCTCTACCTCCCAGCCTGTCTCATGACTCTCTTCTACGGAATGTTAGTCATTATTTTTTTTTTCTAAACCAAACTGTGTCGCGCGACAGTCGTCGCGAATATCCATAAAATTATACGTAACTGGACGCTGAGTCGTGATAACGAAACTGATTATGAAGCTTATTTCCAGGAATCGTATGACACCTCGTTCTCGTTCTCTGTGATCAGAAAACGAATTGAATTACACAAAGTAGACTAAATGATATTCAACGAGTACAAGAGATCGATGATTACTGGTCCACGTTGAATTCCTCTATTCAATTCGTTAGTATTTTCCTTAGTATTTTAGTAGTAAGTTAGTATTAAAATCGTTAGTATCGTAACCTTAGCCTATTGATTTATCGATTAATAAATTTACGCGATTTTACCATAAATCCTGATATCGTATAGGAAACAGTTTGATATTCCTCTGAGAGCTTACTGATAAGAGTTACTCCGGGTAGAAATTAGTCTCGCGCGTTTACGCGGATATTGAGGGCTCTCAGAATGCTCCGGGAGTAGGTAACTCCGACGTTGGAAACGGTTGACTTGCGGCATTGTCTTCCAGGGAACAATGCAGGAGGCTGGAGGCTGGAGACAGGACGGGACCGAGAGGTCCGGACGGACGAGAATGCACTACAAGAAATTGGCAGCCCTCTGGGCAACGTTACCGGCGGGTATGGTGTACGAGAGAGACGGAGTGATACCGTGGGGACGGGTGCGAGAGAGAGACGGATATAAGTGTCACAGGAGACTGAATTGTACGGATAGAGAAGATGCGAGAGAGACGGGATGAGTAAAGCTAACAATAAGAGGAGGACCAGGAAGAGGGAAAGCTGGCAGAGTGGCCGAACTATTTCTGGAATTTAGATGACGGGGAATACTTACTGATGCTGCTGCTACGGGTATACCCGTAGTCTCCTATATGGTACTCTGGATATACTCTTTATTCGACTGTGGCCATAAAAAGCTCAATGCACTTAAGAGATGCAAGCTCATAGATATTCCTTGATAATTTCCCATTCAATCTATTTATACACGTGGAGTCGAATCGGATGAATGGAAGAGTCGTTTCTCTTTAAGAGATACATAAATCAGGCTTGTGTATGTAGGTGCGAGCGAGATGTATGTATGCATTGAGTATTATACGGCTAGGAGTGGTGAATAATCTTATTTCAATAAATTGCTTGTACGTGGGATACGTCGATTTTGCTCCAATTTCAATGACGGCTATCGAAATTGGGAGGAAACTGCTAAAAAGAGACTCAGGATGGATTTTCAACGTTGCGACGAATTTGAAAGCTGCCTTTTTTTTTAACGAGACCGAAAATACGGTAAGACGGATGCTGTGCACGAGGAAATGATTCTGGAGGAAAAATGTAATTTTTTGTCATAAAAAAACGTCATGTAATTGTACGCGTGGGATGTGAAAGAAATTGTTAAAGGAAGTCAATACGTAATGCAAAATCTAGGGGAAGTATTCTTTTCTTTTTTTTTCGAAAAAAATCAAACGTCAAATCTCATCGACTATCTTATTCGCGACTATGCATCGTCGTGATTTTCAGTAAGAACTTGCGAAGAAACTTTGAAAACCCGCCTTTCACTCTTGGAACTTTTAATTCCTTCCGTCCGGAGTGCGTCGAGGGTCCGATGCGACGAAATGCATCCGGAACCTTCTATGAATATCCTCGGAGAAGAATGATAGAAGCAAAGAAGTATAAGGCGGTGAGAAAAATAAAAAGCAAGTTTCAAACGGAACTTCGACCATTCGAAGTATTCTCAATGCTCTCGACTCCACGGTAAAGGATGCTCAAAACCGTTCGAGAAACCAGTTTGCGAAATGTCACGTCACGCGAGTGAGTATAGAGCGCGAGAAACAGCGCTATGCGAAAACGATATTTTTACTGAGTAAACTGTATTTTAGTATACACCGTATATACAGTACACGCCATAGATATACACCGACCATACAAACGGACTAACCAACCAGCTGGTATTCCGCGTCTGACAAACTGCATACGTCACTACTAATGTCCAGCCTACACGCAAGGAATGCGCGTGGAGTTAACAGTTTTGCGTCATGCACGCGCGTCACTCTCGAAACTTCGTGTACAACGAAGAGATCGTCGTGACACAGGGATTAAGGAGAAAGTATGAAAATAATGAGAAAGTAAAAAGGAAAGAAGAAATGCAAAAAAGAAATTTACAGGAGCAAGGAGTCAGGAAATTTTTCTCTACGTGCAATGGTATCGGAGGGTAGGAAGATACGCGAATATATATATATGTACAAGTAGAGAAAGGAATTTTTAGAAGAGTCGGTGAAAATAAAGAGGAAAGAAAAAAACAAACAAAAATGAAAAGGGCCGTCTACTCCTACCTACCATTGTGAAGCGCACGCACGTATGCTTCTAAAAAGCTTGCTAATACGCAGTCAGCATTCTCTCTTATAAAGGAGAGCCTGGAAGGCCGCTCTGGAGCTTCTCTGCATTTTCACGTAATATCTAGTGCGATATGTGCTGTACTACGTAGAGAAATGTATATATAGTTATACATACGTTGTGAATAGCTTGATATATGTATATATAGTAGAGAGGATATATGGATATATATATATATATATACGTGCGTGAAGCTGCGTATGAAGTATAGTGTATGTATTTATAATATACTATGTATTAATAATATAGTCTAGTATATTATATGTATATTAGGTATTTATAGTACAGTGAAATCCAAAATTATATATATTTAGAGTATATATTACGTATTTATATATCTAAATACGAATTCGTAAGGCGTATATACGTATATTTTTGAAAAAAAATATTTTAAAGATTCCTATACAACCCTTAACCATTTCGATCCCCGTATTCAACTCGTCGGTCAGTGTTATCCTGTCTTTGGTACAGGATAGGGATGCTGCGACGTGTCCCTTTACTCCCTTACCATTTTCCTAGCGTCCACGTCTCCCCGGATCTCAGCCTGCCGGTTATGTTTACGAAGGTAGTTGCAAGGCAGGAGCCCCAAGGAGGTGGGGATAGCAGAGAAAGATGATAGGACCGAGAAGAAGAGATGATAAAGGAGAGCGAAGGGAGAAAGGAGAATTTTTCTTCGTAACGAAGGACGGCGGCGCGATCAAAGGAACGAGCGCGGGAGTCCTAACGGCGCTTTAGTTTGACTTGAGATCTAGGAAGGAGCCACGCGAATGTCTAAAACAGTGTTAATTCGCAATATTTTGATAAAAAAATTGTTCTTTTGATTAAATAAAATATTTTGTATTATATTGATACCTGTTATATTGATATTTTAATATATTCTCATATAAGACAATATTGCGTTACGTATTCCGTTATCTATTCACTTGGTCCAGACTCGTTCCTCCGATGCGAGTCGCTCTTGTCTATTCTCGAAATTCTATTCTCTCTTTTCTCCTCTATTCTTTTATTACTCTCCAATCCGTTCCTCGTCTCCTTTTTCCCCGTGCCCGTTTCACTAGGTCGTCCGACTATGCTTTATCTGTATACAGTTGAAGCGCGTTACTCTCCAGGTCCCTATCCTTTTTGCTTCCTCTTCCTGCAGCCTCTTCCTTACGTTTTCCTTCGTCTCTCGCCTCCTCTTCCTGTCCCTCTTATCTATACCACGGATCCCATCCTCCCGAGTTTCCTTCTTATTCGTTCCCGCTGCCAGTCCGAATCTCCGTCTCCATTTCTCTGACGTTTCTCCTTGTCGTTCTCCTATTTCCTTCTCCTTCTCCTTTTTCCTTCGAGTCCCCCTCTTGTCCCCCCACTCCTCCCTACCAAACCTACCCACACCCGTCCCGTTCGCTTTTTACTATTTTTTAACATTTTCTTTTCTTCAATGCCTTAAAATGCAAAAATAAACGAGTCCCCGCGGCCCGACCGACAATTGTCCGCGCGCGGGCGACGCCGATTTTTCTCCAATTTTACCGGTGACGGGTAAAAAGAAAATTTCTCTCTGATACGTCGCGACGTCCGACGTCACGTCGATTCAGAGATAAATTTTCTTTTTTAAAATCACGCAAAAAATGTGGGACGTCCGCGAAGTTACGACACGTGGACAATATCAATCCGGTGGGCCCTCGGAGCCATCGTCTCTGGCTGCCTCTCCCTCTCTCGACGTCGCCCGTCCTACTCGCGTCGAGCGACGCCCGGGCAACTATTGTCCGTCGCCGATCGGAAAAGCCGACGCGTTCTCATGACTCGGAGGGTCGCGAAAATCGTCGAACTTCTTTGAGAAATCGTTAGGGCCTCTTCGGTCTTACGTATGTCACTGCGTAGGGCCCGGTAAGGCGTCGGGACGCCTACGAAACGCCACGCCAGCTTAGCCGCATGGACAAAACATATCCGAGCTGTCTCTCTCCGTCGCTTTATTCGTCGTGAAACTTTTTACGTTGTGTATATTAAAGGGAACGTACCAACGTCTATTCCGTTAAAGCGGATATCGTCAAATTAAGGGAGCGTCGGACTTTGCATGAAAGCGGGACACTCTCTCTCTCTCTCTCTCTCACACACACACTCTCTATTTTGTATATCACTCTTTCTTTGTCACTCTACACGCGTACCTGCTGTTACTACGTTACTTCACGACTTTACTTATTTGTCGGACACGCGCCCGATTCCTCGATCCCGATACCATGAACACTGTCATTTCGTAGCAATGCACTGTAACACGTAGCAATTTGCTTGCGAGTCCTCTACACTTTTTGCATTCAAAAGAAGAAAAGAAAGATACACGTATCTTGACCGGAAGAGGAATCGTTGAAGAAAATTTCAAAAGTTTGCAAAAAAAATTTTTAAAAATACATACAACTTTGTCAATAGATTCCGATCTTGTCTTTGGTAGGAAAAATACTGAGAAGACGACGTTTCGTCAATTCGAGCTAATTATTCAATTTTCCAACGAAGTCATTAACGTAAGCCGAATACGTCAGTAACACCCTATATGGCATATGACAATGATAAAAATCCAAACGAATCATTCTATGGACACACAACGTACCGTATACTCGTATAATATCTGCAACCACACCTTCCTGGCAGACCCAGCGAGTCATGCCGACGGCATAGACGCTTATAATGCCATCCGCTTTAAGCCGCGTTTCCTTCGATTCCGTCGCATCTTCGTTTCGCGATAGGATGGAATATTAGGTGGACTTAGGATTCCTCCTAGGCGTTTATGCACGCGTGGCACGTGCGGGATAGAGCTCGTGTCCCCAGCAGCCATTTAAATTTTTGTCAAGAAAAAAGAAATTCCCAAAAAAGAGACCAAGAGAAGGATAAAAATGAAAAAAAAATCGTACACTCTCAAAAACCCTTTACGATGCCTACAAGTCCATAAGCATTGTACACGCTATTCCTGTTTTTCGTATAATCTAGCATTTTTGAAATTTACATATTTTTGTAATATAAACAAAAAAAATACATTTTTCTATTCCCACGTAATATTTCGCATGGCTATAAGTACAGTCCGCGTGCAAAGAACGCATTTGTACGTCGTCGTCGACGTTGCATCTCGTCCTTCTGCAGTAATACGTCGACATGCAACCCTTCCTGTATATGCTATATATATATATGCACACACTATATGTATATTTAAATGCATATAGTCATCTATATACATAGATCTCGCCTACCTGTACCGGCATCGCCACTCGACGCCGTTAAACGGTGCAAAAAGTACAAATGCATTTCTTGCTTGCAATGTGTTCCACGTGTGCCCCACCACTATATAACGTCACTCGTTACGTGAATTTTCTTTTTCTTTCTTTTTTTTCTTTTTCACTCTCCCCCACCACCTTCTACCCACGAAGTGCACCTGTTTACTGAATGCAACTTAAGCTAATGTCACGTTTGCGATGCAACTGGCAAGGTCGCGTGCGGTTTGAATTTTCACCTTTTAAAGCATTTACTGTGGGGGAGGGTGAGAGGGATTTTTTTTTCTTTTTTTGACCTTGCAAACCAGTACTGTCCTTCGGGTATTAAGCGTTGAGTGTTTTGAGAATGCTCAACCGGCATAATCATTCACAGCACTCTTCCGGTTCTCGAATTTTTATTTTACTTCGTACTTCATATATATATATGGGTTTTTGTATGTATAATTTACGTAATCAGACTCAACCTATGTTTTCATGGTATTCATAGACTCTGTGAAATTTGCATTTTAATCGTGTCCCGCGAAACATAAATATGCGATTGGCACAGTGCGGAAGAAACGTGGAAAGCGGCGTGTGTATGGTTATAATACATATGTGGTCCAGCTGATGTATTGTTTATTGAAAATAAAAAATTTAGACCCGTAAACCAGTCCCGAGGTGAAAGATTATAAAAATGGAACAGTAACAAAGAAATATTTATATAAAATATTTATATAAAAAATTTATATTATTAATCAAAAATCGGAATTAATAAATATAATTATCAGAACGAACATCCCTTGTGCAGAATTCACGGACAGGATGTTCCTGACGCTATTGATAACAGTACTGACGTATCCCTATAAATCAGACGGCGACGGATATAAGAATTTTAACTTATTTACTCTCATTATAAAACGCATCAGTTCACGTGACCTCCTATCCCGTCCATCTACCAGCTTCAATTCCGTTTGCGTGAGCATAGAACAGCTATGCATTACGCGTTTCTACCGTCTGGAGATACGACGTGTCTATACGTATTATTTACGTACTATATATACCTACCAGATATACTAATGTATAAGCAGCACTGGAGTTTGCGTAATACTGATACACTGCGCTGCACTGTGCTGCTCACTGCTGTGCTGCTCACTGCTGTGCTGTTCAGAACGCCGTACAGATTGTTAAAACTTGCTGTTGACTCAGCGAAGCGCGCTACACTCTGAACTGGCTCCATAGTGGCTAGAGCAACCTGAAGTAAGCAGCCGTTGCTCCGCGTTCGATTCGTAGACTCGTTCGTCGATTCTGACCCAGCCGCGCCATTTTGTTTCTTATTTTTCTTTTTTCTTCTAATTTCTATACGCCCTCACCGGGAGTTGTTAACTACTGTTGCTTTTTTTTTATACGGATTCATTGTTATTAGGAGATAGTGGTTCGTGTCTGAGATAACGTTATATATATATATACGGGGTTGATTTGACAGCTGTCACGTGGCTGGGTGATTTAAGCTGTCATTATCGTACTGTCAAAATTGAGGAAAAGTTTGCTCGTTGGTAAGTAGAGCGAGCATATCAATGTATCGTGACTTATTGATATTTTCGATACTTGGTGGGAGTGCGAGAGAGACGGTGTCATGCAGATTTACGTGGATACGAGAAGGACGGACGTATACGTCGGTGGATAATACCTAACCTAAAGGGAGATATCCTTTCTGG
>JARQST010000285.1:2494378-2640693 GCA_030142225.1 Pachycephus smyrnensis | reverse complement strand
GGCTTTGAAAACGTGTATGTTTTCATGGGAGACGCCATTGCTCGTTATTCGTAAAGTGTTATCGAACGAGTTCGATTTAAAATTTCACTTCGAGTCTTAACGTGATACGTTACTGAATATATACCGGGTGGGTATTGACTTTATATACACTCCGCGTGTCCCGCCATTTTGTATATGAATATTTGAAATTAAAAAAATTAAATAATTTTACGAATATTATGACGAGGTTATCCTTAAGAGGGTGGCAGAGAATTTTGGGCGAATTTTCATGAAGAACCGCGGTTCGAGTATACCGAGAAAATTCACTTGGTCAATTCCGTCCACTTGACGGGGCCAATTGCGTCATTCAGGCTGGTTTTAATAAGTGCGTTACTCAGAAGCATTAAGCCAACTGACAGCGCGACGCCCGTATCGCGACGATAAAAACAAAAAGACTTGGATGAGGGTCTTACTTGACCCACTGGCTCAAGAAGTTAAAGGGGTTAACGTTACGTTAATCCGGGCTTCTGGGAATGGAGTCGCACTTTCGTCGCCATTGTCGTACGACGCTTCGACAACATTTAATAGAAAAGTCCAGTGTAAACCAGACGTGAGAAAAATGTCAATCGATATATTTACCTGAAATATAAAATTTATCAAAATCAAAATAATCGTTATATACATTTAAAAAGAAATAATAATAACCTTTAATCAATCCAGCAGTTTTCATAGCCACGTATAACGGTACAGGTCGTTTCATAAGTTTCGGTAGAAAGTTCGAGAAAGTAGTCAACTTAAGGGTGGAAATAGTTTGTCGTTTTGAAAGTGTACGGACGAGGGTGACCGAGTCAAACGTTTACGAAGCTCTCGTGCTTAATGTCTTAAATCTTCAATTCAAAGAAATCCATCGAGCTTGGTCCAGCATCAAAAGAGCAGCATCCCGTACCGTCGTTGCGAAAATTTAGAAAGACGGTGGAATCAGACTGAAACGGTGGGGGATGATGGGGATGGTGGGGATATGACTAGGGTTCAGTAGGGTTCAAGGAGGTCGAGCGCGAGATACAGGGGTGAGAAAATTGTGGAGCTGTGGGGTGGTACGTTACGAGGAACGTGGAATTCATTGAAAACATTTAACCAGGGAAACACGAACGAAATTTTTTGTATTCCTCGTGCGACGCCATACATAGTTTGGCAATTGTCTGATTCCGTAGGCACGTTATCTACTTAATTCTCAGAGCCACCGATATACGGAATTGTATTGATTATATTTTGGCAATTTTACATTTCTCATTGATATTCGATTATCTGAACGCGATAACGAGAGATGATTTTTTAATTATCTAATAGACAGATAAGTGCGATAGCAAACAAGTCTATACAAAAATCGATTGATTTGTTCCACTAGATTATTGACTGGTAGAAATTGAAGTCATCGTATCGTTGAACTCTATCATTAGAATGATCGATAAGTATTGACGAATAGTTACTGCCTTGAGCGTGCAATAGGATGATGATAAAATAACAAAAAAAAATTAATAACTTCACAGATTTTAGTACAAATAATAAAGTCAGTCACTGATAAGAAATTTTTTATGCTATTTCTGACGTATATATATGTGTATGACATACATGTTACGTCATATGAATAATATGCGGTAACAAAGTGTGTGGATCTCTGTCGTATCTTGTAAGAAAGAAAAAGGAAAAAGAAAAGAAATAAAAAATGAAATGTTAACTCTTTATTTCTGACTCCCCATAAGCGTCCATCCCGTCGGGTGTGCTACGCGGACGTGACTCCGTGCTGCAGCTTCCATCCCTTCGAGCTTCGGGGGTAGTTGATGGCTCCATCTACCTTGGGGTGGTATGCCATGCCAAGCCTCCTACCCTCCTCGTACACTCATACTTCCAGGATCAGCCTCGCCATTCTGAGGGCAGCGAAACGTGACGTCGAGACGACTCCGTCTCGCCCGACGTCCTGACAGCCAGTTTCCTACCCTTTCCTTTCGTTAACCTCAACCCTTAGTGCAAAGGGTAGTGTTTGGAGGAGAGTTCCTCTTAATTCTTTCAATTTCACTGGACCCGCTTTCACCTAGAACGTCAGTGTCTGGCACGAAAGTGTCTTTTTTCACTAGATTCCTCGATGCTATTTATTCGCATACATACACGCGAAAAACAACCCTTAGACCTGGGAACCCTTAGCCGTTAAAAAATAATTTCTTTCTTCTTCGATCCCTCTAAAATATTTACTAGCGTCGATATTAATATTTTCGACGAGTACAAAATACGGGGAAAAAAAACAGATTGGCCAAATGTTCCCGAGGGGTAGCTACGTCGGGGGGGGGGGGAGGTGGAGGGGGTTGCAAAGGATTTCGGTAGGATTAAGTTCGGCAAGTACCGGGGTAATCTTTATGGTGATCCGGAAAGCCGCCGTATAGTCTCAGTTGACTGTCGGCTACATCTCTTCCACGCAGCATCCCCTTTACTTTCACCCCTTTTTTCCTCTCGTCTCTTAATATTTTTTTTTCATCCCTTTTCGTACACAACCAGTCTTCGCTACCCATGCAGATAAACAGGTACATATGTATGTACATTCGTATACGTACGGGTCCCATTGCTATAACTCGTGTGAAAGTGCAAAGGGACGGCGACGCCGACGCCGACGCCGACAACTTCTCCGTCCCCGTAAGTCCTAAGTAACGCTTTGGTTGCTCGGCGTTAAATATTTGCGTCGTTAAAAATGATTCGCTAGAGCGGACGCTTTAACGAGGAAAATATTATACGTTTCGCGGAATTAATAATTTCGGGTATGTACCTATTTTGCTTTACTTCGTCTACCTTTCCCTCTTTCTACCCTTTACCCTTCCACCCCCTCTGTCTCTTGTTATTGTTATATCTCACGCGACTCACGACGCTCGACGTCATTTTAAAAGGTACGGTAGTAGGTACGTACCTGCTCAGTCAGACACAACCCATACAGCCAATAACGGTACGAAAAATCACGTGGCGTTGAATATTTTTGCCCCAACCCTCGACGTCCACCACTCAAACTTTTTACCTGTTGTCTTTTTTGCCATTAGCTTTTCACATTCCTTCATTTCTACCGGTACCCAAGTCATTTTTCCCGGGTACCGCTTGAAACGCTCGTCAAAGGGCGCGCCCCCGCGAGTGAAGAAAAAAAAGTCCGAAGAAATGACATATAAAATTTATGATACGGGACTTTTTTATTTTGATTTTCAAACACAACCAAGATAGGTTGTAAAATATTTTGATATAAAGAAAAGAACTTTTTTATCTCAAAAATGCACGAGGATCATCGTCTAAGAGATAAACATTAAACAATCGGTGCTGCATCTGTACGTTTGGAAGAAAGAAAAAAGAGAAATACGACAAGATTGAAAATACGTTGTTACCCGTCAATTGAAAGTAATTTACAAAGTTCTTTTTTCATAAACTAACCCGACTGCCGCACCAGATGTCTCACATGAGTCATGAATTATACTTAGCTCCCAGCCACATATGAGTTTATTCAACGTTTTGTCGTGCGTTCTTATAATTACGTTTGACACTGGGTCACGCGAGCGTATACGAAAGTTTATCCCGTGTATGTATGACGTGGTCCCATTAAAAAAAAAAGTACAGAACCACCCCATTAACAATGTTTCACGTCGAACAACCACCCACACAGTAACCACCAGCCGCCAAGAACCCTTATCACCGTCTTTCCCATAAACAATATTTCCTAGCTGTAAAATTCCTGGGCTCGACTAAAAACCCATCCTCCATATCGTAAGAGCAGAGGTCCAAAGCTCTGCCTCTACTCTCTTGAGCTTATTCTTCTGAGAAACTCCCAGTACTTAGTGAGAACGGCTCAGACTATGGTAGACAAGGGAAAAAAAAAGAAAGATTGTACCAAAGCTACAGACTTGCAGCGCTGCAGTAGAAACGGAGGGTAGTTTGTCGGAAAGCGTCATTGACGTCATCGTCGTCATTATCGGGTATAACGAAAAAGGCTATATCTCGATGACCGTTTACGGACTTGGAAGGTCGTCATTAGAATTTGCAAATTGAAAAATATACATATATAGTCCACACGTGTCTGTCCTTCAGGTACGGTACGTATACGTGACGTCAGTTTACGTATAGGTTAGGCTAGTTATGCGTACGGCAGCCTTTGAGATAATTCGAGGCTTAATAAGCGATGCAAATGCGCGGAGCGTCGCGACGGCAATCTAAGACGTCCTCTCTGTGACAAATAGCGATCGAAGGGAGAGAGAGAGAGAGAGAGAGAGAGCCTAAGCAAGGGAGTAAGGTATAAGATAGAGAATAAGGGGGTGGATGGGGGATGAAAGATGGTGAAGGTATACGAGAGTAAGGAAGAGGGTATATCTTTGTATGAGGCAGAGAGAGAAAGAGAGAGAGAGAGAGAGAGAGAGAGAGAGAGAGAGAGAGGGGAGGGAGAGAGAGAGTAGAAAGTAAGGGTAGGAGAATCGTGGGAGTGTTCGGTTGGTTGGGGATGAGGGTGAGTCTGAGGGCTAGGATGAGGCCGGGCCGGGAAACCCCCTCGATAAGATTGATGTCTGCCCGCCAGGGGGTTGTAATGTTACGGGGTTGTAACTTCGCTGGGGGTTTCGAAGTAAAGGGGCGTCCGAGGCATTCGCCCGAGTAAAACCAGGCCCTGCTATGCGAAACGTCGAATACTCCATCCCCTAGGCTCATCCACCTTCCTACCCTCTAGCTTCGGCGTTCCAACCCCTCGCGCCTACCCCTTACGACCCCTGCCCGATGCCTGCCTGATTAAAACTTCGAGTGTCTATAATATTGAATTTTATTATCTGTCACTGATACCATTACATCAGCCGGTTAACAACCCTCTCTCTTCGTTACTATATATATATTTACATATAAATGGTATAATTAAGAAAAATAAAACAAACCGTAACAACCTAACCTGACAATCGTAAAAAAAAGGAAAAAAAAATCATTCCAAAGCGAATTATATGGTATACCAAACGACTGCAAGACTTATTAAAATCTGACTACACTGAATATTCGATATGGACTCCATCCTCCATTTTGTTATTATACGAACATATTTCATTCGCTGCGCTGTAACAATATTGACGTCACTTCCGGTACGTCAAGTAGACGTGGTACCGTTCCTTAAAAATTTCACGAAAAAATCAACCTATCTGCCATCTGACGAGCGTTTTACGAAACACAGTGGTATCTGTTATTAGTAGCTTATTACGTTCTTACTTAACGTCATGGAAGGTTTTTCTTAGACCACTGGCAATGTTATAAGTACTCGTATCCACTTTGCGCGAGGTTATTGCGCAGATCTTCTTGCTGTTTGCATTATAATATTCAACCAAACGTTAACTTATATGTTAGAAAGTGGTAGCTATAACTATGTAACATATGGATACGTTTATATGTACAGTATAGATATATATTAGATATAGAGGTTAAGTCTATCTTTGTATACATTTATTGGTCGTGTATATATATATATATAACGCCTACGTACTTATTACGCAGTAATTCATACGGTATGATCTATTGCCACGTGATAAGTTTTGTCATATCTGGAAGCTGGTTAATAATTTTCTGCTGGCCGAACGACGTGCCATTCTGTCTGATTTGGTCACACCTGTATCTACTGACTGAAGTACTATCCACTGGCTAGTGGTAAAGGTTGTGATAATACAGGCAAAATATTACTAGCGAAAGTAAACCAAGGCTGTACCGAGGAAGCGGAGGATTTTTTCGAGATGAAAAGAAGGATGGCGTCGTTCTCGAGTAGCAGGTAGACTGATTGGTTTTGTACCTGGGTAGAGAAAGGGGTGGGAGGCATATTCCCATGGGTGATCACAAAACTATAAAAGATTTTCGTTATCAATTAAGCAGATTAGTAAGGTTTCATTAAATCGTCTAATCGCGATAAGAGAACGCGAGGATGCGGGTTAATTTGATCCTTAATAAACTGACGTTATTACGTACACGTACAACGTACGTCATTGTACCTTGTACATCAAGGGGTGATAGTAAAGAAAAATTAGGGGTTGTGAAATTTGGAAAAAATTTTTTTCCTTCTTCAACTTCTTTTCTTTTAATCATTTTTACTAATCACGCACGATTTCTAGTTCAATCCTTGTTATCAAGTGTTACCACCAGGCTCACGTACCGGCCCCTTTCTCCGGGCCTCTTTTACCCTCCTCGTCCTTTCATTTCTTTCTCTCACTCTTTTTTTCTCCGTACCTTCCCGGCTCGCGGTATTCAATTCGGTTTTCGCGGAATTAAGTTTTGTAGCTGGCGCTGGAAGCGTCGTCGTTGCGCTCAGCACCGAGGTAGAGAGAGAGAAAGAGAGAAAGAGAGAGAGAGAGAGAGAGCCTCGCAGGGATAATGCAATTTAAAATTTAAATCAAATTATACAATCTTATGCGGGTCCCCTGATCCTAAACGAGATCCGACCAAGCCCGATATAGTGCTGTTTCTCAGGCACATCCGTTCCGTACGTGCGGAAGGACTGACGTCAAATTGGAATTCGCGACAAATTGCCCAAATGCCTATTACCTCTTACGCTGCATCCAAACCCAAATTTTTTTTCCTACGCCTAATATAAAATCCTAAAAAAAATCATTCCCAATTTTACATTCTTAAATAAAAATTATTTTCCTCAATTGCCTCCCTCCACTACACGACACTTCCCTCGTACGGAATCTATATCTATACTGTACCTCATATCCCCTATATAGATATACGTATATGCATACAAAACCACCCATATACCAACCTGACAGAGCCATTCTAGCCGGCTACGATATATTGGTTTGTTCGTGGAACGCGATCAATTATTTTCTATTAATGAGGCGACGAAATTGTAAACTATCGCGTGACAAAAGGCACGTCCGGGCCGGGGAGTCGGTCGCGCGGACCGCCGCACGATAACCAAACAGAAAAACGAACGGAATCCGACATTGGTGGAAACAACGGGACACATGAGGACAAACGCGACATACGAACGTCCCAGCGTGGAAGGGAGGGGAGGGGGAAGGGGGGAGGGAGGAATGCATACAGTGTCGGTATGTCCTATAGCGTATGCCTATATATGTCCCAGCCTCTTTTTTTACTCCGTCTACTCGTTTTATTCTCTTTCACTATTTTTCCCTCCTCCTTCTCCTTCTCCTATACTCCCACTCCTACTTCGGCGTCCACACCGATCGGCGCAAGCCGTATTTCTAGTGGCAAGTCGGCAAACAAAAAATGAACCATCCATTAAGCCGGGACCCGGACGTTCAGAGTTCCGATGCGTACGAATTGATGGCTGAACTTTTCCACGGGACAACGGCGCTATTTGTTCTCTTTACTACGGGTCAAAGTTAAGAATTGACCCTGGCTTGGAATGATGTGTGTATATATATGTTTTTTATCCTAAATTTTGTCATTTCTTAATTTTATTCACAGATGTTTCTCCTCTTTTTTTGTTATATATATATATATAGATTTATGTGTACTATAGTGGTGGATGGTATTTAGAAATGAAAAAATTGTAATTTTTTTTCGCGAGAAATCGTCTATTGTCAAATAATGTCTTTTTTATTCTTCTCCTTGGTTCAGCAATGGAATCCAGTACTGTCACGAGAATCTTGAAAGATTGGATATTGATCTGGAAAAACGTTTCGGCTTGGCATTATCTCGATGAATACTAATTCCTTAATGCGGAGAATTCTTGGAAGGAGTCTGTCGTGTTTCCCGTTCCATTTTTAACCCATCCCCAACCCCTAACCACCCTCCGACTACCCATCGGCCTTTGCCATTTTCCCTTTAACTCTCTCCCTCTCGTACAGCTCCATAGCTTCTACAGTCTTCTTTTTCTCCCTTTCTGTCTCTCCGAGGCTCTTCCCGTCGGTACGGAAGAAAATGCAACCCAGGACGACCCTCTAGCCTGGCCTGAGGGCTGACGTCGGGACAGAGAGGGTGCAAAGGGTGTAGGTGGCCACCCCTGAGTCTCATCAGTCATCCCGACCCCGTAGGCGCTCCACGCGCACCCTATATAATCTACGCCCTTCACGATATATAGAATCATTGCACGCGTATCCGACGTTAATAGTATGCGAAAGTTAGAAAATTTTGAATTTTACGAAAACTCAAAAAAGACTAAAAACATTGCGTATTAGGAATTTCAAGAAAAATTCTTTTTTTCATACTGAACGGAAAAGATATCACGAAAGATCAGACAAATATATATCTTTGCGGGGATTCCAGAAACGGTTGGGCAAGATCGACAAAGGGGGGGAAGGGGGGTGGTGCGATAATTAAAAATTTATTTAAAAAAAAGGTAAAGCCGTGTAATTCGATAGTCCCACTCGCTGACCAGAGTGAAATAGAGAGAGCGCGAGAATACGGCATGGAGGGAAACTAAGAGACAGGAGCCAGAGCCAAGAGGGACTTATACCACTAGGGAGTAATATATTCTCCAGAGGGAGGGGTAGTAGGTAGTAGGTTGTAGGTAGTGGAGTGGGTAGGTAGGTAGGTAGGTAGGTAGGTAGATAGGTATAGTACAAACTGTGCCGTAGGAATGGTAGAGTAGAAAGGGAGCCGAGAAATATATAGGGTAGTCTGGGAAATATAATATATCGCTCGCTGCAACCCTTCCCTGTTCCCTTGGTTGCGTGAGGGTGAAGCGGGGAGGGAAAGGCGAAAAGAGAAATGGCAGGAGATAGGGAGAGGAGAAACTCGGACCAGCCAAGGGTGGCCGAAGAACCCGAGTGGTACGAGATGAGAGAGGGAGAAAAAGAGAGAGAGTGAGAGAGAGAGAGAGAGAGAGAGAGAGAGAGAGAGAGAGAGAGAAAGAGAATACATACTATCGCTAATATTTTAAATCCACCCCCTAGCCCCCCTGAAGAATGGTCCGTGTCTGTTGGGAAGAGCTATTGCCATTTTTAAAAAGATTTGCTTCTTTTATATTCTCCCTTATTACTTTCTCCTACGTTTTCTTCTATGCTTTAACCTCCTCTCTCTCTCTCTCTTTCTTACTCTCCTTCCGCTTCGTATTCCCATTCTCGTTAGGGAACATCCTGCGGGAACGCGAGTGAGAGAAAGGGGTAATATTTGTTTCGCGTTAAAAAATTGAAAAAACATTATTTTAGAAACTTTTTTTTTTATTTGCACATTCGTAAGGTACTGTTGAATTTATTTAATGCGCCTAATATAGGAAACTGTTGGTTCTGACTGTTTGAATAATTAGATATTCATATTTAGGAAAAATGAACGGTCGAGTGATACATGGCGAAGTATGGCTTCGTCTTACCGTATGATCCGCCATATGCACTTTCATGGATTTGAATGCAATTAAATATTAGAAGACGTCGAGTCCAATGCAAAAAATACAATGAAATAAAGTTTCGTGCATTATATCGTGTGTTCATAAATAAACGGGGCAATGTCTGACGGGGATGAAAATTTTTCATTTTTTTTTGTTCAACCGCCCGTAGCATTGCTAAATGTTGAAACGATTTTTATCGTCACGAACGTCGCGTGATGTTTATGTTTTCATGCGAGTATTGTCGATAGAAAGATAAAAAAAAGGTTTTATTAAAACCTCTCAGCGCAAATGAAATATTTACGAATAGTTGTGAGCAGAAATAATAACCCATATTGGCAGGATTTCAAATTACAAGGTAAAAGCGACAGTGAATTTTGTGAAAAACAAAAGAGAAAATAAGCGGTAATCTAATCAGAAGGGTGGCTTTCCATGGTTTTTGCACTCGCCCGGAGAACCCTTGCGAAATTCCGAAAATTCCAAGTAGCAAAATACCGAGAACCCTTTCAGCAACCCTGTAGTTCGCAAGCATGGCGAGCAAGAATATTTCCCGTCAAGACAAGAAAGCAAAATGGCCATTTCCGAATGAAGGGCGTGCCGGAATTGGCATGAGAAATATCACAATAGCCATCGCTGATAAAAAAATGGAATGACGAAAAAGCAAAATATTTTGCGAATGCAGTAGTAAGTAGAATTATCGAACAGCAAAGCTGATTCCTACGTATCTAATTAATCAGTATGATAATAATATAAAAATCAAAATATATATAGAGAGAGAGAGAGAGATAGTCACAAATAAATAGTCTTTGTTTTTAATAATATTAAAAAATCATCCCTTACGCGATCGGCCGCGTTCATCCGTGTTTCAACGTTTCCACGATACGCCGTAGAGAGTGAAGAAAGAGAGAGAGAAAGACTAGCAAGAGAGAAAAAGACAATTATACAGAGAGAAAAAGAGAGAGACAAGAATAAAAAGTGAAAATACTGGACAAGGGTTGCAGTGAGGGATGAGAGTGAGACACCAAAAGAGTGAAGGGTCCTAGGCGCTAGAAAAGAAAGGAATAACGAGTACAAGAGAGAGAGAGCGAATAGAAAAAGAGAAAGAACATTAAACAAAAATAAGGCGCGACAAAGAAGAGAATGAAAAACAGAAAGACAAAAACCAGATCCACGCATCCCGGTACGGGGCGCGTCATACCGGTAGCTCCCCTTTAAGCTGCTGGATGCTTGGGGGTTGTCGGTGTTTCTTTCTTCTCTTTTTTTCTCTTACTCCCTTTTATCCTCTCCTTCTTCTTTTTTCCTTTATTTTGCTTCTCTCAACGCCGAGGGTCGGACCCTGTGTTTCCCTTGTCCAATACCTCAAAAGTTATTGAGAAGTCAGACGTGATAAGTAACTGTACAGGAGGGAAGTCTTTGGCCTTGAAGAGTTAAAAAAAATTCCAAATAAGCAGGTACCCGCTGTTTATACAGTATCAATTCAGGTACAGCACTGTACAATAAAATATATACATATATATACACACAAATACTAATTTTTTTGAGATAACTCAAAATTTATCAAATTCACACCTTACGTAATACAGGTACCACTGGTACTGGATACTGACGTCACTTGGACCAGGTCAAAGTGCAGCTTACATCCTAAATGACAATGCCGTACACATTCGGGTACCTTAAGGTACCGTAAGTACCTTTAAAGAACTCTACAGAGTTCTAACAAGTAAGACGGTCATTTGTTCAGTACCTACTTCTTGTACTCGTCCCTTGCCTGTAAGTTAGCTAACCTCCAGATACACGTAGATACACGTATGTATACAGGTACGTACCATAGTATCCTGGTACCTGCACCCACGTGCATTCCCCCATTGCCACGCTCTTCCGACACTCCGCCAAGTTGAGGAGATCAACTTGGGTAAAGAGTCGTCGTCACGCAAATGCGTTTCTGACGTGCGAATAAAGTTTCCCAAGCTCTTTCGCACGATACAGTCAGGATAAAAATTTTCCAACGAAACAACCAAATAGTTTTCCACAATAATTTACCCACGGCTTCGACCCATTACGTCAGGGTATGATATTTATGAAATTTTTTTTACATCTCCAAAAAAATTCCACGAATCTCGAAAACTTTCGACGGATCGATTACGTCATTTTTCGTTAAATTACTTGCTTTCCCGGAATTACGAGACGAAAGAGAATTTCGAATATCAACCGACGACCCCGAGAAAGCTTCTCGTGACGCAGCGCTGTCAGAGATATACCAGGCACAAAGGGCGAGGGGAGAGAAAAAAAGGGGGGGAGAGGATTGGAAGCAAAGAGCTACATCTAATTTTGTTTCGAAAAATCCCAAAGCAATTTTTGACCCGAACGCTCCCTTTCTGACATAAGCCGCCTGTCAATTTGGATAGAGGTCTCCCTCCCCCCCACCCCTTCGCAGCCTCCTGATCCCGTCAGTCAGGACAGGATCTCAGGACTCAAATTATAGGGTCCCTTGGATCTCGCTCTCTTCCAAATTACACCGCGCTTTCCTTCGAAATTCGGCGTTGTACGAAAATTGACCACAGTACCGACATATACCTGTCTGTCCGTCTGTCTGATCCCGTCTAACCTAACCTCGAATAGCTGACAGTGGATCTAACCTATAGTAAATTTTTGCTGAGTGATCCTAATACGAAAAATATAATATTTACGCCATTGTATGTTTATTTTTTTATTTCAACTTTTTTCATCCCTTTTTCTTTAGCACAATCGGCATGATTAACTCCCCACCCCACCCCACCCATCATCTGCATCGTAAATCGTGTACCACCTTCGATATCCCCACTTTTTCTTCGTATCAAATGCTCGCCGCTTTAATCGGACGCGATTCGGTTATTAAAAACGCATTAGACGTCTTTTTTTTAGATTGTACGCGAGAGGAAGGTCCAGCAAGAAGATAACTTTTGATTCCTTACAGCCTGATGACTTCTTGGAATATTATACACACGCGTGCAGAGAGCACGTATGAAGAATGAAATTATACCTTGCCTTGATTCTGTTATAAATAATTTCATATATCTTTAGTGTAACGTTACAAGAGGAATCTTTACAATAAGACAAAAGGGATTAATAAAATTATACGTTTTTCATTTTCTCAGAAATATATCTACGGGTTAACGTAACGCGAAGAATCTTGATAAGTGCATAGAGTATATATTGTTAAACAAATTTTCTTTTAAAAATTAATCCACAACTATCCGTTATATCTAGTGGGCTGACAAGCCTGAGGTAAAACTTAAAATTTTACTTCAAAACCCGCAATTTTTATCCCTCCCTAGAAATAGGCCTACCAGCAGTCAAAGAGGCGAACATCGAGATTCTCAGACACGAGCCCTTCCAGTAAAGGTATATAGCAAGGGAGAAATAGATACCAACCTCCGATAAGGTGGCAGAGAACCTCACCGACCTCGAACCTCGAACCTCAAACCTTCATCCAGACCTTTTTTTGCTATACTCCGTGGCTGTCGGAAATTCGAGCTGAAATATAGTATACCAGCCACATATATATATATATCCCTATAAATTGCACATATATATATATACACATAACCCACGCATAGCCGCGCGAAACTAAATTCTAAAAAAATAAGAAAACAAGAAAATAAATAAATATCAAATATTCCAATCTATAACTAAAATTCTTATTACAGTACCTGAAGGTTAAATTCAGTCAGATAAATCTTCCCTATTCCCCAGTCACCTTGGGCAAGGTATAAGGTAGATCGCAAGGAATTTCCTGACCCGCGTCGGGGAATTCGTAATTGTCCCCAGTGGAATACAGTAGTAGCCAAAAGGGTACCAAAAACCGGAAGGTAAGAGAACCATATAGTACACGCCTAGAATTTCAGACGTATGTACCTTAATAGGTACCATTCTAATGAAAATCAAAATTTTCCGAAATTCGTCCTACGCCACCAGGACACATACCCCGTGCACAATACAAGGGTACCAAAAACCAGAAGATAAGAGAACCATATAGTACACGCCTAGACTTTCAGACGTATATACCTTAATAGGTACCATTCCAATGAAAATCAAAATTTTCCAAAATTCGTCCTACGCCACCAGGACACATACCCCGTGCACAATACAAGGGTACCAAAAACCAGAAGGTAAGAGAACCATATAGTACACGCCTAGAATTTCAGACGTATGTACCTTAATAGGTACCATTCTAATGAAAATCAAAATTTTCCGAAATTCGTCCTACGCCACCAGGACACATACCCCGTGCACAATACAAGGGTACCAAAAACCAGAAGATAAGAGAAACCATATAGTACACACCTAGAATTTCAGACGTATATACCTTAATAGGTACCATTCCAATGAAAATCAAAATTTTCCAAAATTCGTCCTACGCCACTAGGACACATACCCCGTGCACAATAACGTCGAACGACTAGAGATAAATATACCTCGAAAATTTCAGGTATATAAGATAAAAATGTACAGTCAGGTAAATGCCCGTACATAACCTATACCTATCGATAGATCCATAATTCCACATACCAGGTACCTATATACCGATCTATGTATGTACCTGTACAATACATATATCTATACGTATTAAATCAGATAGGGTAGTATTGTACAAGGGTGTGGGATCTCACAAAGGCCCAGGACGCGACACAATGCTACACGGTTACGCCCTTAGGCTAGCTCAGGGTACGTTAAGGGGGGAGGTAGGGGAGGCAAGTCAGCTATATATACGTATATGCACAGGGACTTATACAAGCTCAGTATACATATATATATATATATATATACGCAAGTAAATGGAAACACGCACAGGACACGATCAATGTGTGCGTAGAATATACTCTGAATAATGAGCGACATTATTATCTTTGCTCAAGATGCTGGGACCCGGTATTGTCTTCTGGCTTCAGCCACCACCCGGACTAGGCCTACGCGGCTTGGCTCCTTTTCTTTGTTTAACGGACGTTGCGAGATTTCTGCTTATTATCGCGATGTGTCACGGAGAAAGTCACGTGAAATCGTGTCGCAGTTGAGTCTGTCCAGTACGGGATATATATATATATATAACAGTCGCGTATAGGGAGATTTGAAAGGTTGGGGGGGGGGGGGGGGTATAGTAGCTTTGAGAGAGAATTTGATAACATGAGAAAAAGGTATTTGGGGAGGGGGCGAGGGAGATAATGTTTTTTTTTACGATTTTGAATTTCTTTTCCCGGGAAAAATATACTTGTTTGTACGTGAGCGACGTCTGTCGAGATTTTTGAAAAACAACCCTTAAATGCTGGCTAAGATTTTACACGCCCTCCTGCCGTATAATACAAGTGCCCCCCGAGTCGGCTTGTCTGGAATGCCAATGAGGTCTTCGTGCTCGAAAGGATGAGGGTGAGGGTGGTTGAAGGGTGGAATTGACGGATAGGATTTTATATACTTCAAGGTCATGATAATAATGCCACTTGATCGTGGATCGTTGAGTATATGTTTAGATGGTTTTATTTTAATATTTTATTCAACTGTTTATATATAGATATATATACAGAGGCATTACTTTGGGAGAATTACATTGTTCGACCGGGTACAGAAGTCACCCGTTACGAAATTCTTAGCAACTCGATTAAGTCCAACTCCATTTCCTACGTGCTCGCGACAGAGTCGAGATACGAAATGATGACTGACGTACTCGAGAAAATGACAAGAGGCTAATTAGAATTGTAGAAAAGACCTACATAGAGACTTAAGTATGGTAGCGCGTGTGCGTGTCTCTTTTGTCGTTCGTCATTTTTTGTTTTCTTTTTTGTTTCACGCAATTTTCGATAGTCATTGTTGTCTTATAGTTACTCTGTGTTGGTTCGGTTATTTTGTAAAAAAAAATAGTCGTTTGTTACTATGCCCTTGCTTTTGCTCGCTCTTTTTCTCTTTCTCTCTCTCTCTCTTTCTCTCTCTCTCTCTCTCTCTCTCTCTCGCCTCTCTCTTTCTCTCTCTTCTACGTGGGAGATTGTGCTCAGGATGTGGGTGGGCTTGGGTAGATTCTCACAAAGGACGTGCACGGAATAGAATTCTTGAAGGATCCAGAATACTTGCTCTACTCTCCCATCCTATCCTGATATTTTACCTTGGTCTAGTATAATATCCGTTTCTTAATACGTACCATATACCTATATATTATTCACTCGTAGAGTTTCATTTCGCGTTAGACTCCTCTGGCGCGGAATATAATTTATTTTTTCGAAACGCGATGCTGGAAAAACCAAAAATTATATATTATTTCGTGTCGCGTGACTCGACGAACGGCAAGTTTAATTGTCGAATTTGATATGGTTTACCGTGTTAAAAAGAAAAAGGACTAAATAGAAAATTTTAAGATAAGTCAAGGTAGCACAATGACGGAAGGAACGACGAAATAAAATTCCCCTGGAATTAATTCAGTGTCCTCGTTCTTTTCTTTTCTTCTTTTGCCCTTTTTACTCTCGAGCGACGGAATATTCTCCATCTTCTGGCGAGCACTAATGAAATGAAGTATTGACAATAGGGGAAGGAGGTAGGAAGGTGTATGGGACGAGCTAAGGCCACGTGAATAGACTACCCTTATAGTGGCTCTCAGACACCCCTTTGGAAACAGATATTTAACATTACCGATCTACGGCGTCATTTTCATCGAATCGAAAAAAAATGTTATCCAAAACGTCATCAAAAAAGGTAAATAAAATGGTAACGCGATTTTTAGTCGTACGTAAAAAATTTCAAACCACTAACGTCCTCTGGCAATTAATTGAGAAATTATTTATGATATAATCTCGAATTCAATTATTCACTTTTTTTTTTAATTGAATATCCTAGTTTCCACGTTATTGTAGAAAAAATGTCTTCCGTATACAGAACCGTTGGTTACCACTGGCGTAGACATGACACGAGGAGGTCGGGTCAGATCCTACGGCATTGTAAGACTAGGAACGGAGAAGATACAGGCGTAGCCGACAGACGGTCGGACAGTCAGTCGAATGTACAGACAGACAGACAGACAGACGGCTGGACCGACGCTTGGATAGACGGATGAGCAGACAGACAGACAGACAGATGGACATCCTCCTCTCACTGAACCTGACTTCAGGAGGTATGAATAGTCCTGGACGTATGTAGTATCTAGTACCTGTAACGTACTGAGGAAGATTTATACGATGCACTTGAAGTTGGCGCGAATTACGATCTGTTTTCGATTGAGTAATTCCTATCGTTTTAAATTAACGACTGTAACTGGGTACTGATTGTATAGCAGCTGTAGGGAGGATTGAAATATTTCTGATGACAAGTAGGTTGAGTAGTAATGATAACGTGATAATTTGTTAAGATTAAAAAAAGATTAATGTATCGATTGGTACGTGTGTATTAAAAAAAAAGTATGATTACGTGACTAGTTTGATTTCTTGTTTTGTAGGTAGGTAGTGATAAAACAATGGTATGGAAAGTATAATGGAATTGTTAAGCGATGAATTTCAATCGATCGAGAAATAGTCGATAAGGTATTGCGGTATTACGTAAAAGCATAGAAAAGGTAGATATATGGTTTTTTAATATAGAATTATCATACAAGTTTGTAAACCTTATACGACGTGTCGTGTATGTAATGAACGGAAGTCGTTGTTCTTAATTATAGGTGATAACAGGAATATAAGTAATCAGTCCTAATATAATGATTATAGTTATTAATTATGGTTGTAATTATGATGACTATTTATTCAACTGTGAAATATATTGTCCACGCGTACGTACAGTTGTACTGTTTACCTCGTGAAAACTTCCCTTAAATATTTTAATAGAGGTCGTAGGGTTGTTTAAGGGGGATGCAGGGTGAGTCTAAAAAAATAGTTAAGTAAATTACACGAAAAATAGGTGAAAGGTCAGCAGGACTATACCGTAATGTATAAAGCAAAAGGGGTACGGTAGAAATGAGCAAGGGGCCAAATCTGTCAAGGGTGAAGTATAGGGGATGGTACTCCCAAACGTGAATTTTATCAAAAAGGAACGCGGCCAGTTTTCAGCGGAATTGTACCCAGGAGAGACGGCGCCGCGTACCCGCGTTTCACGGCGTCGCAACGCCCGACGTCTTTTACCCGTGGCACAGAGAGAAAGCGGCTCCTCCATGATACAAGGGTGGGAGTATGCAGGGTGTAAGGGTGGTTAAACTCACCCTCGTGTTGGTAACGTGTAAAAGTTGGAGCAGTGTCGCTAGTTTTATAAGATTGGAAGCTTGGTGGAAATCGCGGAATACGATCATGCATGATCTCTTATCCCCCTGTGACCCGTAGAGGGAAGTCACGATGCTGGATCATTGACGATCATAAGGATTTTCAGGGCACGGAATGGCAGAGAATTCACTTCCCGTCTTTCTCCTTGCCCGATTTCTCCTTGCCCGAAGTAATTCCGGTTATATCAAGCTTCAAGCGTGTGTTTAGGATGGCTCAAGTTTTAGATTGTCCGGATTTACGTGCATAACGCCATCTTGATTTTTTTCCAGGTACTGGTGACACATTGATCTCAAAGAAAAGTCTATTATGCGTAACGTCGCGTAATGGTAAATATTGTTTTACTATATCCAGAAAAAAAGCAGATTTAGAAAATACTTTTTTTCGATCAATTTTCTCAAATATTTTTTTTGTACTGTTTGTGGATTTCGAAAATACTCTGTTACAGGCAAATCTGACGTCACTTTTTATCTTGTCCAAACAGTCCCGACAGGGGATGCACCACTACTACTACTCGGTGCATCGTGTATCGAGTCGCCATCGGTATATAGCATCGCAAACTATCGACCTGTTGGTTAGGTTGGGGACTAGCAACCCCAAACGGGGGGGTAGGGGGTAGCCGGCATAGTTGGACTGCCACCCCCCAAGCGCACTGTTTCCCGCTCTCCAATCCACCCCAATCCAACCCATACAACCCCACCCAGCCCAATCCACCGTTCCAGTGCTTCCAGCCAACGATCCACCGATCCCTCCGATCCGTACCC
The DNA here is from genome assembly GCA_030142225.1 of Pachycephus smyrnensis. NCBI lineage: Eukaryota > Metazoa > Arthropoda > Insecta > Hymenoptera > Cephidae > Pachycephus > Pachycephus smyrnensis. The sequence continues at coordinate 2,622,373 of JARQST010000285.1, read as the reverse complement.
TCAGTTTCACCCTCTCTAGTAAAGCCTCCCCCCGCCACCCGTTCGACCACCTACTCAATGCATCCCTTTCCCATCTACCCCTTTTCGCTAGCCCGTGGATCGTTGAATCCACAGAACGCCGCGCATCTAGCCGGTTGGTCGGTTCGGCCATTGTTGAGTGGCCCCAAACCCTGTACGACTGGCACCCTCATAGATTATGCCCGGAAATCGGTTCGCGAGGGCAGGTGCCCACCTATTGGAAATGTTAATTTTCGCGGCGTTTCATTAGCGGACCAGGTATAAGCGAGTTGCGGCGCCGCCATCATCGACGCTCAAAAACGAAATATCCATCAATCCGTTTCCTCTCGTTTCCAAAAGTAACATCCATGCCGAAGTATCGTTAATACGATTCGAGTGGCGTGAATTTGTAAAATTGTCTAAATTTTCAAAATAAATTATATAATACCTATATTTTCTATTTTAAACAATACATCGGTTCGTCCGACTAAAATGACTCTAGCGATAAGCACAAAAGTGTGATTACGTACAGAAAGTTTTCAATTACGTAATACGGCATACCTATAGCAATACGAATTCACAGTGATAGCGACAATTCAAAATGATTCCCACGTACCGTACCTGTTATCTTCGTCAAAAATCCCTGTAATCTTTTTATCAATCCACACTCCATTTCATACAGAACGTCGAGGAATCAATGCAGAAATCCAGATTCCGTTATCAGTCAATTCAATGGATGTATCCCGTATCAATATAATTTTGGACGAACCTTCAGATTCCAAGCGTATCATCCCCTTACGTGCGTTACCACCCCGAGAATCAGATACAATGCATACAGTATTTTTGTTTGAATATCTTTTTTTTGTTGCGTGAGTACCTATCAGAGGGGTGACCTCGTTGCACGTTGTCGGGGGGTTGTTTCATTCGCTTGCGCAATGTACTGCCGCAGGCACAACGAGGCCTGTACCTACATACAGTTCGCAAACACAACGAGCATTGTCGTACACGTACAGCGTCGCGACGCTCAGAGACGTTGCCGATGCTATACTATATTCCATAACTTGACTCTCTTTAAGCGTTAAAAAAAGAATAAACATTAAAACTATTTTTCAAAAACAAAAAAAAATCAGAACCACAGAAAATATCTTCCAAAAATAGTTTATCAAGTAAAAAGGAGCATCTAGATATTTCTTGTCTAACGATTAATTCATCTGGACGTTATCTATATTAGATTATCAGTACCGTATATACGTATATAGTGTATAACGAAGACGCCTCTAAATTCCCTAAAGGATAATTCAAGAAGGGAACAGTTATGTATATTCACTCCTAGGGGTGGGTTGCGATAGATAATATTCCAAGGTAGTATATACGGTTCATCTACGTAGCATATGTGTTCACGGAATCCTGGAAGCCATTGGAGGCACTTGGGTTTAGGGCAACGCAGCCATAATTCACAACGGCTCGTAGATACGACGTCGCGAGCGAAGTCGCATCTCTTGATTACGATAAACTATTGCCTAACTGTCATAATAAATAGGTCTGTTCGTCTGGCCCTGACGTCATGTCAGGTACCATAGTACTTATATACAGTACACGTGCGTGTATATATATATATTCACATATCTTGGCAGGTATACCTATATATAGAAGCTGTTCTAAAACATAAGCTCGCGCACCTATATCTATACCTAGCATACTCATTTATTTCAACATAGGATAGACGTACGGACGTCGCGACGCTATAGACGTCGGTGTGGCACGGTCACCGTTTCTCGATGCATATATATATGTATATAATAATATATATATGGGTGTATATATAGGTATATCTATAAGGGTTGAAACTACAGCTACGTGTCGCGCAGCCATCCCGCTTGAATGGCATGCTATTTCACCTCCCTTGACGGACGGCAGAGCCTAGGGGTGCTTCCTGGCTGCGACCTGCGTCGCGTGGGGTTGCGTGAGTCAAAGCGTTACGGACAGACAGCCCGAAGTATCTATGCTCTGTGCGGGATAAATTTGAAGCTGGTCTTCTTAGCGTGAAGTCGGTATAGACTTACGATCACTTAAGTAATAAGGAAGTTTGGTTTTTAGGGTGGTACAAGCAATGGGGATGAATTTAGGAATTCTGGGTAATCCCGTCGTGTGTACGGATACTTGGATTTTTGTTGTTACCTTTGTGAGGTAGAGTTTTTGTGTGTTATTTTTCGTTTTTTTTTTTCGGTTGTATATTTTTATTTTAAGGGACGGAACGGTTAATGGTTAGGGGATGAAATGGATTGGCAGCGATGGTATCGGTGCACTTTTTACCGTGCTACGAACGACAAATTTCCCTTAATTGCGGACTAGTGCCAAAACTAATCCCCAATGGGAGTCGGAGGAAACGTGTCGCGCGAATTAAAATCCCGACGGAGGCAGGTGCAGTGGAAATAAAAAATGGCGGGCCGATATTTCGAAATAAATTGCGAAAGGACGGGCAATTTTATTTCAATCGTCTGCTGGGACGGTCAACTATATATATATATGATCTCAGTGCGGCGTCTCTCTTTATCTCTGACCTCTTTTACTGTACCGTCTCCCTTGGTATACCCTCGTCTCTCTCTATCATCCCTTTCGCGCTCTTTCACCCCCTAGCACCTCGCGAACTAGGTACCAGTAGATACGACTATGACGCACAGACTTGGAAATGGATCCTATAGGCCTCAAGGCTATCAGTCCTCGGTGGGACTTTTGGCACAGCTTTTTCAAAGCGTACCCACGTGGGGTTCATGGATTTTGCATAACTTTCTGCAAATGGCAGAGACAACTGCTGGCAAAATACAAACAGCCGTGACGTTACTAGGGATCGAAGGATTACAAGTTGCCGGTTAGGCCGACGCATATATAGAATTATTCAAGCCACTTGAAGTTAGCTCCTCCATTTGATCTCTATGACAGAACCAACTTCAGCTAGTGCATTTGTACTGAATAACCCTCTATATGGGACTCCGCGTGACAAAATTATGCATAGGTTATATATAAATTATATATATGGGGTCATATATGATTTTTACTAATTAAATTCAGATTTCCAAATATAATTTAATTACATCAGTCGAGCGTGCTTTTATCCGTATACCGAATGCTATCTTTATGCATTGAAATTCTCCTGGGGCTTTCTATTCGGCATTTTGGCTTTGTTTCGTCCTTCGAAGATCTACGCACGGTATCTTCTTATTCTCTCATCTCCTTCTCTCTCAGATACTTGGAACGATCGAGTTACCGGAGGCATCGTTATAAATAAGAGAGAACAGTAACAAAGCGACAATACGTTACGTAGAGCAAGACGAAAAGCCCACGTTGCCCTCTGTAACCGTAGACGCCTCTGTCCCTCCTCCTCCCTCTTGCCCCTCTCGCCCCACTCTCTCGCAGAATCCTTAAGCCGGTAAGATGCTGGGTACTTGGTTTATATTCTCAAATCCAATGACTGTTGCCCTTGACTTGTTTCGACAGAGGCTTCGAACTCGACAAACTATACTTTCGCGAACGAGGAGTAAGATCGATTAATAATTATGATTAAAAATGGCAGGCTAGTCTGATGGGAGTTTTTTTTCTTCGTTTATTAATAATAAATAAAATCCCCTTTAGTTTGGTCCACGATCTTTTGTTACGTTTAATCTTGATAGATTTTTCTTTTAAATAATCATAATGCACAGTGCTTAGAAATTTGGCACGAGATAAATTTTACATCTTCCATGGACCCGATGTTAATGTTTAATAAATTAAAGGTAGAATTATCAGTGACGTTACGTCATACGGTATACTGGCTCTTGACAAATGGCGGAATAACACGTAAATCTTCCTTGTATCATTGTACTTGGCGAGACAAGAGGAAATCTTTGTTGCAGCATCTCCGCTGCAAGTTGCATCTTCAAAGATGAGCGCAGTCCTTTATGACAGTGCAGTCTTCGTCTCAGCGTTCGTGGCGGGCCGCAATTTTACGGTATTGTCCAGGAACAAAAAAAAGATGCTGCGAACGAGATTGACAGTGGATTTCTCAGTAACGCGAGTAAGGAAACGCCAAAAAAAGGCTTTTGCCCCTCCAGTGTTTCCACAGTCATCAGACAGATGGTTTAAATTTTTCTGTATCCGAGAGATTCACTTCTTTAGGCTTCGAGGAAGAGGCTGGGAGATTCTGGTCCAGCGTTATGGTCCTATCGCGTTAACTGTAAACCCTTGGACTATCCCAGATCAGAGAGTCAATCGGCTGGGAAGTGGACAGTGCACCGTCTCCAAGTGGTCTTACGTAACTTGGCCAACGTTATCAATATCGCCAGAATGCATTTTAAAAAAAAAAATAAATGCACCGCAAGTCAAAGATACATAAAAAGACACAATTGCACCCAACAGCTTTTATTAATCTCTTTTCCTGGATATCTTCTACTCGTTGCTCCCGTAGATGCCTGCAGCATAGAGTGCAACGGAGAATATGCAATCGAGAATGCAACTTCGACAAAGATCCAAGTGAAGGGATACTTTGAAGTATCTGCGTGACGGAAGTTTTCCTTGATACGCAAGCAGGTAATTACGAGAACGTATTATACACAGGATACCGTTTGAGAACAACGGAATGCTGATAACTTTAGGAACACCCTGTAGACCGTTTGTTTGCGCAACGGGAGAAGTGATATATGTATATGATACTGCTGTGCGAACTGCAGACGTATAAGAAAAACGAAGGAACAAGAAGCAGCTGCGAGAAGGGAAGAAGGATGAGAAAGTATATGGCGAAGGGGGGAAGAGGGGGGGGGGGGGGGGAGTCAATGTGAAAGAGTAGAGAGAAAAGGAAGATTGTACGAGGAGCGGACGATGAGAGAGAATCAAGAGAAGGGTATCTCTTGAGAAAGAGGGAGAAAGAGAGAGAGGGAGAGACGAAGAGAGGGAAGGAGAGGAACGGGGAGATTTTAGATACGAGCCGCTCCTGATGAGAATTGTCTGTAAAGTTTCGCGCAAGTCTTCGTGCTGGGTTCTTTCACCGGTAGGAAGGTAGAGAAAAGGTGGAAGCAATGTCAGTCGGGATAGGTAAAACAGATGTAGAGGATAGGTGGAAGACAAAGAAAAAGGAAGGGTTGTTTTCTTTTTTCTTTATTAAGGTTCAGTGAAAATTTTCACCTACTATCACCGTGTAATTTGTTCCCGCCATGCGAAATCGTTTTCAAAATGGAAAATTCTAGTACGGAGACCCATACAAGGGCCACTGTCTGTACTACGGGTACTATAGAAAGGGGGCACTGTAGGTTGCCCAGACTGGCAGGCAGCGAGGGAGGGGGTAGGTGGGGGGTGGCAGAGAGAGAGAGAGGGATGATAGCAAATACACGAAGAGACGAATCGAGGTTGCGAAATCCCGAAAACCAAATGGAAATAGCTGGCAAATAAAGCCGTCGCTTTTCGAGAGCCGATGTCATTATTGCGAGAGTTATCACGAAATTTGAAAACGTACCGTACGGTAGGCGTACCTGGTATGTATAGCGGAGAGCTACTGAGAGGAGATAGAGAGAGTCAGTGAGAGAGTGAGAGAGAGAAGCCTTGCGTCCTGGGCCGTTCGAGCATCGCGCCTTAGAGCAATCGCGAACCGAGTATATATTATCCTCCGACGGTACACGAGGGTGCCTTGAGATTTTCAATTGAATGCGTCACAGGACGTCCTGGGCTTGGCGCACGTTTCTCCCTTGCCTACCTCTGGCAAGACTCCTATTGGCCCGCGAGGGAGTCGCGAATATTTTCTCGTATTTTTTAATCGATCAAAATCATCGTTCTCTCAGTGGCACGTTAATGACCTTGAGAATAGGAAACTATCCAGAGATAAATTTTTTATTTTTTCATAACGACTACCGCCCGTTTCCCGCACTTTCCCATAGCGCCTTCGACATAACTTCTACCGGGACACGGGCAAACATCTAGGGTCGAAAATATTTTGTCCGTCGGACCGGAACTTCCGGGCTTACGATTCTTCCCAGATATCTATCCCGATAGACTTTTTCGGGACACCCGGTATTCTTACACCTTCCTCCCGCCTCTCCGTGTGATTTCAATAAGTTTTCACTTTCTACTCGACGCTCATTGTCGCTCGGATCTATCGACGCGGTCGTTAGTTCATCCGCGTCTACTGTGTATGGTTTATTTGGATTAAAGCGGATCTCGCGTTGTGTGCCCGCCCCGAAATAAAGGGAATGCCGCGATATTAAACCCCGTGGAAACTCCGTGTCCCGTTCTGCGCAGCACGCCCAATCCTTTTTCTATGGCACCCATGGGCATCCCCATTGCCAAGGGGGAAGGACGAAGTAGAATTATTGTGGTCCTCTGTACCGATTCCAGCGGAATAGGTTCCTACTGTAATCAACATTATTTCACTGGCCGTTTACATCGACGCGTACGAAACATTGGTCGTTACGTCACGCGTCTCTTACGTCATGAAAATTTTCATGATTTTCACATACAAAATTACAACACTGTAGCGTTACGTTTCTTATAAGAAATATCTTTCTTTTTCTCAACCCTCTTCAAGGTAACCCAGTACTATTCTGTGGTGTATACGAATACACCCTTACGTTTATCTCTTTTTTTCCTCTTTCGGTTTTTCTCACCAAAGAAATCATCTCTGTCTCTCTTTCACCCTTCTCGTAGAGATCCCCCTGATAATGCGATAGCGAACTGAATTTCTTTAACTCTGACTGTCGCACCTGTCCGTTTTTCTAACAGTCTGCATTACTTATTTCTTCCCTCGATTTTAACGATATCCACATGCCCCCCCCCCCCTTAAACCCCTTCAACTTTTCACCCATACCCCGATCACTCTCCTTAATTACACTTTCCCTCGCAAAAAAATTTCTGTATCATAATCTCGAAGTCGTTTCAATTAAATCCATAGCGTTAAGATAAAAATACTACAGATTATCTCATCTCAAGGATAAGATAAAATATATGTCTATAACAGTAATATACCCCCTCTCCTCCCTTTCGACTATTGCAGCCGATAACGATTTCACCCGTACACCGTATATCTGTGAAATGGCCCAGGAAGAGGAAGAGACCAAGACTAAGAGAAGTCAGTAGGGGATGAAGCATTGGAGGGAAGAGGGGTTAGAGATGAAGGTGCAGAGAGGACGCAGTGGCCACATAAGCCCCTTGATGGCTTAAACCTCGTTTAAATGTTCGCTTGACTGCTAACCATCGTTCAGACCAGAGAACCACCCCCCACCCCTTCCCACGTCAATTAAAAAGGCGTCGTTTGGCGTCGCGAGAAATTGCACCACGCACCATACCCATTAATACACCATCAAACCTATCCGATTGACCGTATAACAAAATACAGTCAAGTAAAAAAACAATCCCAACCAGCCATCAATTGTCCAACGATAAAAAACAATAATAATGCTTATTAACAATTCGTAGTTTAAAAGTTAATAAAAAAATTCGTCAAATTACGTAAAACCTATAAACCCATATCTCCCCCCACTCCTTCAAGCAATTCCATAATATTCCCAAAAAATTCCACGTCTACCTGAAATTTCCCTGATCGCGCAAGAACCACGTAAAACGATAAAAAAACAATCGATTAATGATGTGTCTATAGGATAAATACAAATGGACGCGCACGCCATTACGGAAATCAAATAAATACCCGGTAGCCATTTCTTTACGAACAACAATAGCGTACCCCAGGCGTCGGCGTCTTACAAAGATAACAAGACCGGTGCGTGTCCGAGTTCAGTGATAAAACTGCAAAGAAGAGAGCCGAGCATCGATATCACGCCGTCATTAAGAGTTATTATAGGTAATCAACGATTAACGTGGAATCTGTGTACTTTACTCAGACGACTGCTCGATTAGTGCCAAGTAATTACTGTGACATCCAAGCAACATCCGACACTCCGTTTAGTCATTTCCACTTTACGATCATCCACATATATATATATATATATATATATAAACATTACAATCCTTTCCAGTTTCTTGCCATTCCCATATCTCTTTTCCACAACCACAACGAACATAGCTATTATCAAACGCGATAACTTATAGCAATACTCCAATTACGTTAATCCCATAATAATTGATCCCATTATAATTCCTCATTAAAAAAAAATATTCCCCATTCATTTATAAAACGCGTCACGTACAGCGACTGGTCTGTACGATACTTTTTACCTTGTTTAAACTCAATTCAATTGTAGAATAGAAAAACATCTATATAACTCAAAAAGAACGAACTTGAGGTATATGGTGGTTATGTAATTTTCCATGGAACGGCGGAATCGTCGATCCGGCCTACGGGCCACCTGTAGCACCGGCTATGCGGCCAACTTGTTGTGATACCGCTTAGAGGTCGGAAAAGGGATTCATCAATGAAGTTTACTATTTTTCCGATATATATATATACCTGTATATATGGATCTGTATATGGTATAGGTACGGTACGGGTATCTCTATAGTTTATGCTACTCAATATATGTATAACTATATATATAATATATATATCTATATACTATAGGTTTACCTACTGGTGGTATACGGCGTACGGATCTCCACGAGTCCCGTTATGAATGGCCTACGTCGGTTGACGTTAATCTGGCACTTCATCTCTCTCATCCAACCCCAGTAGGTATCTACGTCGCGCCGTACTAGTCCGGCTACCTCCACAGCCTCCGACCTCCGACCCCACCCCTTGCGTATACCCACAGTGCATATCCCCACCACTTGGAGACTCATCCCCTAACCGATTGTTTCATCGAAAAAATAAAGTGGCTCGACGTTAAAAAAAGAAATTTTTAAACCCTCTTTGTCGTGTGATGTATGTATGTATATATGTATATATGCAGATATGCAGGTATTACGTATTATAGTTGTATGGGGTTGTTTATGCATTTTTCGTATATGACAGGTATGGGGAGTGAAGTTTCTTTTTTGGGGGTTGAGAGTCCCTGTGTATGTCTGTAGTACATAGGGACTGATAAGGTTAAGGGTGGGTAACGTGTGGATGCTGACGGATCGTACTAATGTCAGAGGGGTTGCACTTTGACCTTAATCTCTCCTTTTTTTTGTATATTTAATTAAATGCCTTTGTATTAGGATTTTTTTCTTCAGTTTTATGTATTCTGCTTTGTGGGTATTGGGGGTTGTTTTTTTGTGATTCGTTGATTTTGGGGTTGAAGGGGTTTTTTTTGAGGTTGATTCGAGTTTGAATTGTTACTGATTTTTTTTTGGTGAATTAATATGGGGGTGAGGGGTGTTGAATTTTGGAAAATACAGAGAGAGTATATGAGAATGCTGGAGGAAGAGAGATAGAATGGGAACTGCAGAGATTTAATCAACCCCCGGTATATAGAAGTGACGCAATTCAGTGAACACGATACACAGAGTTTCACGGATAGAAGGCATTCTCGACCCCGGAAAAATGCTCAACAGGTTTCAAGCGATAATTTCGAGTAATGAGCGACATCGTTTAGATCGGTATCAGCGTCGCGACGCGTCTGCCTCGTCGGTGTAAAGCGACAGTGTAAAAGTATGCGTCGGTGAATTACCTCGAGGCCATCGAAACTCTATTATAACCAAAAAGCCACGTTTTACCCAAAAATATCGCGGCCGTAAGTATTTTCAAGATTTTTCCAAAAAGAAGAAAAAAAAAGAATAACAGTACAGTCCCAACAATTCAAACAGCGACTGGTACCAACTTCCTACCAATATATATATATACGGTTAGCGCGAATAAAATATCCACTGACTGTACCGTCTCCTAAAATAATTTATCAAACCTGCACCAAGAGGATACGTAATCGACGTTAAATCATGTGACACATACGGTATCCGCCATGATGTCTACTCTGCGAATTCTTTTTGCGGTATTTTCCGTATCCCCGCCTCACAGTTACGCGTGACGTATTGGTGTCCATGCAATTCGTGTCGTGCGCGAGTCATTGCGGGAGCGCGCTGGCTGGATTAGCTTTTCATCCGCAAGGACGAAAAAAAAAGGTAAAAAAAGAGAAAGAGTAGACCAAGAGAAAAATAGTAAAAAGAGGAGAAATGGAGTGAGAGGATTCAGCAAAGGGGTTAGAGGGACGTAAAGGACGGAGAAAGGGGTGGGGGGATGAAAATACAAGCAATGCAAGCCTGGTGCAGATGCAACCCACGGGATGCACTGGACACACGTACTGGACCTTTGGTCCACTTCCACTACGAGATTCTTACTCCAGCTTCTCGTTATGACAGTGTCGATCCGCCATGGAAATACGTAATCGAGTGTTGCTAGCTTTTCCAATATTTCTCTGAGCTCGTAGAAATCGATTCGGCTTCCTACGAGTCGCGCGCACTAGGTATGTATTCCCGCACGTAGTTATACTTCGTCATGAGGATTAGCCTTGTTCCGTATGAAAATCCTTGGCCCTGTCAGTTGGTATGATTGAGGAATGTTTCTAGGTAATTGGAATATTCGAATTGCTGAACGTATTGAACCTTGATAAGGATAAGTATTGTTATTTAGTTTTTTATTATTATTAATTATTTTTTTCACCGTTTAAATTGCACTGGAGAAATTACCATAAACCGTATTCGAATCTCCCGCGCTCGTGGGTATACAACTGTCGATATTTTTAGCAGATACAGAATTCGTAGAAAAAGATTGCGTGTGATTATGTGATAAAGGGTCGAATCAGGTAGTTTGATAATATATGATAAATGTGAAAACGAAGATATTTAAAAAGAAGGGGAAAAAATCGTAAAGGGGTAGATATATGTAAATGATAATGTACGTCACGTACGTCGTGTTTTATCTCGATAAGCGGTAAGCTGCCAATGACAGGATTTGATTTATTCATCTGTATTACGTCTGACCCTGTATTTTCAAAATGTCGTACTTTAGGAATGGGCGTTACGGGGACTTTTTGAATTTCAACTAGAACATGATTCCCTGCTGACTATCGCGTTTTGCGTTCACGGTGTATATATATGTGTGTATATATACATATGAGCCAGAACTCTGGCACATAGGACTAGTCGCATCGATTTTGACCGTACTATACAGTATAGACCTTGCTACGTCGTCGTTAAGCACGTTTCACACTTGAAAACAATGCACACTCAATGAAAAAAAGATATATTAAAAGTATACAGACTGTATAAAGTTCATACACGATTTTGCCCACATATAGACTGTATATGAATGGTATACGAAATTTACATTAATTACATAAAAATTGTAAAAGACAAACGATACCTTACTTGCGTATAGATACGACTTGGATTTTTGATGAAAAAAATATGTTTTTGATTAGACAAAAAAAGAAAATTATAATAAAATTGATGTTGTATAATAAAATTAGTATTTGATCAATTATTATAGTTCTTACGTCATATTTAATAATTAATACAAGTACATAGTACTTCGATGAAAAAGTTACGTCTGTATTTAGTTCTTGGCATTTGATCATACAGTTAATTAAAAAATGCCTTGTATACTGTACTATAATATTTTTCTTCAATTTCATCCTAGAGTATATGAAAATTGAGAGTAATTAATCTATGACTAATTCATAGATTAGATACGAGACAATTAAGATTTTCCTTTTGAGACTCAATTGGCCATTCTTCGTCAATGTTACTAATCCTGATTAGAAATTCGGGCGTGCATATATATAGGGGTTGGTACGGTGTGGCCTTTGCTCAAGCCAACCCCTACTGTGTATATGGTGCGTGTCACCCCTACTGCTGGCAATGCAACCCTGGGCAAGGGTGCATGGCCCATCAATCACGCTTGGCGCCCTCTCTGTGTGCATTTGACGTACGCGAACACTACAGGTCCTTTCAAACAGTCTTGACTCCTTCTCCCTCTTCGATTGTACGTGCATACCCATATGCGTGAACACTTGCACTTGGAATACGTATCCAGTACTAATTTATCAATTAACAAAAAAGCAATAATAACAATTAACAATCGACTATCCAGATACGAAAATGTTGGAATTTGAAAAATGAAGGTAATAATCTTTTATAGCAAAAAAAAAATGGGTTGGAAAATTCTCAAAGGCATGAGTTAGAAATAATTATAATTTTGATAATTGCAATGAATATTCGATCAGACAATTTCACGTACGTCAAAGATAACACGGATGGGAATTTTTGACAATTAAATGCATAGTGCGTTTTAATCAAAATGCATATCGAATTAATTCGCTTGTACTCTCGTAATTCACTCCAGTAACGATCGCGCTACTCGTATGAATCGTAACGATTTCCTTAATGAATCTTAATGAAACGTCTCACTCGTTTCGTGATCTGCAAGGCTGCGTGAGATGAGATGAACTCGTGTGTGCGTTTCATTAGAAATTATTTCGTGACGACACGGCGAGCCTATAGACACAGCCTGATTGAATATTACGTGGCGGGAGTGGATTGGGTGGGTAGGGGGTGGGGGGGTGTCGAGTAAGAACGTAAGGACGTTAATACTTTTCATCGAAAATCTGACAGCCAGTAGGAAACAGCCAAAGTTATTAATCGAATTTTCGTGAAAGCGTCGTTTCTCAAAAATTTTCTTACAAGAGACACGTCATAAATTTATTATAAATTATACATGGAAATATGAATCGAAATGAATTACGTTAAAGTTTATGGAAATTTGCTGGATTTTTTGAAAATACGCAATTGTCCTTGTAATTCGATGCAATTTACAAGAATCAAGAGAAAAAATAACGACGTTTTATGTAAACGTACGGACAAAAGTGTGCACGTGTGCTAATTGAGTCAAAAGAGGTTCGTTAATTAAAAAATGGCAACTTTGTTTTTATTCACATTTATGTACACAAGTACGTTATACGGGATTTTGAGGAAATCCTATTCATGATATGTACCAACCTTTGTGCAGCTTCCCATTTAAATATATAGGGGATGCTATACGTTTGAATGAATTCATCCCTAAATTAACAAGCCTATCCAAAAGCATCCCCTGCAATCTGCGGTGTTATTGTAAATATACACGTGGAGCGTATTTGAGTATACGTTATCTTATTCCCGATTTTTGTTTTTTTTTGCCATAGGGTGCCTCAGGGGAATCTGTAAAAGATTCTTCCAGAGTTGGGATAGAGGGTGAGTTTTTTGAAATTTTTTCTTACATTTTTCTTTCGTAAATTTGACAAAATCCACGCTCGTTTATTTGAGACAGTACATTTTTTTATTTTATTTTTTTTCCACCCCTCATACTCATCTGCACGTTTATACTGGACCAGGATGAAAATCCGTTTAGATTCACTAACTTGAAAATTCGACATAACGATTAGTCCCTGTGCATAGACATAGTAGGAATGACGTAATGCACGATAGTTAAAGCGATTCGTATTTCGAATCTATTTTACCAAAAAACCATTTAAATTCCCAACAGTCACGTCAAAATCCTGCTTTTCTCTATTCGCCAAAGGGGAAGTGAATTTTTGGCCGCTACCGAACGGAGAGACCCGCCGCACTGCGTTGATTAATCTCCGTGAATTCTTTTTTTCTCTGGAAAATACTAGCGAAAGATCTAAACGCACGCTGAGTACAATACAGTTCCCTAACAAATTCCCATTAAAGATCAATAACAGGTATTCATTTATCGATTCCCAAAAAAGAAGTCAATGACCTAATTAAAAAAAAACGTATCAAGAACGTCATACTAATTAATAAAAAAATGTCCAAACATTTTTATTTCAAAAAATATACCACCAGCAACAAAGCATATTATATTTCCCATAAAAATACAATTTTACAAAAACAAAAAAAACAATCAATTCCATCCACCAAATACCTATTTAACAATCTAAAAGAAAAATGGCCGTTAGTAAGTTCCTACCATCGAAACAAAATCTGTTAACGAAAAAAGACTATAAAAATCAAAAGAAAAATTTCCACCAACTTGTATCCATCCCTAGATGAAAATCAGTAGGCAGACATGCAGGTACCTAGGTAACTACGTAGAAGTATATATACGGATACGTAACGCAGGAGTAAAAATTTTATAGCTATACGTGGACCACTGCCAACGTACGTAGATGCACCACTGCAGCCGCGTTGTAACAGATACAGAATGACACTTCATTCCGGAGCAATTCAAAACAAATCTGCACCAGTTAAGATGAATAAATTCGAGTTTTCGCGCGTTAACGTCGTTTACGCAATTTCTGTTTCATTTCCCAATTCAGTTTCCCATTCTGGAAAATCAGCATACAGCATACACGCACGCGAGCGTGCACGCAAGCGTACACGCGACCAACGCACGCGTGTTTATTACCAGCATACACTAAAAATATAATCGTTCCTTTATTACGTAATTTCTTTTTGTTCTCTTCCTCTCCCACGATAAAATTGCAACAACGCTATAGTCAAGAGCTAATGTCGCATATGTGGATATACTCATACGCGGTGACCAAAGTCATCGTAAGCTGTAAGAAAAGGTGGCCATCGACGCACACAGTCATTACCGTCTTAATTTCCTGTTGAATTACACGCTCGGCTGATCGCGTACTATTTATGCTGCAACATATGCAGGGCACAATTATTTCACGTACGGTAGACGATAAATACAGACTCGATAATTTCGCGGGTATAGGTGGCGGACCTGTTAAAGTCTGCACGCGAACCTTCGCCAGGAACACGCAAGCTGCTGGTACTCCCTTACGAGGAATATCGTCGGCTGATTTTGCTATAACGTTAAACAACATCGCGTTCTCTCCTTGGCGTACAGTCGATTCGACGAACTAGGGCCGCACTTATATTTTATCATTATTTTTCATGCACACTATCGCGGGTTGAGATCCTTGGCACAGGTGCTGCCACCTATGAGTCATTGTGACTTTTAAGATTTTTCTTTTTTTTTTCCTTGAATTTTCTTAATCTCTCCCTGCAATTAATCCGTGGGAAATGATCTTTTCGACCGTTCTTGCAAAGGGTTGAAATTACTTCTTCTTTCGTTTTCTCTTTGGTTTTACTCGAACAAAGGATTTTGACGAGGGCCGTTTTCCGTTTTCTTGTAAATTTCTACTGCTTGTTTCAGCAATTTTCGAATTTCAACGTTAAATTTCCTGCTTCGACGCCCACCCTTTGTGAATGCCCAACGCAACCTCGTACTTGACTGATCAAAGGGAATAATTGTCCAGGTTGAGACAGGTAATAAGACGAGTCAATAAAGAAAGTAACTGGAACCAATAAACACAGTTAATGATCTAGTGACTTTTGGATTAATCCAAATTTCTCGTATTCTCGTATACGTTATTTTTATACAAACAACATGCACGATTACATAATTGCGTACGAAGACAGTAAAGATCAGGAAATGCATGCGATTTTCAATTGAAACAGCATTAAGTTTATTGGTGCAGTTAAACTGCACTTAAATGCATACGGAATGCAGTCTGGTATCATGAATTTTAATTCTACCTCCATTAACGTCAACGATCTAATAATCACAGATTCGTTTTGTTTTTTTTTTTTCAATTTAACCATAAACTATCAAAACTTACAAATATACGCGAAAGCCTGCAGGCGCATTCTCATAGATCGCTATACGATTCCTTGTAAATTGGTATAGCAGCGGGACATTCGCGCGACAAGATAACAGCGCGAACAGCCCAAGTAATTGCAAGGGTGAAGGGTGTAAAAATAAAAAATGGCTAGACGGCGGGAAGGAAGGGCGAACACGCGATGCGTCATTCGCGTGTTTTCCGCAGGCGTGCGAGGCTGCGTTCACAACGTGATCTTCGTTGTGAACAGCCACCTTATTCGCCTTAATACTCTAGATCTACATATATATATATAAACAAACATATATGTATACTACAGAGCTTTACACTCTGTTATACACTATCGAGTACCGTGGACAATTCTATTGTTCGGTCAGTATTCACAATAGTAAACTAGAAAATTACATAATCAATTTTTAAATTGTCATTTTAATTACAAAATCAATCAAAATGATGCTCTGTTCAATTTTTCCCTTAAAATATATCAAATATAATTTTTGTTTTCTTAATATACACAAATTTCATGTCGCACTCGTTTTCCTTTGATACCCATGATAATATTATTTTATTAAGCATCCCTCGCACCGGAACGATCGTAAATTCTATCTCCCGTGTGAACGTGGCTTTAAAGCAAAATACCGGCACAGAGAGAAAAGTATTTGCGCACGGCCTAGCACATGATTAAACATCGCTCAGTTGACAGCCGGTATTTCTACGTTGCCTGCCTGTCCTCCAACTGGACTTCCAAACAACCTGTAATCAACGTCCAGCTGGTATGCATAATAACTGTGATCGAACTAAATTTATTTCGCCTCTCCGACTATTTGATATCTACTTATCTTCGAGCCCGCGTTCCGCCGCGGCACTTTTACATTATTTTTATAACGTCAACCGATCGGACCAGGATACTTATCATTTTGCTCCAGTTTTACACGAAAGGATCCCGGGGCCCGTGATAGCCGTGATCAATTTTACTGACGCACGTTGCATTTGGATTTTAGATATACTACTACCGGTTATCCCGGAGTAAAAGTGCATTATGCAACTTTTTTTCATTTTTTATATATTTATTGATAATTTTTTAATTTTTTTATAATTTTCAAAACAATATCTTTATTTGGAATTGATATTTTTTATTGTGATATTTAGAACGTCACGGTTGCGCCAAGATGCAGTGATGCACGACGTCACTGGTATACTTTGACAAATTAGTATTACTTTGTTGCGTTATGCAATTTTATTATGCGTGCATGCGTGCTCCGATTTTCTAGATCTGCTCGGGCTATTAATAGAACGATAAGGAATACCTGTTAAGGATTACTATAGAACTGTAATAGGAGAGTGGGACTGTACCTTTTTAACGAATAATCCCCTTTTTTTTTATCCGTGTGAAATTGTACACGTGCTATGGACCCTGAATGGATTCTGTATATTGCAGGAGGAGGATATCGCCATATTTGGGCATCCTCGAAATGGGAAGGAAGGACATTATTTTACATTTAAGATAACAGTAAGGCGATAAAACTGAATTGGCCCCAACCAGCCCCTTGACGCTACCACTTTACTGATCTAAGCCACAAGCTCTTTATACGAGAGGGCATCTCACCTTGGGTACCTATAGGGCATTTCAATCGGCGCGAATCGGCGACGTGGCGGGAAATTTTGAATTTCCTCGTAAAAGGCACAAAGTGAAAATTGAACTTATTGAAAATATACTGTATGAAAATATTGAAGTTATCTTACGAAGAAAATTTTTAAAAAATCAGTCCTACCACCAGGCTTTAATTAACGTCAAAGTGATGACATTAAATGACAACACTGGATAGATAAAGTAATGAAGTTTGAAACATTCGATGGGGAAAAAGTCTAACTTCGTATATAGTACATAATAGATATAACAGTACTAGCCAAACACACAAGTAACTACACGACAACGTGTCGTTGAGAAACTTTTGATAAAGTCACTAATAGTTAACGTTAACGATGGAAATTTTTTCTTTTCCCGGAAAACAAAATGACACGGTAAATCAATATTCATTTTATGAATAAAAATGTACTATGCCAAAATATACGCCGTATTGATAATAAAGACGTGATAAGAGTGCAAAAAAAACGAAAAAAAAGGGCAAATATTGAAATCGATTAAAATTCGATATTCCCATCGATTTTACGTGAAAACTATATTTCTGTATATAATAAAAATTCAAAGGGAAAACCGGAAGTGGTCTGATCAATAGTGGTTGAAGTAGCTAGTCTAAAATTCCAAAAGGATTTTCCGACTGCCGAAACTCGTATACAATATACATAGATCAGAAAGGACGAACAGTGGCCATTGCAAATTCTCCGTACACGCGCAGACTGTAGCGTCCTGTATAATACAGATAGAAAGGCAGAGGGGCCAGAGACCGTAGGGTAAGTTCTTTACAGTCCCTCTGGCCCCCAGTTAACACGGCGCTCGGCGTCGGGCTGCGTCGGGACGACTGGGCTACCTATATAAGGACAAATGATTCCCTGCCAGCTCAGCGATGGTCACATTAATTCTCATCCTACGCCCTGTTATAAGATCGATAATTCTCCCACGCGACTGATAAACTATTGACCCGTTACGACTATACGGCAACGTTATACCTCTCTCGCGCGCGGCCCCCTCGCCCCCTCTCTCTCTCGCTTTCTCCACCCACTCACCCCCTCGCACAACCATCCACCCTGTTACTCACCCTTACCATAGAATATCCTTTTCTTATTGTAGTCCTGGCTCTCTTCTATTTTTAGCTACTATCTTCGCCACCCAGAAAATACTTGCTACTATCAGGGACTCTCACTCTTCGTCGAGTCTGTCCACCCTGACTATATATACATGCTTACTGTCGAATATTCCGCCATTTTGTACTACCTTATTTTTATCCCTACCTTCATCCCTTTATCGAAGGAGCCCCTGGTCATGGACCTTTTCTTACCCTTTTAGCCTGTCCTCCCTCTCGATCTTATCCCGCTGTTTTTGTTTTGATAAGAGAATTTGAGGAGGGGGGGATTAAGGGAGGGGTGAGAATTTAAGTGACAAATAATTTGTGAATATAGGAAGTTACGTCTTCTCTCCAATACGTATACAGCATCCGCGACAGGACTTTGTACTCGGACTAGAAATTCAGGTGAGGCCAATGGCGGGTTGGATGGGTGACCTGGCCCTAGATCCCTCGGGAGAGCCAAGAACCCACAGGAAGAGAAGGAACTGCGAATGCTGTCTTGGAGGATCCTAAAGTCAGGGTGAGCGATGATACGTCAGGCGTCTTGAGAAAATTGATTGATCTAGCTTAGAATGGATTTTTTTTTAACGCATTTCAAGAATTTCAAAGCAGTCGAGAGATAAGTCCGCCGTATCTCGGATTTAATAAGGAAATTCTTTTGAACGAAGAAAACAAAAAAGGTCATACTTGATCCGAGAACAAATTTGATGTTTAAGGTAATAACGAAATTTTGACTCTCCACCGTGAAAATTGTGTCTGCTCAAGATTTTATTATTGATTCATTCTACCTCTCGGCAAATATAAATATTACATGTAACGCTCAAGTTAGTTGCAATTTGCCCTTCGTTTACGTAACCTCAATGTACCAGTTGGTTCACGTGCTGGGTCTTGGTTCATTTTTCTATCAAAGAGCCAACCGACGCCATTTTCTTTAGCAAACACAGACTTCCACGTCCGTATCCATGTACACCGTGTACAAGTAAAATGCCGGTGAATAATCTTAAGAATAAAATAAATTAACAATTTTTAATCACCTTGCCCGAAACTCCCAGCAGCGGCACTTAGGACTCCATCTTAAATAAGTAATCTTAATTGTATAAATACAAATGTCAGACTGTCAACTGCGAAAAGTGATTAGCGAATCTGGAGCGAGCTTCTTATTTTTAGTTAGCAAAGTTACCACAGCAACTCCCACCAATTACCAGGCGTCCAGTTGACGTAAGATAAGAGACTTACAGAAGCACTGTACACGTATACGTACACAGCCATGTAATTTAATTGCACTGAAATAACGAGTGTCCATAATACAAAGCAATTACGACAAGTCAAAAGTAACGAATAGTTAACAAACCGAAAAGACATTGCCAACGTGAAAATCACTATAAAATATGAATAATACGTCAGTCGCCCAAAATTGACAATTTACCAAATGAAACATAGCTACATCCACTTCCTTAATTCTTAATCAAATTTTCAAATATACTACCGGCATATTTTGCATAAGTAAAATTCGCAAATAATCGAGGAGCCACGACCGGGTAAAATTTTCATAATAATTTTTCAGGGCCGTATGCACCGATGCACGTGCCCCTGACTAACGATACTCAAAGGTCCAACGGCCGGAAGGCACATACCTAAATAATCAATGGGCTGCGCAAAGGATCTGCAAGGTTTTCTACGAAAAAGTATCGTATATAATAATGAGAGTATAGGTAGGATAGGTTGGGTAGGAAGGTTGAGAGATATAGGTAAAGGTAGGTACTTTCGACATTGCCATGAGGTGAAAAAAAAAGTAAGAAAAAAAAATACGCGTGGCAAAATCGATGTCTGAGCCTCGAGGCTACAGACCCAAATAATAATCAACGTTTCTGCCAGGCCTCCTTCCCTTTATCTTTCCCCATTCCCTAACAATTTCACCATCATCTTTTTCTTCCTCCTTCGTCACTCCTCCGCCCCTACCCCTACCCCCCCGCGCCACGTCCCACACGCTCCTGATTCCATCCCTTCAAAATTCCTCAAACACCGTGCACCCAACGGCAACCAGCAATTTCATTCGATGATGCACAATTTCCTCCTATTAAATATCAAACTGTCAGGTACATCGAGAGATTCTCAGGTGTCACGGCTACGGTCTAACGAAGTCATTAATAATCGTACTGCGAATCTTTCTGCTTTCTTCATATTTATTTTTGCATATACGTTATAGGGGTTAGTTCTGAACTACACATTGAGATGTTAACAGCAATGGACGGTTGGTAAAATTTGAACAGTAGAAATAAGAGAAATGAAAAAGAATTGACGGATGTAAAACGAAAAATTGACTGGCCGATGCTGGCTCAGCGATGATTTGATGATTTTTTTCCAGGATACTGAGCTTGGAAAATGTGCTCGAGAAGCATAAGCAGAGAATAGTCAAGACTTCCGGTTACTGGTAATACTGAGTGAGCAGTTATATGAATATATATATATAATATATTTATATAGTATATAGTTCATATATATATACATACCAATGTTACAGTATCTCAGTACGCTCTTGGCAATGATCGCTGATGCGGATACTTTTACCTCTTTTTACTTTCGTTTACTGTTACGCGTTACGTCATCGGGACGAGTCGGATTGCACGGATACTCACTAAAAATGGTGATATCGTAACCGTTTGGTAAATCGAAAAGTCCATTACGTAAATTCATTCGTTGCGATTAGCGCAGCCTTTGTTTCCTTGGGATTCAAGAATTTGGATCTTAAAATGGCAACGATTCTTACCGGAAACAATAATTCTATTAATCTTATTTAATTCCGATCAGATCCTTCGTCAAAGGCCTTAAACGATATACTATTTAAAAGTTACAACCTGTACAGGAACTGCTTGATATTCTTCCTGTACACCGGATACAGTAGTCGGAAGCGGGAATATTTGAATTTAATTAATTCTTTACACTGTTTAAATCGTTAAATGCGACTCTTATGTATTTATACAAAGGATCATGCATGCAATTCGAAAACTCTACACGTGCTCGTGTACTTGCCGATAAATTGTCTTACAGAAATGTTTGTTAATTGAATAAAAAATTGTGTTATTTATTATAACTATTTTCCGATGTTACACAATATCGCCATATGTATTGACTCGTTGAAATTATGTTTGAATATTTTTTTTATAGTTTTTTTACATGTCCTCACCCACTGTCTATTGATCTTTTTCTAATAAAATCTAACAATAAGTACCTGCATACCTATATGTCTACTACCTCCATTTATTGCGCAACGGTACTACCTACTTGCATAGCCGTATGCAATGTACAATATACATGCATGTAACGAGATATGTAAGCCAACACGGAAGAAAATGTCGGCCTACACGCCTTATACGTGTTTCGAAGTAAATAAAAATAAAAAGCTTAGACAGATTCTCCCTGTAGGCAGGGAGTTTCGAAAAAAAGTACGCTACACTCGATTACAATAACTTTAAAGAAGGAGTATAGTAAAATTCAAAAATATTTTACAATATTTGCCAACCGAAAAGAATCTCTCGTGTTTCCCGTCACAAAATTCTTGTATTGCCGAATTAAGTAATATTTCACATAAAGTTTCGTAACCAAACTCGAATCGTCCTTCGACATTTTTAAGACAGAAAATCATCGACAAAACTTTCCCTGATGACATAAGCTATACTCGCCGATCTACGTAATCGCTGAAAAAGACAAAAAAAGTTGAACGTGAATATAAAAAAAAAACAAACATGCAAAACAGACTCGATTCCAGTCCGTTATGCTGGGTGCACAATCGCGCAAGAAATCCCAGGAAGTCGCTTTCGAGAATCTTCACAAGATAGTACAAACTAATCCATTAATTATGATTTCATTGACCACCCAATTTTGATAAATAAAGGCGATTTAACAATTTCGAAAAATTTTCATTCTTACAAAAAAAAATCCTAATGCACGTTTCTAATCTTTCCTTCGTACAATCCGACACCTTTACACAAATAAATCCTAATGCACGTTTCTAATCATTCGTTTGTACAATCAGACACCTAAGGTGGTTCCGTTAGAATTCATTTCTATCGTCACCAGTTACATATGTACATATATATATATATATTCACACATTCCCCCACATATCCGCCGTTGCACCCACGATTTTTGATTCTCAACCTAAACCACTGCACGCGCAATTATCTCTTCCTCTTGGAAGAACAAGATTTGTCGCCGATTGAGAACCACCGAGCGGATGCTGCTGTTAAGCTCATTCCGAGCTGCGATTATCGTATGAGCGATACGACCGCTGAGTGTGTGAACTTCGAGGAGGTATTCCTAGGTGAAACTACCTGTATGCTCGCGTGATGCTAATGCATTGCGTTCTCATGGAATAAATATGCGACACGTCCTACGTGAGGAAGAGTCCAAATTTTATGCGATATATGTACATATGTGACTGTGCACTAAGTATAGCTATATTACGTAATACCTCTATCATTTAACAATACACTCTGTTATTTTCTTCGTTACGTTTTAACGCGTGACACGTATATCTTGTTCGACGTAAGTTCCACGTATGACAGGCACGATCGTAAATTTGACAGGAATGATTTTGAGAATGACGATAATAATATTAAATAAAAGAAACATTTTCGTTAATATTAACGTATCGCTTATGAAATATATGCTTCTCTTATCCGTTTATAATTTATCGAACGACACTTGTAATTTGACAATTGTACTTAATTGAATTTCTATTTCTTTTTTTTCCCCTTAAACGTCATCTTTCAAAATACTTTTTACCACTGATCACTGCAGTTGACCACGTATGCCAGGCACGATCATAAATTTGACAGAAATGATTTTGAGAATGACGATAATAATATTAAATAAAAGAAACATTTTCATTAATATTAACGTATCACTTATGAAATATATGCTTCTCTTATCCGTTTATAATTTATCAAACGACACTTGTAATTTGACAATTGTACTTAATTGAATTTCTATTTCTTTTTTTTCCCCTTAAACGTCATCTTTCAAAATACTTTTTACCACTGATCACTGCAGTTGACCACGTATGCCAGGCACGATCATAAATTTGACAGAAATGATTTTGAGAATGACGATAATAATATTAAATAAAAGAAACATTTTCATTAATATTAACGTATCGCTTATGAAATATTTGCTTCTCTTATCCGTTTATAATTTATCGAACGACACTTGTAATTTGACAATTATACTTAATTAAATTTCTATTTTTTTCCTTTCTTAAACGTCATTTTTAAAAATATTTTTTACCACTGATAACTGCAGTTGTTGCATTCTCGAGTGAAACGATATCAAATCGTTTAATGAATTACGGTAATAAAACTGCTTTAACGGGATACGATGACATTTCGTCCTGTAGCATCTCAAGAAGACACGTACAATAATACAAGCTATTGTTTAAGTCATCGTTTATTTTTAGTTGTTGTCCATTGCGGGAGCGCAGTAACTTTTGCCGTGGTTCTTCATAAGGCGAACATTACAATAAATTATCTCAGCGTATGTGGTCATACGCGCCGTGAGCCAGTCGTCCTAAGGGTGACCTCACACCGAGGACGTATATAAATTACGGAGGACGTAAAATTCGCTGAAAAATTAACGTCATTATAAATATATATTTTATTATCGTACCCTTTAAATATCACGTGACTATCTGGAATCGATGATAATCATTTCACGGTGGAATGACGCGTGCTTCGCTCAAACATGGATGAGCGAGCACGTTACGCAACGAGTTTCGCGTCGAACTCTGCCCGAAAACAGCATCCATTTGGGTGCCTGCACACTGGAAGATTCGCGACTAAAGGTATTTGATAATGTGTCCAGTCAGCTAATCAGTGCTGAAAAAGCTGAAAATGACAATCTAAAATCGATAGGAAAATTTAGTATAAATTCTTTTTTGAGTCTGATCAATTTTTTATCAGAGACTCCATCTTGTCGATGTCGTTACCTCCGTAATTGTGAACGGTGCTTAAATGTCAAAGATTCGTTCGACCACACCTACGTCCGCAAAAACCTTTCTGCTATACGTTATTTATTTTATATATACGCAGTACAGTCCTAACGCACGTAAACAGTGAATTTAGTATTTTTGTAAAATTATTTCATTCCTGACATTTGCGCTTTCGAGGTAACCAAGAATCATGGCGGCCATTGACAGTTTTGATTTACATATTAAACCTGCTTACTGACAATAAATTTTGATGATCAATAAATTTTCGATTTTAATCAAGCAATTGATTTGCCATCGAACCCCGGAGTTTTGAAAAAAAAAAAAAAAACGTCCCTTACGTGCGCACGAAAATAATACCAAAATCGAAAACCTACCCCTAAATTTCTAACGTTCAAAATCCCCCCGACCCACCCCTATCTTAAAGCAAAATAAAAAGCTTGCAGGGAAAAAGCCACGTTAAAGAATTCACGAAATTTAAATCAACCGCCATAACACCCTTAACAACCCTCTCTAGAAATCGCTGCCGTACATAGAAATCCTCCACTCGGAAACTACCCTTGTGCCACTGAAAAGCCCAAGTCTCGTACCTACAATAAAGCCCAAGCACGAAACATTTCGTAGCCTATGACAGGTGAACGGAACTGAGACATTACACCCCTCTAGATCGTTCTATATGCTACTCGAAGCATGGATGCGTACCGGGTGTCTTAATTAAAAGAGAAACCGTATAATATATATACGTTCCATGATGAGATTACATAGGATGGGTTGTTACAGAAGGTACTTCCACAGAGTTTAGTGTATCGAGATTACAGACTGTTATAGAGGTTCGGTCGCATGATGCTGCGTACTGGTGCTCGGGCACTGAAAATCAATAGCATACTAATGATGATGATGATAATAATAATAACAATAACGGAACCAATTTGCAACTGACAATTAATACATAATCCAAGATCTAAGACTACTGGAATAGATAAAATGAAAATAACATATGAATACGAATACAATGTGTCGATCGAAGGTCAAATTACATATATGACCTTTTGAACTCAAGTAATACTAATTAAGGTCACGTCAAATAGGAATGTTGTTTTAATTACTATTATCGATCATTAATCCTATATTTTCTTATGATCGAACCTGATTTCTTCAATTAAATGGAACTTTAAGCTGTAAACAAGTATACATAGCTTGACCATTCTTATTGGCTATAGTTACGTTGTACAAGCTGATTTATCTGTGACGTCAGAAATGCGTAACGGTATGAGAATGGGCATGTATAAATTTATACACCGAACAATTATCGTGGATTAACTTGTCGAATGGTACAAAGGAAAATCGATAAGGCTAGTGCATGCTCTTATTCCGCGTTTGATTAATCCGTGACTGGATAAATGTATCAGAAAAATATTGTACATATGAAACGTACTTTCTAAACCGTACCTACGTGTATATCTATAGTGAAATTATTGAGTGATTATAAACAATTATTAATTTTAACTCTACGTATACTCCGATAGGATATAGTGTATTGTATATCTGTATTGAAATGATTAAATGATTATAAACAATTATTAATTTTGACTCTAAGCATATAGTCAAGTAAGATATAGTGTATTGTACAAAGTATCCTGGATATGTCAAAAATTTTTTCATTCTAACGGCAGGACGACGATCACCATAAATTATGGTGTCCTATAGTGTCCTAGATGTATCGCTATGGCAAAATGGCTACCACTTCGTCTAACCTGTACCCGCGATTCTCTAGGAAGGTAGAAAAGCGAAGCCCCATAATGCAACGTCGAAGTGCGACTCTATAGGCTTTCGTAGTCATGGTTCACCAAGCAGAATGCGAGACAATGCCCGTGTTCGTCCACGGGCTTAACTCACGCTCCGAGGCGCTCGAAGCCTGATCAATGAGAAAAATCAATCGATACCGGCCACTACTGGAGCACTCCCGTAGAATAGATTTTTCCAAATCCACATCCGGTAGACAACCGCAAACGGCTGATCCGTACGGCCTACGGGATTCGAAACGCGGTAAACGGCTCGCCGGTGCAGATGTGCATAATGCAACTCGAGTGAAATGCAATTTCCTTTGGGAATTATTTCCCATTATTTTCCCATAGACTACATCCAGGGGGACTCTTAAGAATCGACGAATCCCATAAGCGTTTTGGAGTGAAGAAAACAAAAATAAAAAAAGATTGTAAAGCAGTGTTATTGGTATGAAACAAAATGAATGTCATAGGTAATAGGTTGTAAGATGCAGTTCAACATCCAATATGCAATTCTGCATGTAAACTCTTTGTACAGCTTATATATATATATTTCTATGTATAGATATGTATTTCCAGGAATGGCGAAATCGCAGGCTAGCTTCGCGGAAGCAACAAGTAGATCTACATCTATCCGCACGTAATGCGTATGTATAGATATTTTTCTGTTATTTAGATACAGAGAGAGAGAGAGAGAGGCTGGCCGTGCAGAAGAGAATAGAGAAGAGTGAAGTTGAGAAAGAGCAAGAGAGAGAGAGAGAGAATAAAAGAAGATAAAAGAACAGTTGAACAACAGTATACTATATATATAGATACACACACGTGGCCGCGGAATCGACTTGCGCAAAATGTCGGCATACGTGGAACTACGCGCGGACGAAAAGGAGAAGAAAAAAAGAAGGCCGCGTTTCCATGGTAGAACGCGTAGGCGGATATACACTTTCGTATGTTCTCTATATACAATAATAATATTTAGCCATCCCCCTTTTCTACCCTTATTTCAATTGTCTTATTGCTGCCTTTTTCAAATTCGCTAACGCGCGTTCCTTGAAATTCGCGATTAGCAAAAATTTCGCGAATTTCACCGCGAAAGAGACCCCGTGCTAAACGCACTTTTTGCTAATAAATAGCAATGAGAATATATATGTATATCCCGTGTATGCAGCTACAAGCAATGCGTACCCACGTATCTTATACGGAAACGCATTCTCCAGGTGGGTCACTTCCCCCCATATGGAAGACAGCTGTTTCCTCTGGCTGTCACGATGACGTTTCATCTCTTGGTACGATCCCTTTTCTTTTTCTTCTTCTTTTCTTTTTTCTTTCTTTACTTTTACTCCTTTTCTTCCTTTATACTCTACATTTTCTTTTTACGCTTCTGAAGTATTTCTGTTTCCCAGGGGTACCTCGTACTACCTGCCCAGTATCTACGCCATCTTTGTATAATACAGCTCCCGGTCTTTGGTCCATACTATCGTCTGTTCTTATTTTACGTAAGAGTGCACTGTACCAGGACCGAAGTACAGTCAGTTCACGAGTTCGATGTGTTATTTTGACAGATCCAATCAATGAGGTCTCTACCAAACGACACGTGACTCTGCATACAATTTTTGTTACTAAGTATGCACGCGCGTGATTTTGCACTAAAATATATTTTATTTATTTATTTCAGCATAAATTTCCGTGATCTTATGAAAAGCCGTGCCTGATTTCTTAAGGGTTGCGTGCTCTGAGAATTGTCAAAAAAAACACAGAACTCGTGAACCGACTATAGATACGACGTTATCGTTATCATCTCGTGCATAGTATCGGATTATCTGAAATAGGTATTTGTTATTTAATATTATTGTCAATATACACATATATATAGTATACTTACCTATATATATAGGTAGACAAAAGACAGTCTCCCCAATGCACAGACTAATCCTTACGTAACGTTACTACCCGCTAAATCCCTCTGGTTAAGGATGCTCCTTAAAGAGTACATCCGTACTGCTCTTTATCTTTTTTCTTTTTTCCTTTTTTTCTTCACGACACAGAGGCTTGCCCTACAAATTAATCCCCTTCCGCGGGGGTTGGGTTGAGTCTTAACGGTTATGGGTTATGGCGCGTGCCATTGACACCCTCTCCAGAACGCATTTACAAGTTTACACTTCGCGGTGGTTCTCCCTAAGAGGTGGTGGTGAGGGGGATGAACCTGAGTTGGCTCGTCGTGAAGGGAAGGGGGATGCAAAAGAAGAAAAAAAAAGTTTTTACACCCCAACGTAGTCGGACGCGTCCGCCCCGTCGGCAAGCCGCAGCGCCACCGGGCTTTGGGGAGGTCAGTGCCGGAGGTTTCCAGGCGTCGCGACGCCTTCGGCGCGAGGGCGTCCCTCTCTCCTTCCTTTCTACTCGGCTTCGCCTTAGCCTACGTCGACTTTAATCCCACGATGTTCTATCGGCTTTAATCCTGCGACGACGACCAGCGTCCGCAAGTCGAATATCTAATGTACTTTGGCCTTTCTTTTATTTCTCCTATTTCATTTCGCCCGCGAGCTTTTGGCGCCGGTCGACGTCGTTCTACCCGACGACGCCGTCCTCCGACGTTCATATCCTGGCCAAATGGCGCAGCCGGCTATATACTCTCTTACTGCGATAAGATCGACAGGGAAATTTCTTTTTGGCTAGACTCCGGGGAAAATGGCGTCTGCGAATTTTTTTTCTCGTGAATTTTTTCTTCCAAATCGCTATTAGCCTTGGTTTGTTTGGTTTCCAGGGATTTTTGGGGAAAAATGTCTATATACGCGGATACGCACGATTCCTTCGATGCTAGTGAATTGTTAAGGGAAAATTTCTTTGGGTTTTTTTTTGGGGTGAAAAGTGAGATTTGGTCTCATGGTGGGTTACATGGAAAACCGGTAAATGGCGTATGTATGCCAATATATATATATAGCTAAAGGCGTATCGATCGAAACTACTAGAAGGCTGATGGATTTTTCATTGAAATTTAAAATAGCTTCTTAAACTTTTTTCTCTATCCATCTTCTCCCTGTATCATTCGTTACGTAAAGTCACGCCTTACAATTCCGTATGGAGTCTATCGCACAAGCCAACGACGTAAAGCTAGGACACACCCCGGCTTCTAATTAATTAACTAATTAGCCAAAAAGTTACAGGACTATATTCAAACTCATTGCGACTCTATGCGCCGTAGACTGGCTTGCCAGAGAAAGAGGAACTCCTAGTACTCTTCGAGGCGTACCAACTTTTGGATTTTAATCCACTTTTGATTAAACGAAAAAGAAAAAGTAAATAAAAAAATTCTCTCTTATATTAGATTCGTAAGTTTAACCCAAACGTCTCTCAAGGAATGTAAATCTCTCGCCCCCCTTTAGTCTACGATCAGTAATTAACCCCTTTTCTAATTAAAAAATATTACTTATCCTACAGTACAATATTTTCTTTTTTCCCTAGTAGAAAATCCAATAATTCTTCTTAATAATCCTACTGTTTTCTAATCCGACTGTTTAATTTTTTTCTTCGTTATATATGACGCAATAATAATCCAACCAAGTCGTCAGGATCTCCTAAGCACCAGGCGGCCTTTTTTCCAATCAAAGAAACCGCCCTAACGGTTCGTAAATTTTACTGCGAGGACGCAGACACCCGCGTATGAATAACAATGAGAATCATAGTAGTCCTAGACGCAACGCACTCTGCGATAGGTAGGATATGTGCGTAGTGCGTGAGGGATGCCATGTCCAAGCACAGGAAGCAGTAAATCAGCTGCAGATGTGCGTATACGATGTACAGTCCGCAATAAAAACGTTTAATTCTACTTTCACCTTGCAAACTGTGACTTGACAGTTGAAAGAAAAAAAAATTCAAAATAAAGTTACACGTTAAATCAATTAAGAAATAAAGAGAGAAAGGAAAATGTCGGAATCTGATTACGTCCATAAAGATTTATAAAACAAAAATTTGTATCGTACAATCTTTTAATTGGACATTTATTTTCTGTCCCTGTATACTTATTGTTATTGGATTGAATTTTTAATTAGTATCTTATCCGTCAAGGATATTTGAATGACACTGTCTGTCATCTCTCTTTCATCGATACCTTCCTATGCTATCACCATCTGCCAATTATATTCGGTAGATGACGTAACGATGACACAATACGTACCCTTGAGATCGAAGTCGGGTCATAGGCTATTTTTAATTCACGCATTGCCACGCAATAATATCTCCGAATAAAAAGGAGCATAGATGCAATTATAGTCGTGAGAGATGAAGGAAGACGAAGGAGAATTGGATGCTGTACGGTAACGTTACTGTATGGACTGTACGAATATTTTAAAGTATACAGATAGCATACCTGCTACGGAAGTTCATTCTTATCAATTCAAAATAAAGTTATTCCCCAGAGAAGCGAGAGTTACGTTCGGAATGAACGACTGAAAAGTTTCGTGTTTGCGGGACGCTCCTGAGAGCCGTAAGAAAAGGCAAGAAAAACTTGGCGTGTCGTGAAGTACAGTTTTTGCGCGGGAAAACGATGGTATTTCAAATGAAAGAATGCAGAAAAAATTTAATTTCAATAAATTTGCCAAAAAAAAATACCATTCGCAGAAATACGACGAACAACAGGAATCTCGCAATAAATAAATTCGCATACACGACCAATGAATAGTTTTGAGTTTCAAAAAGAAAAATCAAAAAATCTCAAACCGTATCGATTTTGAAAGAAAAACAAAGAATTTACCTTACATAAATACTTGCATGGAATTTCATAACAATCCACCGAACGTCGCGGACGCCTTACAATGGATACAACACAACGACGACAATAAATTCGTCGCTCTATGGAAATACGCCTTCTGCTTCTCTCTCTCTCCGCTAATGATCAAGCTTTTGTACAGCCGAGGCCCCGTACGAAGAAATGCATAAAATGCAAAATCCAACCGCAAAGATAATGCATGTAAATTCCAACATAATCCAACCAGGGGGGAATCCCAACACACATTATTTTAACGGTCATTGGATATCGACCAGACCGCGGCTCTTTACGCGCTCTGCCTCTCTAATGGACACCGCCATAGGTACCCTATACTGCACCCATAGAAAAGCTTGCGTATTTCGTTGCGTCGCGCATTACAAACAAAATATGTCGCTCTCATTTCCAATGTAAATCCCGAGTCGAAAAAAAGGAGAAGGGAATATCTATACGGTCGATACATGAAAACAATGAGAAATCCTATATAAAGAATTAAAAAAAAAACAAAAATGAAGCCAAACTAAAAAGAAACATAAATATTATCATATATTACCATACATATATAAAATACAAAAACAAAGTATATAACATTTTCTCGTATTACGTAATAAATAGAAAAAAATTCCTTTGACGAGCTTTGTGTCACCACACGAATTGCACACTCTTCCAATAGAATCGAAACGGAAATGAATATTTGAAAAAAACATAAAAAATTACTGAAAAGCCTGTATCAGCTTTTCCTACCTACTATATACATATATATCTACCTACCCCACAGACTCTCCATATGAAACTGTCATTCGATGCACAGGGATATCGTCATACAGAAAATCATCAATGACAGAAGCTCTTCCCCCTTATTACTTTAAAATTCGTCCATTTTGATAACGAGTACAATCATATATAATATATATATATATCCATACATAATCTATATAAACAGCAAGTACACATGCGAGTCATTTAAAGTAAAACGTATTATACGTTATTCGTTAAACGTCCAGTCCCCAGGGTGTCATACGTCAGATCCGTAATGACTGGGTAATTCAACTAAACGCATAATTGTTACAAGTCCATTTCGTTATCTGTCCGCTATATCCGACGTGATAATTATATAATTCCCTCTCAGGGATGTTTTCATCATAGATACCGTACGAAAATATCTCACCCAAAAAAAGAAACAAAAAATGACCGTACGCCCCCTCGTAGTCTGTTGCGAATTACGTAACGCCCATAGGTATACGATCGTACATGATTTTTCCGTCGTCATTCGAATCATTAATCGGATCTACGCGTTAGAATAACTCGCGTATCTATTTCTATTATATCCAGATATACATCCTGTATATAGATATATTTATTATATACGATTGCGTTACTTGTTTCCGACGTATCATGTAGCAGGTGCCACAGCGTTGTGCTCGAACTACACGTGTAATTACTACGAATCCATTACGCTATATCCATGGTTCGTTCCAGGTATTACTAATAATCAATTACTTCGATACCGTAGAGAAATGATTTTCCTACTGATAATGCGTTTCGCGACAAACCAAAGCGTCGCGTTAGGTTTGTCGTTTGAGATATATGTATATACGGGGAGGATTGGTTTGTAGGAGAAAAAAAATCAGTGTATCTGTTGTAAATATAATCGCAGGAGAAATATCTCATGGGTGGTATTATAAAATTGGTGCGATATATTATAATGCATTAAATATATTACTGTGCACGGGGAAAAGTATAAGATAAATAATCCCTATTGTCTTTATTCAGGATCTTTGTGATTTATAGAAAAAAAAATTCTCACGTTAATCAAGATTTTCCCACGTTATCTCTCCGGCATTGTGGTATACGTCATCTAACCGAATGGCGGACTGCGACTAATGATGGTCGTGTTACTAACTTTGTTATGAATATATATAAACGTCACAAATGTAATATATATATATATTTGTCAAGGGATAGTTGTCAGGACGTGCGGCATTCACAACTGCAAGCTGAAATGTTTAAAAAAAATAATAAACCTTGGGGTATTGGAATTCTAACCTAACCTGATCTAACCTAACCTAACCTAACCTAGTCATTTCTAAGTCCATAAGAGCTTCGAGTGTGTAGCATTCAAAAAATTTTGGAAAATTCGGTGTGATTGCCGCTTCGTAGTCCTTGCAGTATACCTTATGTACAAAAATCTTATCAGGATGTTCCTGAGGAACTAAATACCAGAGTCCTCGTAACTACCAATATTTATGACAAGAAGTCCTGACGCCAACCCTTTGTAAAATTTATACGTACATATATACACGAAACGTCAGACAGGGTAGCGACGTCTCGTGTTTAGAGAATTAAAAAAAAAACGAAAGCCAGTAGGGAAAGAGTATAAAAAAAAGGTGGAAAGAAAAAAAAACAAGGCAAGGGGTTAATTTACGGTTAAAGTTGTAATGCAAAATTAGAATTAAAATGCGAAATATGCGCTCGCTCGAAAGGGGGGGCGCTGGCGTTTCATATGTGTGCGCGCGTGCGTGTGTGACCGCCCGAGAACACGGTGATTCATAGGCAAAGTTTAGTCACGCACAACAAAACACGAAATGCGCGAGGGGGTAGAATGTGTCTAGGCGTGGAAAGGCTCGTGCGAAATTCAACGCCCACCGCCACCCCCTGTCGTCCACCCCGTAGCAACCCCTAACTGTTTTGGCAAGCAATGCAATTCGTTGGGTGCACTGAAAATTTGGTAAAAAAGCAATGCCCTGTGTGATTAGCATTAAAAGCACATCAAAATATATATATATATATGGACAGGTACTATTTTTGAGAAAAAAAAAAATTTTTCAAAGCACCATATAAAAATGGAGAGGGGGAAGTTGAACATGTTTCGGAGTTTACGTACCCAACCTATGATTTCCCTTGAGGGTGTATATAGAGGGGTGGGGAGGGAGAAGAACTTGGAGAACGCCAATCCTTAGGTGTGAATTATGAGTTTAGATAATGATCTAGGATTCCGCTGGTCATTGTTTATTTTTTTTTCCACCCCTATCGAATATTTATCAACGCACCTTAGTTTATGGAAAGCGAAGTGCACACACCTCGGCACTAGCCTAACCTCTCTTGCAAGGTTACGTAATAAAGAGCAGCCGTTTATCCACGGGACGAGTGTGTCCGTACGAGCAGCGCTTAAGGGGATGAGAAGCCGGAAAGGGTGCAAGAGTGATGGGAAATAGTGAAAGACAGAAAGAGTGAGCAGGATAGGGTCTGAATATATATATATATATTCAGGCACCACATGTGTGAGAGGAAGGATCACCCATACGCGTTATTCAGCATTAGTTTGATAATGTGTGACATATCCACATATGGAGGCAGATGGTTGCCAAGTAGATAGTAGAGTAACTAACCGCGCGAGAGAGATTGCGCAAAAAGTATTTTGGCAAAAAATTTTCTACAAAACTTCCCAAACGATTATTTCCAGATACCTCGGAAAAAATCGTCTTACGTATGATTACACGCGTTATCTTTGCTTGACGTAAAATATCGACTAATTAAAACGTATGACAGTTAACAGAAGAGTGTTTAAAAAAAGATAAGCCACGATTGAAGATGATCCGATCGAAAATGACAGTGGGTCGATATTTTTTGAAAAATCAAACCCATCCCATCCAACACGCCAGGAAGTTCACACAGGGATGAAGCGTTACGTACGAATTGTATTGTTCCAGCGTATATCATTGAGCGAAACAGTGTGGGTGGGCAGTTGTCGCAGTGGTACCACCAGTCACCGTGTCTCACCACATCCTGGCACAATGAACTTGCTTGTGTTACACTGTCCCTCGTATATAAACATTTGCGATAGAAGATTTGCACTGTTATTAAAGAAATTCTCCTTTAGCCGTTCCTGAGGTACAGGCTAGTCAAAGTTATTATATATGTATATTTGGAGTGTATATATATATATGCCATATGCCGATATCTCAAAGGAACTGGACCAGAACAAAATTGATCTCTTGACCTCGTCCATAAACGAACGACTAATGCATAATTGTGAAAAAGAATAGAAAAGCCACCAGTCACCGTGTCTCACCACATCCTGGCACAATGAACTTGCTTGTGTTACACTGTCCCTCGTATATAAACATTTGCGATAGAAGATTTGCACTGTTATTAAAGAAATTCTCCTTTAGCCGTTCCTGAGGTACAGGCTAGTCAAAGTTATTATATATGTATATTTGGAGTGTATATATATATGCCATATGCCGATATCTTAAAGGAACTGGACCAGAACAAAATTGACCTCTTGACCTCGTCCATAAACGAACGACTAATGAATAATTGTGAAAAAGAATAGAAAAATGTCCCTCTACTTTGAGATTCCCGGCTCGACCTTACAGCACCGATGCCTTCCACGCTGTCCAGGGAAAAGGATGATGGAAATGAAGAGAAAAAAAATGAAGAAAATAGAAAAGACTCCTTTGCATATTAATTTCTTTCTCACACGAGTTCACGTTCCGCATCCCGTCGACTTGGCGATGAAGATATTCTTTTTTTTTTTTTCACTTCCCATCGAGCTCCCACCGTGCGCTCTGCGTCTTACCAATTAACGCAAAAGTTCCGAAGCAACCAGGAATGCCAACATCAACGGCGTTGTTCAGTTTAATTATGTTACTGGCTCTCTTCTAGTATTATCACTGTCTCTTTTTATCTCGTTTACCCCATAAGGCGTATCACCCGTTACGGAACACATGTGACTTTTGAACTAGTACGTAGCGCGTACAATTATTTGGTTGTGCACGATTTAAAACGGGGAACCTTTTATAGGGGGTGTTTCGATTGAAAAATTTTTTGTTACCCTATATGTGATAATTTATGTAATTTTTTTTATTCAAGGTCACGTGGCGTATAATCATAACAATAAATACGTAATCGTATTGCACAAAGCGTGAAGTAGCAGCAGACAAAGAATCTTATAGTACCTTCAATTGACGTATGTTTAGACACCTGTAATTAAGCATATATAAGATACTTTGTACTGTAATAAACGTGTATTATGGATATTCGGGTAAACAACAATGTTTTATAATAATAAATACGGCAGATTCGTATAAACTCTTTAATAGGAGTGTGTCCCAATGGAGTAAGTCGTATGCATTGATTTAAGTGTTATTAAGTGTTATTAACGACGATCCTCGTCATTAATATATGAAATAATAATAACTTGAGAATCATTGGAATTTAAAGACTGTCTAAAGATATATCTCGTATTTGACGTTCACTAATTTGGATAAGTGCATAATATAGTAACGGGACTGTAACGTGCGTTGTGTTCCGAGTGCATATAATTTTTAAGTGCATTCAATGCAGTACCTGTTTAATAAGCAACACGCAAGTCGCGAAGCTCCCACCCGATAGTGGATAGCCATTATCGTTTCTCTTGGATGGAAAATGAATGAGAGATGATAACAGTGGGTCGAGAGGGTGGTGGAGGGGAGGGGGAGGGGTGGCGGCAAGAGGAGGTACGTGCCGGGTAGAAAATGTCTTGCGGGAAAAGGAAGGATAAGGTGGAAGGAAGAGACGGTAGAAGTGGTAAGGAAAGATAAATGGAAGCTATCGAGACGTGCGCCACTTAGAAATGGTCGTGAAATTTCGCGGCGACGCCTATCGCCAAGAAAATTGTTTGCAGTCGCTGATTGTCTTTTGGCTTGCGTAGTGGAAGAAGGTACGTATATGGATATGAGAGTTACAATCCCAGCACGTAGTAGATACCACTAGATACAAATAGACAGAGAGACCGAGACTGTCAGGTATTTCGTAATTAAATGGAAAATGAGGTATAGTTAACAGTGAAAAAAATTTGGTTTTTTAAAGTATAAGATAAATCTGAAAATTTTTACAGTAAGATGACTGTAGACGCGCGTTGACGTCTTTGAAGTGTCCTATGGAGAAAAAAAAAAGAAGTTCAGTGCGCACGCGCAATCTCGCGTCAAAGCGTAGACGTAGGTGTATCCTGTCGCGACTCGATTAATTCGAAACTAAATTTTCGCAAATTTCTCTTGCTATACGAAATTACATTCTGTCGCACAAAGCTCATTAACCGACGTAAATTCCGTCCAGCGCGGGCGTTTCGAAATACGATATATCAAAACCCTGTGCAAGGGAGGGGGGAACGGGACGGCGAATTTGTAACTCGTGTCAGGTGCCAACTAATTTAGGAAAACTTAAATTAATTACTGCACAGTATGCTGCATCATGGCTTGCAGGGCAAATTCAATTTATGTAGAAACCTGTGTTACCGGCACGACTTGTACCCCTTACTGCTGGCAGCCCGTTCGTACACGGAACCCTCGTAAACTCGTTCGGTTTAATCACGTGGTGCCACCTTCAGGTTTAACCATGAATCGTGAGTGTTATTTCGAGAAAGTATCGATGGATGGTCATGGTGAGAGTACGAATTGCATTAAGATGAAACTTTGAAGAAACCATTTTTACCGAGTATCCAAAAGGGGAAGAAACCATTATTTTCCATAAACGCTAAAAATTGCCCATAAAAAGAAAAATGTAAACAGTTACGGAGCGCCAATTCGATTGAACAGCTTATGCAAATAATATTATAAAAAATCAATATTTCATATTAAATAAAAAAAAAACGCCGCGTGATATAATTCACGTAATAAATCCCATAACCGGGCTACATCGAAGTTATTTTAATCGCATATTTTACATCATTTGTGCCCACCACTAATTACATCTGTCATTAATTACCCACGTCCCTACGGTATTCAGTAATAATCCCATTGCACCAACCAATTTACGTGATACGCATGTATTCTCGACAAAAAGCCATAACAAGTAAAGAAATAGAAAATGCAATGAGATTAAAGCACAGATTGCACACTTCATCGCACGTAGCCACCCGGTATACAGAATACAACACAAAACCATAATTTCTATTAAAAAAAAACTACAAAAATAAAAAAACTACTATATCTAGATAGATCACAAACGATAGTAATTAATCATCTTCTAATTAAACTATCAACCCA
This sequence comes from Pachycephus smyrnensis, assembly GCA_030142225.1. Classification (NCBI taxonomy): domain Eukaryota; kingdom Metazoa; phylum Arthropoda; class Insecta; order Hymenoptera; family Cephidae; genus Pachycephus; species Pachycephus smyrnensis. The sequence goes on along the minus strand of JARQST010000285.1, from coordinate 2,584,560 downwards.
TCCTATACCTAACCCACGTGAATCAATGTTGAGAACTAAAAAAAAAGTGTCAACACAAAAAACTACGTGGCTAAAGTCGTGGCGCTTGTAAATATCCTAACATGATACGTGCCTGTCAATATTTTTTAACGGTCTAATGCCGTCCCCAATGGTATAGTCAGGATGGCCCATTAAGGTTTCTCGGTGGAGGAAGTGAGAGGAAGAGAGGCATATTTCCCCGACGGGGCGATTTCCTGTTTAAATGAGAATCCCTTGTTTGCATGTTTCTCTCTATCACGTCGAAGATCTTGATTCGAGTCGTTGAAGCCCTAATGACATAATATTTTAATAAACCATAATTATAATGCACCTCTGATTTGACACTAGGGAAATTAAAGCGACTCGTTCATTTATCTCACAAATTTCAAGCTATCACAGGTTAGAGACTTTATGAAAATACCTGTAGCTCCATCTTGTTGCGTTACTCCAATATGAATGAAATAGCTATACAAATTTCATAAAGACTCGCTTCGGCACAGCCTTCAGATATCAATTCTCATCCTGCTGCTTCTCCCTAGTTTCATCAAGTGCTACTGGCAAAAAATTCATGCACTGTATGCACCGGCAGAAATGCACTAGGCAAATACTTGGACACGCGAGGGCAATCCTGTCTTGAGAATCATTAAGAACGCCTTGGAGTGAATCATCGTTATGTTTTTTGCAGTACTTGCCGTAGAAAATCATACCTGCCTACATGCCACGGTACGTCGACTGCTGCTTGACTAGTGTGATTAAAGGTAAATCAAAAGTACAGTCGGTAAGGAGCACTTAAAATTTTTCTCCCTGGAAAAAAAAAGTCAGACAATAAGTATGCATAAGTAAAAAAAGAATTTTTTGTCAGAAGGAAATCATTAGTGCTGGTTAATAATGAAAATTACTATGCACCAGTTGCTATAGTCTGGACAACCTGACTGCCATTACTTACGTCACTGGTACCAGCAGCTACAGTGTCAAACGTACCGACCGACATTAATCCTGACTCCAGATGTACCCTTATGGCTATCAGGATGGTATAGGGAAGTTATCGTTCGAAGAAAAAAAGAATTCAGGGCTTGGGGATACGATAACTTTCATAGGATTTATTGGTAAGGGTGTGGTTTTTGATCGAATCGCTAAGATCCACGATCCGAGATTCACGATAAGAGCGACTCACGCCACTGAAGGTGTTATCAATTTGCGCCAATTATATTTTACTCTCGTAAACGCTAAACGAGTCCCGAGCAATTTCACTGCCAATTCCTGAGCTATAGCCTTGCGATGATTTCAGTTTGAAAAATTGTTTTTTCTCAACATTATTTACCATCCTTGTCAATTCTGGACCACTTCTTTGTCCTCTAATGCGATTATCATTGCCCCAACACGTTTTTATCCGTGCTATACCGGAAGTACATTGTGATTGCCAAACATGAGAAAATAACGCGAATAATATTTTATCGAAGTCCATTCGAAGAAGAACACCCTGTATTAGAATAATATAAAAGGGAAGTGCGTGAATGGTATTTTATTGTATTTTAATGACCGATCAAACGGCTTTCCGGCGTCTTACACCTTACGTACTGATTAGATCTCCGATTCAGCACAGACCTTAACCCGCCGTTAAACTGGTATTAATTATGTGTTTACGGCTCGCGCCAGGATTTTATATCCTCCCTTCTACCCGTTGCTCTAGGACCTAGACTCAGTTTCAAAAGAAACATCGTCAACCTTCAATGATTTAGAGTCTCTCAGCTGTACGGTCTGTAGTCCGTTTAATGCCTGATCGTATACTTCCTCTCTCGGTATACCACTGACCGTCATTTTTACTGATGATTCGAGACTTTTATACCTTCTGTCATTTCTACCGACCTAATTAGTCCTTTATACCTGCACTCTATCATCAGGACCTCTTGGACCTTTGATATTATTACCCGATACACAGATCATTACATCAAGATAATTCAACTTGACAAAATTCAACCTGTCATCCACACAATTTTACATTGTTCAGACCTTGTCCAATCTCATTATTTATATTTAAAAAAAAGCAGCCGCGAATGCTTAAAATTCTATATAATCAGGTAAAACAAGGATTACATAACTTTTCTCCATGATATATTTCTCTCCAGGTTATTCCTGTCTTCTTGGATGAATTTCATAGTCGCTATAATACATCCTTTTGTCGTTCTTCCTTTTATCATATTTTAACTAGTAATTGGCGTCTCCGTATAAAATCTCACACGTCGCCATGTTTCTCGACGATGCAACGTGTACGCATTCGCCCTTATGCAATTTACATGCAACTACACGGTGTTACCTATACGCGTATATAGAAGTACAGCCAGCGAGTTTCTACACAATGCTATATTGAATGGCACTTGAATAATGGCTCGACGTAATTATAAAAGTCGTATTTCGTTTCTCGAAATAGTAGAAAGGAGAGTCCCCGCCACAAGCTGCATTCACGGCAAACAAACTCTCTCTGCCATGAGAGTGTAGATATATATGTAAATATAGTTATACATGCATATGCCTTCGTACAAGGAACCAAGTGCATGTTAAGTGCTCTGCATTCGAAGTGCACTGCCCTTTCACTGGCGTATACCCAGCCAAGATCGGTTAATAAAATGATTTCGCATCTTTCTTCTCCTCTTCTCCTCCAGTTCCTTCCACTTTTCTTCTCCTTCTCCGTCTTTATTATCGCCATGTATTTCTAAAGCCGCGCCGCAGCACTCTCATTAATTGTAAGTACTCGTGGCCGCGAATTTCTGGAGAACCATTCACGGATGTTATTGTCCCGTGCAATAGAGATGCATCCAGAAGTTATGCCGCATGCGATGCACCGTCGAGAGAGCACGAGGAACGATTCTAGATACCGATCAGAGAAATGGAAGCGACCACCCGAAAAGTGCAGTTGCGCAATGGTGAGAAGAGGAAAGAAGAAAAATCCAAGTGCCGCCGGAGGACGGAGATAAAAAGAAAAATGGAGATCGGTGCATCGGGGTGCAGCGATGAAAATTCTCTAGGTGTGGTCACGAGCGACCTCTTTACATAGCAGCTCGCTAGATATTCTAAACAGATAGAAATCAGACAGTCAATTTCGTATCGCTGAATAGATTTTCAAAATTGTACCTCTGTCGTGTATCTGTCCCGTGGGAATGGATATGGCGCCAGAGATTTTACATGACGGCTAACGGGTGAGCTCATTGTGCTGAAACAGCTACCGAGAATTTTGATGATTAATTGTCAATGTTTTGCATTGTTCGAATGCGGTATCGTTCTACGTATACGTGTTGACAATCGACGTATGACACTGTGCGTATAATATTCAATTCTTGTTGAGGCTGGGTATTGCGTTACAACCAGAGAGACCACAATAATGGCATTGGACACAAATAAAGCAACTGTACACTATACGTACACCCACGTATTCCAAATAGTATATATACGATTCGTTATAGGTTTCGTTAAAACGTAAATTGCCACACGTAGAATTTTTAATTAGGGTACTGCGATAATTAATAGGCCTTCATTGAGCTCGAATTAATAAGTCCAATCGAGCTTTAATTACTGGTTGTGAAATTAAGACGTGAGTGGCTCGATGCGCTTCCTTGGTCGATTCTATCCCAGCACGTTTTTACGCGGGCGAAGCAGTGGAGTGGGCACTATTTTTTATAATAAATAAGATATAATTATTGGGTATCACTGAAGAGCTCCTGATTGCTGGCGTTATACTGGATGATCGATTAAAAGTGAGTTAATTAAAAGTTAATATCAAGGCTACGTCCCTTCCCTTTACAAGAGTACCATGTAACGCACGTACAGACGAGATTACACATAACCTCATTAAATCGTCCGGTAAACTCTTTTCGTTAGTAACAAATCGTGCTGTTCACGATGCAACTTACCGATAGGACAATTGCAATTGCTCCTCTCATCTTGAAGCACCACACATCCTGTTAAATGGTTCACCACACAAAATGAAGATTAGGAACGTCGAGCGAAACCAAGAAATAATTACTTCTATCGCTCAAAGACAGACAAGCGCCACCGGGCGTGCACTCGCAGTTAACAGATCTCATCTCCATAATAAATAAACGTGCCACACTTACGGGAAAAAGAAAGGAAATGCGGTCTTAGCTGATAGAAACCAGACGAACCATAAATTCGGAATGCAACTCGCGTCTTCTTTTCAGAGCAAGCGTACCAACGCGTGTGATTGGCTACAGATGGCAATTCAATATGGCGGACAATAGATCGCAAAGGCTCCTGGGTATTTAAATACTAAAGATGTCCAAATTACGTGGTGCGCTTGAATAAATCATTATACTGTCATTGACAAAGTGTTTTGTCATATAAGTTTGTATAATAAAAGTAATAAAAGGTTCGGATAATGGCTGTATACGTTCGTATCGAGTGAAAACATGTCATTCATAGTGGAAAGTCAAGTGGCGATGCAACAACGAACGTGAACGCGAATTGGCATAGAGAATTACCTACTAGATGGTAAGTTATATTTAATATTATCATTTTGGAAAGACTACTAGCGAGTATACAGTAAAATACTAGAAGCTTTATTTTTTTATGTCATCCCTATTCTCTAGTGCGTACTAGATTTTGGATATACGTATATGCCAGTTCGTTAGGTTATGCTATTCTACGGTGGAACCGACATAACCTATGCACACGCAATGGGATAAAACCTTTAATATGTTTCTGACTATCGGTTAGATAGCCCACTGCGAAATTCCTAAATCATTGATAGCGTAGGGGCTCTCCTTCTTCTGCTTACGTAGACGTTTCCTATATACATATACGAGTATATACGTCAGTGCGTGGGCCATTCGGAGGAGCATTTGTTTTAGGCTGGTTTTCGGATAAGCCAACAATATGGCTGATTTCTTTTCGCAGTTAGTTATTATATGAAATTAACAAATAATTACTCCGATAACCCATACAATGACACAATAACCCATCTGACAGTTAACAATGTTCTTATCTATTTAGTTCGAATTAAACGACGCCACGTTTCTCCCTCGCCTGATGGATGTTCATCTGCTCCTTTCATCCTCTATTCCTTTTTACTTTCACTTATTGTTATTTTCTCGCTCCGAAACATCTTCATCCCGATACGAATGACACGAGCCTGCAAACTGTGATAACAAGTGATTTACCTCGGTAGCTTTCTTTCGTCCAGGCTGAGAAAATATATTTTGGTTCGTATGGTAGCCGATAAGGATGAACGTTGTCCTGTGGTATTGCATGTGTAGCCGATTGCAGAGTGATAGAGAAAAATCTCGGCTGGTTTATTCTTTGAAGCGGCGAAGGAGAGGAGAAGAACAATAATAAAAAGGACACGCTATCCTGGCCACGGATAAGAAAACTCGATCAGGGTCCGAGGCAAGCTTTACAAAGATACCAAGAAGGGCGTGACGTTTTGAATTTCGAAATTGCCAAAAGAAGAAAGAAAGACAAGCAAGACAGACGAATTCTCTTTCTATATTCCACGCGTATAATGATCCAGAGAAAAATTGTACAAGAACCCACGTCTCTCACGCCGGACGACGCATCGATATATCACGAACGAGATAAAGAGTGCAACTAATAAATTCAAACGCATTAGATAACGCTATAACCTGCATTATATTAACGCGGAATAATAACTATCCCTCTAACTACTTGCAAGCCACGACTATCTCTCTATATTGTTTATTTATAAATACCACAAGGACCGTAACTGTTATCTCTTCTCAGTCTGCATTCTTTCCCGAACGTACAATCGTGTGGGCCGAATATTATACTCTCACGTGCTCGCCATCAACTCGTATATATATATATACTCAAATATACAATATATATTTATACTCCAGGCATTCACATGTAGCAAGAGTCACGCGTGCCAAGACACGTGTGCGCCCTATCATCATCTCCAAGAAAACAGCCTCTATTGAGTAACAGGTAATTGCCAACACAATAGAATCCCTGTATCCACAGATGCGCATGCGCATATCCTTCATCATTCTTTAAGCTTGTCTTTGGATTTTCAACAAAATTTAACTTCAAGAGCTTTCATTATACTCGAACAGGTTTTACGATCAGCCAATGGGCGCGTTTACATTTATTCCCATTAATTTTTCTTTTCTCTCCTTCCCCCGTCTCTCGACCGTCTCTTTGTCCTTCTCTTCTTCGTCCTTACCTTCGTCCTCCTAAGCACGAGCATACGTCTTCTCATTTCGTGGGACGGTATTATCGCGGGAAAATCGAAATTACGAAGAGGATGATTCTCGGGCCGCACTATGCAAATACGTCGACACTCGCTCGGATGCGTAAATAACCATTGAGCGAAAAGAATCTGGCGTTTTGCATATTATCGCCGATCGACACTCGCGTGAATTTTGCATCAGTGTGAGTATACATTGAAACTGCAGATAGTTCTCTATGGAGAATTTACACGTGAGTAGTGTTCTCTGCGTATAGCTATATACTACGGTATATAAAAGAGAAGCGAATAAAGGCGCGTCTTCAACCATTAATTGCCTATGGCCTAACTTACGAGTCTGCACCACGTGTGCAGGGACTTTGATTCGATTACTGGAGAAAAAGAGTTTATCACTGTGAATACGCACCTTAAGTGCATATACGCAATAATTGCGTAGGTTTATATATATAGAGGTAAGTATCGGTAAGAATATATATATATATATATTTTAAGTATATCTACATGTCTCAGATGGTTAGCTACCTTAATGGATACTGTGGAATAATTGTTTTTCAGACTCTGCACTGGAATAAGGAGAAGAATTCCTCAGGGAGTGAACGTTGAATTTCAACGACAGAAGAGAAAGATGCGAATCCTGGCGTAACTCGCAAATTGGCCTGTGTGTCCTGCGTCGAATGCGTCAGCGGTTGACAAGCCGCTGAGCCAATTATGGGCCCGTATTGGGCCCGTATTGTCTGCTACGAGAGGACTCGTATACGCAACGCGTAAATCCAGCCAAGGGACTTGCCCTGAAAAGTACTTGCTCTCGTTAAGGGGCATTCAATTTTATCGTGCGGTTGTTACCGGGGCACTCGGTATAGCACGCATGTTGCTATGGTCGGTATAGGGATGTACCTGACTATATTCTGGTTCTGTATCAGAGTCTGTTTCTTATTTTTCTTCTTCTTCTTCTTCTTCATGAATTTCTTTTACGAGCTACGCAATTAAAGCAAGCCCCATGGCAGCTTCGGCCATTGTTGATAATAATGACGAGGTTACTTATTAACCGTTTCAAGGTGCACTATAGGGACGTGTGCTTGGAAGAGAAATTATCTTTTTATTATTTTTCAAAAACTTACCCGCACTCTTCTGGCGAAATTCTATTTGTGGTACAGCGAGGGTGTATGGCACTTGCACAAAATTTTATAACGAACACTGGAGGCTCAAAAATTCAAATCGAAAGTATAACTTCGATCACTTGTTGTTATTTTTTTTTAAGATACGCACTGTGATTTTGATTATAAACAATCTTCTAGGGTTGATTAATATTACTGAAAGATAAAATTTGATGCTACTAGATTTTTTTATGACGACTTAACTATACCGAACGTTTTACTTCTGTAAGAAACAAAATTCCGAATTGAAATTCCTGAATAACTTTTGGCGAATTTATTATTACATTATATTTTTTATTGCGTTCTCGGGTAAAAATTTTAGATACGGGACCGATCACTGATTGATCATTTTACATGATCCGTATAAGATCCCGCACAGCTACGTCTAGTGAGAGTGTACCGTACTTCAATTTATTTATGTTTCACGACAGATCACGCTCAGATCTACGAAGGATAACTTCAGTCTACGGCATGGACCCAAAACTGATCTGAGAATGATCTTTCCCGTACAATGAATATAGCTTAAATCTATGATTTACGAATGATCTGACAATAATCCTTAGAAGATCATTCTCAGATCAGTTTTGGATCTATCCCGTAAACTGAAGTTATCCTTCGTAATAGAAGCAAAGTACAGCATAGTCTGACTAGACGTATCTGTGCTCAGTATACAGACTCATCTGTATCAGTATCTTATACGGATCATGTAAAATGATCAATCAGTGATCCGTGCCCTATCTTCTAAAATGTTTACCCGGCTTAATAAATTTGTTAATAAACACTAAAAAGAATCTTTATTTTAACAGATAAGACGATTTCACAAAAAGCAAAAGACTCCAAGGATAAGAATGATAATTGAAAGTCAAAATACCAACCACTACCAAGCACTGTGGATCCTGTTCCCCGAGTACAAGCAAAGTCCCCCCAAGATTTCACCAGGTAATTTAAAACGGTGTTTGCCCCACGAGGTCCTTTAAAACAATTCACGTTTAAATACGCGGCTATTTGTCGAGCACTCGAACTGGCACGGATCTCGAGCGGGAACACACGTGTACAGTCAGTTGCACGCGTCGACGACACGAAGGTGTTGCCACGCTGAATACACCATTCAGACTGGAAGATGGAAGATGCAGTTCCCTCGTGTTAAACTCCTGGACTCCATACAGCCTCTCTCTAGCCCATCATCAGCTGTTCCCTTACAGCTTAACAAAACCGAGCTAATATCAGCTCCAGACGAGACGCCGGAAAGTTCTCCAATGAAATCAGCAATTAGACAATGGCCTTAAAGATGCCGATTACGTAAATCAGGATGACGCTCTACGATGCCAATGATCGGATGACTCAAGAATTGAATACAGCTTGATAACAACAACAAGCGCAAATGACACCTACCATATGTATGCAAGTCATAGATAATCATATATACATATATAGGAAGTCTATGAAAATGCATCCACGTTTTATCATGGCGTAAGAATGCAATTAGAAGAGTGCAAGCTCATCATGCAACGTGATCCTAATAATTCGAAGCGCAAGATTATCCGGTTCTTGACGTAGATTAATTGAAGGGATCGGGTCGATGGATACTAGCAGGTACAAAGGAGTATGAGCAATTATTTATACGTGAATACAGTCACAGTCTATAGAGTCAAAGTGCTGCTCTATATGACAGTCTTAATTATACCTAGCAAGTACTTCACCGTATACGTAACCAGTACCTGACGAATTCTGAGCGATTGTCGCGATACGGACTTTTCATGTGGAGCAAACAAATATCTCGTTTGTTCAAACAGTCGAACGCGTATGTGTAAAGATGATATTTGCATAACGTCAATACAATCGAGATGGCCGCCAACGTCAAACTGGTTTTAAACTTTGAGAGCGTGTATAGTTTGCGCCTGATGACAAAGTACTTGGTGTACGTGGTAAGTACCAAAAGAAAAAGGAGCAACCATTATTTATATTATAGATATATATTTCACGAAAAATAATTTCTTATAGCTCGTGCCAGCCGTGATTAACTATCATCGGTACGATCATCAAATCCATGAATGGCCTGGAGAGTGTTGGGAAAATAAATATCAGATCATTAAGGTAATGACGTTCTTACGGTTCTTACACGGTTAACGTGACTTTTCGTCAACGCCTCGTTTCTCTTCTTGAACTGACTACCAATTTAGAACGACCTGTACACATAGCCACGTATGGGGTATACGTGCATATGCACTTGAAGAGTGCATAGGGAAAACGAAACTACGAAAGTCACTAGCCATATGTGGATATAACGATCGTTAGTCTGTGGTGTTAAAGGATTAACGAAGATTAATCTGGCAAAGGATGCTGCTTCTTGTACTCTTATCGGATGAAATCGCGCGTCTTTTTTGCCATGTGAAACTTTCGTGGAATTACGATGCACCCGGTGGAAGGATGCTGCGTCGAAGATGCATTCAAGAAATTCCTTAATGGGACAGGTTCTCTGGTCCATGAGCTCATAGTTTTGGTGTGCGACCTATCTCAACATCGTCAGAATCTTTCGATGACGAAACTTGCTGAGATTATATACTCAATCTTGATGATCTATTTAATTCATCTGACTAGGTACGATGTAAGATCGTTCTAAGAGATGCTGGAGAGAATTGCATCTCAATATGGGACGTTGAGAACAATCTTTTTAATTGCACGTGTAAGTCGTTCATATGTGCTCTTGAATTTTTTTTTTCTTGCACACATTGAATGATATACTTGATCTTGGTGATCTTCTATTTTCATCTAAGAAAGGTGTATGAGATCTTTGTAAGAGATGCATTGGAAAAATGCATTTCGGTATGGGGGATTGAGAACGAGTTTTTTTGTAATGCATCTATAGATTGTTCATACTCTTGAATTTTGTTTCTTGAGTAATTGCGAAACTGTCACCAGGATAAATAAATTGATGAGGGATGAAACGCGAATATTTACTTGGGTACATTTAAATAAATATGTACCGATAAGGGTGGCTGGTTATATGCTTGGGAATTTGTAATTCTGTGAAAATAAGAATCCAGTCTCTCCTCGCGGACGAGTGCAAGCACTTTACGCGATTCCTAGCAGTACACGAATGTGTGTAGTTCACTTGTGAATTGACTTGAGAAATTCCGAATGTTCGCTCGGGTTGAATTATTCTTAGTGAAAATCCATTAATCGATCCCAGTCGTATAAGCCTTCTGGCATCTGCTTACTGCTTGGTTACTTTATTGGGCCGTATAATCTCCGTTGCGGTAGCCAAAAAGAAGCCGTCACTTCGGAGGCCCGATTGTACCCATCCTTAGAGATAAGGCGGTGCCTTTTAAGGACCCAAAATAACCACTCGAAAAAACGCGCGATAACGTCACTTTGTATAGGATGTGTTTTGACGTGAGCCAGAGTACGTATCCTTGTAGAAAATTTGTCTGCTGTACCAAAGACTTATACAAGATCCTTAAATCCTTTTTTTTCCCCCCCCGAAAAAATAGAATAAATAAACAGACCAAGGAATTCCACTTAAATCGCAATTCCTTGTGACTTCCTTCCCTTCGCGTTTCACCGAGAGAGTCTCGCGTCCCCTTATGGACCGCAAAGATTTTCTTTTTCCCGCCTAACTAAATAAGATACGCCGCGAACACGAAAGTGATGCTTCGATGTTTAAGTCAGTCAAACAGTCACTTTAAATAATACTAAGTTAACTCGAGGAATATTTCACTTAGGGTCACGTCCGGTTACGGCCATTGACTGAAGTTCAATTATCTTCCGAGAGTTATGAAACCTTCAAAAGACCACTCAACGTTCCAACAAGGTAAAAAAATTCACTCTTATCGACACAACTGATAAAACCCTTGTCAGATGAAAAAAAAAGAAATAAAAAAATATCAAACAACCCATATCAAATTACCGACTGAAATATTTTTTTTCTAATTCAAAACTCAAAATCAAATCGATCAAATTCAACCAGCGCGCGACTGCCACGCTCTGACCGGATATCCTTTACCTTTATTTTCAATCCAACTCCATCTCACAAGAAGAAGTCCTTCTTTAACGCTCCTATACATAACATATATACTTCCCCACATATCCCCATATTACATACCTTGTGCAAACATCACAGAATTCAACCATCGAAAATGCCCATGGCCTCGTCAGCATGCATAAACACATCCTTACAGATAGGACCAGTTAAAGGAGTTTAGCATTGAAATTGTTTCATTTACATGCAGCAGATTTATCACGAAGATCTTCTAACTAAGAACCCAACAGTCCCGTACGTCTTGCCCTTCACCCTTAAGATACGCCCTTACGACAATGGATCCTAAGAGAACAAAAATCATCTTATGCATACTCGTTCCACTATATCATATCTTATATATACATAACCTGGTCATTCGAAGACTCAGTACGATTACTGACTTCTCTACTGTTCCCTTCTTTTACTTTATTTATCCCATTTCTCTTCCCTGCTCCGTCCTGTCTCTGTAAGCCTTTACTCATCCTCATATGAGTGTCCATGCACTTTTTTTTTCTTGTCCTATATCTTACTCCTGCACCCTCGTCGTACTACTCGTATGGTGCGTCCATTTTTTTTATCCTGTCTTCTCCTCGCTCCTCGTTCGCACGAGTTTCTTTTTACGAGGCGCCAACGATCGCCGATTTGTAGTTTGTAAGTCGTTCATTAACGTCAATGGATAACACATATGTCTTAGGACGTAGGACGTGTTCGAATAAATTGGCGGGATACGTGTACGTTAATGGTGGCGAACTGAGGGATACCTTAAGGGGGAAAAAAAAGAAGGACAGCCCGAGGATCCTGGGAATAAATTATTTCCTGTTAATAAATAATTGATACGGATTCGATGAGTTTTGCGTTTGATTGAGTGGAGAGCAAGTCTGCTGTTGGGAATTACGGCAGTGTTAGGGTATACTGTTTATACTGTGTGTCCAATGTCGAATTCAGGTGCGACCGTTGACTTTGAATCGTTCACACCGGTACGTTAGCAGCATCCGAATGAAGTAATTAGACCGTCATATAAAATGGCCGGTGTGATCAATTTATGGATTTATTACAGTTTTATTGTTACGCTGGGTTATACGTGTTTCTTTGTAACACTAGAGTCTCTTTAGTTTTATTCGAATTATACGAGTTATTCTACTCTCCTCCAGGCTGATTCGTCATCTGGTACAGAGTGTACCATATAACTTTAGCATTATCTTCCAGGTGTAAATTCTTTGTGAGAGGCGCTTTATCGTAAATCTTAATTATTTCTTAGGGTTTTTAAGTAAGACTCGTATTTTACTATTGTACGATTCCAGAGAAAGGCTTGGCAGAAAATGATCACAAGTATATTCAGGTATTCGGTATATTTTGCGAATCTATTTACACGTAATAAAATATTTCCATCTAAATTCACTCTATTGGCTATTGTTTACCCAGAAAGATGGCAACGAGCTGCCCCAATGTGAATAAATAAATACCGTCTTTGACAATCTTTCGTTACAGAGATTGAATGGCCGTCTTACTAGACTAGTATAAATTAATTAAACGCACGCGACGTCGTATAAAAGATATTTACAAAAGATTTCAGACTGGCAGCTATGCGGTGCCAGAAATTTTTGACAAAAGAAAAAAGAAACAACGCGCTCAAGTATGAGACGGAAAACAATACTTTTCAAAATTACGTATCCACCCATGCTACATTCAAAGTGAACAACGCTCGACAGTCACTGATCACAGTTTACGTTTTTTTTTCTTTAAAAAAAGTCATTCCTAAAAAGATATCCATAACGAAGAAAATGCAGGCACGTTTCCTCCCTTTGTCTTTCCTTCTACGTTTCTTAATTAACGTGCATAATTCGTAGCGGCCTCAGCTTATTAAAAAGAAATACGCATGAGCCTTGCGAAAGATCAACAGTGATACAATCATGAAACGTTACACGAATAATCTATAACGGTGCGCACAGCTAATCTCTTTGGAATGGCATAATTAGCCAAACGAAATTTTACTTAATTAGTCGCATAATTGCTTAGGGGATATGTACAAATTTTTTCCCGTACACACCCAGTGTACTGTTACGGATTTCATATTTGTTTATCGTGCTCTGGCCATTCCTCTTGTACGTACAATTTCATCAGTAACTTTTGTACAATACCAGACCTTCTCGGAGGAGCATAAATTAACAATTATTGTTAGCGTAACTTGACGATAAGTTTGCGAGGATTTAGGCACTGTGCTTAGAGTCATTATCGCAATTGTGCGTTTCGCAGATTAAAAAAAAAAGAAGAAAATCTACAGAATTATGGCAACACGTGCTTGCAAGGGAAAACTCGATATTCCACAGAGTAACTTAATAATTCCACGTGCGTGAAACGACCCGAAATAACAGACAAGTATCATCAATACTAATGAATCGACGAAGAAAGAAAGAAAAGATAATATTTCCTTGAATTCTCATCTTTCTCTTCTTCTATTATTATTTTACAATTAATACCCTTCCTACTTCCATGACGAATCCATACGTTTATCCTCGGAGCTAATGACGTGTCGTCACTAGGAAACGACGCAATTCTTTAACGAATTCCCGTCGACGCGAACGAAGCTGATTGACAAAACCGGAAGTGTCTAATCTGTCCGCCGTGTATTCCCGTGAATCGGACAGTGGAATAAATACGTACTAGCGTCATTTACGGAAATACACGCTGACGAATGAACTACTTAAACGGAATTCTCGTGCAATTTCTTCCTCGTTACATTGAGCAAGCGTCAATCGTTAATACGTTCTACGTTGTCGTGACGTCACGCATCTCCCGACCCTCCGTCATATCGACGCTGGTATTGCTCAGCAATTTCCTCACGCTCTGATGTCTCTTATCGTCGAAACTTATGTGTCCATTTTCTATAGGTTCGCTAAAGGCTCTTGAAACGCCACCCTCGTTTAATCTGAACTCGTGGCACAGCACTTTCACGGCGAAGATGGCGAATAAAACTCCCATTACACTGCCAGCCAGTACGTCCCACCAATGATGTCTGTTATCGGCAATTCTTGTCAGGGAGCACACGAGTCCCCATAAGCAGGCGATGCACTGCAGCCATGGCTTTAGGATAAACGTGGACATTTGCTTGGGCAAACGATTTTGGACGTACCACTGAAAGGAAGAGAAATACAGAAAATATTTAAAATACAGTAAACTAGAATAATATATGGTCATGAATTATTACAAGGTACATGAGGACGAGTGATACTGATAAGTAAATTTAAAAATTTTAATTTCAAAATTGTCCAAAAGTTATGGAATGCACTTCGCAAAATATATTCAATTTCCAATGGCACCTTCGGCTGAATTATTTGCATGGACTTTGAAGTCAAGTCTTGCGGCATATATGTATTTAGTATGTATTATGCTATGTGAAACTACTCTGCCACATACTGTACGATACTAGTAGTACATACTGTTCTACTAAACGATACTAGTACATCCTTACCTACTGTATTTGACTTACCATTAAAAATATCGTCGTGAAACTCGAAAGTGCCGAATGACCTGAGGGAAATGATTTGCTGGAATCACTCACAAACCAGCTGGTGTCATCGGTATTAGTACACGTATAAGACTGCACGTATCTGTAACAAGAGGAAAAAAGGTATAATAGCACACGTGTATGTATAAAGATTGGAAGATAGAAGTGCGATATCGTGATTGATAACATCCAAGAAATGGTTTGTTATCTGAAATAACAATGAAATTGTGAAAATTATAGATAAGAAACATAAAATGGCTCTGTCTTTATTGCGCTTCGTTAAACCAATATTCATAACAAGTGACGCATATAAAATTCAATTAACAATTATTACAACGTTACGGTCGTTCCGCGAGTAAAAGATTCAGCCTAGGGGACTTTTTTACGTTAAAAGCCATAGAAAGATGGCCCCTCCAAAAGCTATTCTACTCGTGGACGTATTATATACACGTAAAAAAAAATAGAATGATCAATCGATATCGTACGATTATAATCGATCTTATTAGAGTGTCTAATTCACTCACCCATCGGTGCAATTGTCCAGCTCGCGCGGTTTGCACGTATCAAAGAAGTGCGGCCTTGGTTCACCGATTAGAAGTTTTATCACGTCACATAGGAACGTTAATGCAACTATTGCAACTGTATAATGTCCATACCAGAACCAAATCTGTTTAGCGCGCGATCCAGTGCAGCCGGTTCTGGTTCTGTAGCTGTCTGGATTGTAACACAGACACTCGCAGAGCCACATCTGCAAGAGAATTAAAAGAAAAACAAAATATGCGATTCAAAATCTGTCATAGGTATCAAAAGTTTTAGTATTTTATCAAAACTTAACGATAATCAGACTCACCACGATCAGTGGTATGACGACGCTTCCTCCAATGAGAAGACCCAGAGATATGGTATCGCCGGTGAACTTGAATGAAATTTTTGGATCATTACAGAAAAATCCAATCTGTTTGTGAGGTAATATGCCAAACTCCACCACTGCCAATAATACGACAACTAGAACAAAGAACAAGATAACATTGAATAACGTATCTATATTATTGTAACAAACAAGGGCGATCCCGTTCAATTGAATTACAACCCGTCACTGTGTATGCATATGCGCACAATATATATATATACACTAACACACAGTACACTAAAGATACATATATGAATAAACTCGCGGGAAATTCGCCGATAATGCCTACTTCGTCTGAACGCCGTGACAAATATCGTAAAGTCTTCATTATTTATCAGCCAGTCGCTGATGTCTTCTCATGTAAACTTACGCACGCTGCATTGATGTCGTCGACGTATATTTAATATCAATAATTTCTCCGAGCGTGCGGCACTGGCTGCTTTCACGTTTTCACTTTCTCTCGTCTCAGCCATGTCCGTCGTATGATTCAAGTATTCAATCCTATTCTATATCAATCTACTGAAGATGCTGGATCGTACGATAACAAATAGGTTAAGCTGGAAATATGTACTTTGTGCAAAAAAAGAAGATAAAATAAATCAAAAGCGAGCACAAGGACCGACGCCGACTAACGTCGCGACATGTCGCGTTACTGAAGTTAGCTAAAGAGAACCTAAGCAGTGACGTGAACAGCTGACAGTCACGTGACACTGGTTGCGCATGCGCACTGCGCGATCTTAGTCATTGTTAGTCGCTGTCCTCCGAAAGTACTATTATTCGTAATTGACCTGTCTGTTCCGCTAGTGAACTATGATACATGCTACGGGACTATAATAAATCCTGTTTAAACGTATCTCGTGAAATATTACACATAGAAACGACGACTTGTGTCGTTGGATTGTAAAAGAGAACTAGCTGGAACCCTACCGCCAAGCACAAGTGGCGCCATCGATTCTTCGCCAAGGAAATATTGGAATGATTATCCAGGGTCTCTGACCAATTCGTGCCTCTGCTTTACGCCTTTTTGTAGACTCCACATGTGCGCTTGGCATGAAAAAGAGAACCCTCGTATGGCTTCAACAGAAACCATAATTCATATCGTGAGGAAAAAAGGAAACATATATTTATGGACTTTCTACGACTTCTGATACCGACTTGCTGTCGGCTGACAGACGCCAAGACGTACTTTTTGAACGATGAAAAGGATTACTTGTGAACGACCATGATCTTCATATTGGAATCCACGGCACGTATGAGTATCGTGAAAGAAATTTCCTACGGCTCTGTAATTGAGTATAGTATTTGACTCAAAAGGATTCCTTTACGGTCCAGGCCGTTACGTAACAAAAGATATATCTGCATACGTATGACCGTTCGTTAATCTAAGGATGACGTTAAATACGCTATTTGCACGAAAGATAATAAAATCTCGTCACGAGCATAATAGCACAATCATCGTTACAAGTGCTTAAAATATCAACAGTGAAACGAGATGACGATATTTGCCAAGTGTAATTAAACGTGATACAGCACGCAGCTATCGCCTGGATCATATTCCATATTTACAAAGGCATACGTGCCACCACGTGTTTGTATGTATGCATGTATGCATCAAAAAATTCTGGACCACATAAGGCTACGAGATTAGAATTTTATTAGGTAAGCCAACCGAAAATTCTGATAAAGTACCAATCGACTTAAAAACGAACCACAAAGATTACAGCTAATCACTAATTTCCTCCAAATTCAATTAGCCTAACCATATACTCTACTCTGTAAATTTCAATGTACCACGTATCTTATCTAGATCAAGACTACAACGATTTTCAATAAAACAATAGCTTCCGCCATCACGCCATACAACAAGTCATCAATGCCCGCGGTTACCCCAGGACCTCGAGTATTGAATTACGCGGTTTTGTGGCTTTGCCGTCGTCTTTCATTATCCACGATTTCATTCCCGTCTACGATGTCCAGCAGCAAAGCCACAGCAACGCGGCACACCCAGAGTCCAGAACGCACGAACATAGGTACAACAAAAAAAAACGAAATTTCAAAAAAAGCATTATAAACAGTGAAGAAAAAACCGCAAGAAAGAGTCCCAGCAGACTCCCCATAATAAACTCACGGCATAATAAATACATAACGTCTCGACTACAAAAGTAGTTAGCTCTTGTACCGCAATTAATAGCTGTTGTATTAAACTCGAAGCTTTAACGGATTAATTAGGAACGACGCAATTACAATTAACGGATGTTGGCCATTAATGAATTTGCGGCTATTGCGTGGCTTTATTAACTCGTTTATTATATTAATACCGTCCTACCGCGTGCAGACTATAATAGCATAGCGCGTATTCTACCTATAGCGTGGGCCCCTTAACGCAAGGCAACCCGTCGGACGCGTCTGTAAGCCGGGTAAGCAAACCTACAGGCGCCACGCTCCTTATTGTTTCACACTCTATTATGCAGTTATGCACTGTTATCGCAACGAAGGAGCGTTATTGGTACTGGTGGTATTTATTATAAATATGCAATTGGTACGTTAGTACCAATTTCTTGCATCACTGCCTATTGCAACGGACTATGCTTAACAATAGTATGTACCGACGCAAATAACCCACGCTCAACGTACCGCGTATGCATTGCCCCTAGGCTGCCTGAATGTTTGC
Organism: Pachycephus smyrnensis; assembly: GCA_030142225.1. Taxonomy (NCBI): domain Eukaryota; kingdom Metazoa; phylum Arthropoda; class Insecta; order Hymenoptera; family Cephidae; genus Pachycephus; species Pachycephus smyrnensis. Next base: position 2,566,067 of record JARQST010000285.1, on the reverse strand, counting down.
ACAGTTCGTCTCACTGATAAATATTAATGCCAGCATTAAACGTGCATTAGGGAGACTATCTTGCGAATGACGCAAAATTTTTGGGCATGAATCATCCTAGAGACCGAGCATCATTTTCACCGATCACACCGTGAACGTAACTCGATCAAGTTTGCACATGCGAGGCTTCCGGACTTTATCCACATTGCGGCTGTGCTGAGCGATATCTAATCGAGCCTGTCATGGGATATTTTGTGCTATTTGTATTGTAGATCGAGAACAAAAAAAGCAGCTCGCCGGTCTAACGATAATTTTATTATTGTTTATTGTTCTTTTCAGATAGGCTATAGGATTATGCAATAAATCAGTCGCGATTAACAGCAGTTCCTTTATATCTTAACGCTACGCGGACTTAGGACCATTTGATTAATTCCGATATCTTACACTTTCATCTGTGACTGTTAATTTTTCACTTTTGCTAACGTCAGGAATAATTCATGGAAAATTAAGAGTCACTTGTTGTCCACGTCTTACGTGATTTTCCTTTCTTGATTACGCAATTTTTTGAAACTTTCAATCTTTAACGGTAATTCAACTTGTTCCACCATAGCGTTGAAACGATTTGACGTGTTGAGCAGAAAAAATTCTGTGGCATTTCGAGAAATGTATTATTCGCTCTCGCCACTGACAATGACGCTGGAACGAAGAGAAAATGGAGGCACAATAGACCTACAAAAAACCACGGAAGAGGATGGAACAGCTATCCGCCATGTTGCATCGCCGGATAGAACGGATAAGTACTGTTATTTCCCTAGTCATGAAAATAATTCGACATCCTGCTTATTATCGAAAGCTACAAGAGAAAGATGAATGAAAAAAGAAAAGAGAAAACCGTTAGTTCCTCCTCGATCGTTGCATCTGACGGAGGATGGCTGCACTTTTAATGCACCCGCAGGATCAAAGGCTTCGTAAGCCTGCACTTTTGTCAAGCACTGTACCGCCTATTCTTTGCCTATCCCTTTGTCGTTAAACAATTAAATTGTTCCTCTTGTGGGTAACCACACAATGGCGCTCAAGAAAAAGAGAAGAAGAAATTCGTTAACCAAGGAAGAATGAAAAATGAAAATTCAAACGAGTCCGAAGTGACGAGAGAATTTTTGTATGCGTTTAATTGCGCGCATTGATGCGTCAGAAAGTTTTGTAAAATGCAATTGTACTTGTGCGCCATTCATCCCTTAAGGACTTAAAGTACGCGTTACGAGAGGCACTGAAAAAGAAAAATACAAAATGCTCGAGTGTCTCTTATTACCTGCTTCTAGGCAGCAACTTAACGCCGACGGTAATAACGTAAGGGAGTGGAAGAAATAAAAGGAAAGAAAAGTGTCTGAGAAACTAGTCTCGTTCCTGTCCCACACGTGTCTCCGAAGTCTAGAATAACGTATCACCTTTTGCCTGACGTACAAAAGTCTCGGGAGATGACACTACAAAAATAAAAGACATGCCTAGAGAAAAAGTAAAGAGATCCAATAGTGAATAATGCTAATTCTGTATATATCTATACGTTAGATCTCTTTAAAGTACTGTCCCATGACCTTGGACCTCGAAACGCGTGTTTCTATGACTTAATAAATTTTCCTATGCAAAACTAGACTTACCGGATTCCATCGCTATAGACGGTTTACGTAAATCCCTATTTATACTAAAAAAAAATCTACGGTTCAGGATCACAGCTTGAATTTTTGCATAAATCTAAATCTAAATATCCTCCTTAAAGTGCCCACCACAATGGCTGACTGAATGTTGTTGCAAAAAAATGTTGACCTAACACCGTGAAATCGTGAATTTACATAATACAGTCGATAGCCAATATCAAACGAAAAATCGATATTCCTATCGATAAAACTCAATCGATTGTCACACGAAAATCTCGCAAAGACACAGATACAATTGTGATGAAAAAAAAAAGCGTATGAGATTTTCGTATTAATAGAACGCACTGACGTCATCGTTAACACTGTCAGAGATTTATCTGACAGTTGACGCTGTCATTGCAAACGGTGCGGTGACGAAAGTTAATTATTCCCTCATTTTGAAAAAAAAAAGAAAAATGTGATTAACTCGCACGAAATGAGGGAGCAGACGGCATTCTAAGCGACAGTGGCTGTTTACTCTGGGGTAGTTTACAGCCACGAGTGGCAAACCAACCTAATTTGTCGTTTTTCCGCTCTCTAAAAATACCAGTGTTGAGTTGACACGAGCCATGTGTGGGCGTCAGAGTGTGTACTCCAAGTATGTTTACAAAACTACTGCCCAGCCATTTAGTACAAGCGTTGTAATTGCCATAAGCCATAAGTGGAGCCGGTGATGAAAAAAGGAGCCATATAGTATATTTGAAAAAAATATATTTCTTCTTTTTTTCCTTTCGCCACCTAACGATTAAGTACGCGACGCTTTTCATGGAGACGATTGACTATCGCGTTGGCAACCCTGCTGGATTATTTTTTTTTTGTTTGAACCTGGTCCCACTGGAATCGCGTGCTTCGAGGGTAAATTTAGAAAAGATCCTGGCGCAAGGATAACGTAGGACGTGGATAAGATGAAAGGAGTGCCGAATGTGTTGGTCAAACGAAACCAGCAATCAGGAGTAATAAATTACGAGGACCAATAAAGATATCAAGAGAGAGAAAGAGAGAAAGAGAGAGAGGGGGGGGGGGAGAGAGAGAGAGAGAGAGAGAGTACCTAACCTTCGCGATTCGTTGGTTATTTTCTTCAACTCGAATTTGCCCTGCTTTAAAAGTCAAATCCAACTCTATCCTCTACCTTGAAAAATCCCTCCAATATACTGGGTGATAAATTATTATCTGTCGTGGCAACGAACTTCAGCTGACCGAATGAAAAGAATATATTTCTTTAAGAGTGCATCAATGAAATTCAAGTGTAAGTATGTATCATGGTAATTTCTATGAAACATAAAAAAAAAGAAATTGTCTGCTGCAACAGGACTGCAGGTCAAATGCACGTCAGTGTGTGACTTATGCAGCAAACTGCATGTGCACGCGTGGGCGTAAGAGTGATATATGTAAATGCATCGCGCGCGTAAGTTTCTCACTCGTTCGATTTCAGTGTCGACTGCGAGAGAGAACCGCAGCAAAAGGATACATCTGGATCAATCTGTATAATTAGATAAACGCAGCGTGATAGCATTCTAATGTAAATGAACCTGTCCAATGAAATTCCAAAACACTCGTCCTTGTCTTCATTAAAAAAAAACGAAACAGACTAATTTATAAGTCGAACGCATAAATACCCAGCAGACACTACGTAAAGGAACAGACTAAAGAAAAAAAAAAGAAAAAAACTAAAAATAATACGTCCGGATAAGACGCCATTTTGGCAAGTTCAAAGACTCGACTTCGCTCGAGCGTTTACATATAAATAAAGAGCGTAATCTAACGGTATGCAGGGGCATTTAAAAGATACGACCTGAAGGGTTGAATGCGCGTCGTTAGGGTGTACACGCATGCGGTGTTCTGGTCTGTGTTACGCGGAACTTATGCTTAAGATTGAGTTTCAAGGAGGGAGCGGATTTACACAATTGCTCCTGGAAATAGTCGTTGCCCGTGGCTGCTTGAGATTCAAATTGGATGACGAAAATAGTTACGAGAATGGTCCACGGGAAGATGAGCTCTGATATATTAAATTTAACGAGAGTCGTTCGATATTTTCATGGGGCCCTCGCACCGCGCCCTTTGACGATCCAATTATTCGATAAACGAATACCCTGGGCCCTGTACCCTTAAAAGGACGCCATGTTGAATAGGACGCCACGTAGAATGCTGACGTGAAATTAGACAGTGACTTGACTACGGTGGTACGTAGGAAAAGTAAGTCAAATTCTCGATTAAACTCGACGGAGAAAAAACAATGGGATATTTGAATAAGCTGTATATACCTGTATACGAAATAGTATGGGGTCCCGTAGGAAATCCCATGAAGGAAAACCTCTAGGAACCATCCTAATAACTTTCCTAACGATAGAACACCCATGGTGCACCGCTCTGAGGTTCGGACCACTTCGGATTCTCTCGTGCTGTTACGGTGGCCGAGACCTCATACCGTCTTTTCCCATGTACGTACACGGGGCACCGTATATACCCTTTACATATATAATACCCCTCCCATAAAAGAACTGACTCTTGTATCTTTACCAAACGTAAACGTATCGTCGCGCCGAAAGTGTTCTCTTAAACGAAAATTACCTTTTACGAGAAGCCCACGTGATATCCGATTGAATGAAGATGACTCTGCTGCATATATCGGGTGCGTTTGAAAATTTCGGTATTACAGGTTAAAATGCAACTCGAGCATATCGGCTGGTTCTCATTTCGAGTCCATTAACGGACGGGTTCGTTCGCATTAACATAGAGCAATGGCCGTGTCCCAGTCATCCATTTGTCAGCGCGTCAGATCTCGTTGCTTAATTACACAGTGCAGTGCGTCCGTATAGATCGGACTTTCTCTATGGTTTTACCTTTTCCCATAGAACAGAGAGGACTTGGTAATTTTTCAAGAATACTTTTTAATAATTCCTACACCATGCACTGTCAAATGAATTGCAATTTCCGGTACGTTGTAAAATCTTTTAATTCTCTTACACTGTCTTGAGACTCGAGTGACTTTATTCAAATTACACCGGGTACGTAAGTGCAGGAGTACAGTGCACCTGCATGCAGAGTGCATTGAAGAGAAGGAAAAAAAAAGTGCAAAATCTAAAACAATATGGAACCCGTCAGACTGTAGGAGGAAACCCATAATTTCTCAAAGTACCGATTTAACGCTTTGGGTACAGTCGCCGCTACAAGTTTCAGGAATGAAAATACTTTTTATAGAAAATCGTTAAAGTCCCTATCAGAAACGGCGTCTGTTCGCCTCGTTTTTACTACTAGGAAATTCAGGACCACCCTAAGAGGTGGACTCCTCGTTATATCCCGTACCACAGGAATCCTGACGTCGATTTTTCGTCGGCTTGCCGACGATCGTCGTCGATGACGATTGCCGTTCATGAATTATACCCAGAGCTTTTATGGCTGTCTTGTTAGTTACTTTCCATACACGTGATTTCCCCAGGCTCCAAACCATGTAACGTACATTTAAATTTACCCTAGAAATGCACCTGCCGACGTTCCCCATAGAACCGAACAACCATGGCAATCGATAAAACGCAATTCAAAATAAAATTCAACATACCAAACGCAATTAGAAAAAAAGAAATTTTATCTCTTTCACGGCAACAATGTCCCACTCGTTTCTACGTATCCCATTTGAAATCCACCCATAAATAGAAGGTCTATACGCGTTAGATAAGAAAATACATTTTCCTATCCAATGAAATGACATCGACTGGGTAATACACGTTATCTAAAGTATCGCCATAAAAGAAAAAAAAAAAGTATCCCACGATTTTTTTTTACGGCTGTACAGAAGAAGCAAGCATCACGATTGGCTTCCTTCTGCAGTCTATGAACGGCGATGACCTTTGACCCCGTGACGTGCATTCACGTATCGTCGATTTCATCGAAATTATTTACAGCGTCGTCCTTATGGATTTTCTTCGCTTGACCGTCTCTCCGCGCCGTGTTCACACATGTCCCCCTTAATGGGGGACCATAACGTTCTCTTAAAGAGTATCGTATCTGTATACATAGAAAGAAACACGGAACATACGTCGAAGTGAATGACGTGAAAATAAATAAGATAATTCGCCCACTGTGTAACGCGTTGCGTAATAGTTAAACAATGTAACGGTTTTCCATGCTAAATTTACGTTCGTAATCATGGGGCGCGTGAAATTTAATGTTTTTTTTTACAATTTCAAAATCGTTGTTACGTTGTGTGTATATATATATGTATATATATATATATATAGAAATATATATATAGAAAGGAACGTGAACTGAATAATTCATAGGTAATATTTCTTATCGTAAATATTCAAAATTTCGAAATGAATTTATATGGGAAACTCGTGCACGGTCATTACGTTGCTCATATGTGTATATATTCCACGTGGGTACATACGTTCCTATATACGTATAGTACTCGTATCTTCAATCAGAAATATTAAACACGCGCTTTTAACGCATTCCTATTAAATCCAATATTTATAACGGTTGGTACATGTGACAGCCACCACCCCTCATTACCTATCTATCTTGATTTAGTAGACATTTTGAAAATAGTATATACGGTGGCTCAAGGCCCCTGGCTTTTTTCAGCTAGAGAAAGCCAACGTTACTAGAAAGGCCGAGAAAGATGCAGTTCTATGCACCTGTAACGATGCACCGGGATGCAGCGAATGAATGGGGCGAGTACTCGTAAAAATTTTATTTCAATTTCTACACAATGGAATCGTAGATCCACGTTCACCGTTCATTACCGATACCATCGTAGAAATTCAATTAGTTGTATGCACTGTCGATGCACTCTACAAAATAAGACGGAATCCCAGTATAATAAAAATTCTTTGAAAAATCATTAGCAACGTCTACTGATTTACTATAGACGTTACTAATGATTTTTCAGGGAATTTCTGACTACGCGTGTTTATTCAGATTGACTAGACACGTGTAGCAATTTGTTAATGGAGTATAATTTAAAGAAAAAAACACAATATTACACACAAGACCATCCATTTACTCAAAATCCTCAAAATCCCCTGAAACGTCATTTATCTTGTTAGAATTGACAAAAAAAAAAGAATCATCATTCAGTCCAGCACGTGTTACGTTTCTTGTTATGCAGTTCGAGTGAGATAAAAAAATCTGTCTTTAAAAGTGCATCAAGTACCAACACCCCCAAAGTGCACGGTGACAACGAACGTTCAAGAAGAATGCAGCAGCAGTAAGCTGAATAAGATGAGAAGATATCACACGAAGATGCACCCTATAGGCATCTGGACTGGTTTAAAGTCTTCCGAAATTATTTATTATTCTAGAAGCATATGTGAACCGCTTGCAGACACAATATTATAATATTTATATACGACTACCGTGATCCACTGTAAAAAGCCAAGAGCCAATGAGAAGGCTTCTTTGGATAACGAGGACCAATCGGAATGGTTGCCGAAAGGGAATATATGGGTCCCTCTACGTGGTACGGGCCCACGCAGATTGGGCCTGCAACGAGACAACCCACTACATACTTTATGGGGTGTCTCACACCCCACTAATTTCCGTTTTGCCCGAGCGTAGGTGTGGCCCATTTCCTCTATTCTTATGGCATCCGAATATTATCCTGCCTATCCTGCCTATCGTGACTATCCTGATGAATTGTATCTGGCATATATATAGTTATAGTCGTATGTAATACCCAGTCACTGGGACGTTCATATACCGCTGGCACGTGTCCAGAAGGTCTGTTGTACCGAAAACGAGTATTAGGATATTTAATAGAACAAAAATATTTCCACTGCGTATATCGGATGGATGAATTATAGTAAATTTTAGGTACAGTTTAGTAAACTGTGAAAAAAGTAGGATAGAATAGTATCGTCATGTTTTTTTTTTAATCCCAGGAATTTTTACTACTGTCGTTACAATTTGATACCGCGTGCGGTATCGGTTGGAGGATTATGGGTATTTTTAAAAACATCTAGATGATAAACGAGACTTTAAGAATTCCACGTATTCGTTATACGAGAAATATATTAAAGCCCACGCAACGATGCTACGTCGCCTTAAAAAATATATTGAATAATTAACTGTAATCTTGATTCGCCTCGCTTCACTTTCCAGTACTCGTTTCACGTGTCTCGCAAAATACACCGAGCAAATGACGTAGTACGAAAAGTCAAATTGACTCGGTGCAATATTATTTCACCGCGAGAGCGGGTACAGTCACGTTTAGAAACTGTAAACCGCGTCAATATTTCTTTTCCAAACAAGTCCCGAGTCTGGTCCTGAGAGTCGTGCCAAGCTATAAAATAATAACAGCATCCAAGAGAGAAGATACGAAAGATCTACGATAGACGTCCGTCTAAAATTGTCCATTTGCCGTTTAATTCCAAAAATAGCCGAAGGTCCTTAAAAGCCCAAAAATAAATAAACCCACCGCGTATCCATACTCTCCCCGTAAAAAAAATTGCAAAAATTATATGCAGAATCTCAAATCGTACCAAGGAGAACGCTTCGCTAAGGTCAGAGATGAAGTACGAAGTGATCAAAGTCGTGACTGGAAAATAAATGGTCCATGCCCATCCCGTCTCCGTAGGCGGACTGGGCAGCCTACACGAATTGCACTGTCTCTGCAGCAAGATAAGTACTCGCCATGAGATAAATACGAATTGATCGTAATAAATAACTTTCTCGCGAGAATAACGTTACCCTTCCACCACAGAATGATTAAACGATCCATAAGGAAATTGACTGATCCACACCAGTATACCTGCTGGATTGCGAATAGATCACTGCGTCGTACGAGATAAAGGACAGGTTGCCGAGTGATAACGTTACAGCATCGAGTATTTGAGTGGGCTACCAACATGATGAATTAAAAATGACAATAGACAATTTAAAAAACATCAACAGGAAATTCATTTCGAGTAACCAGATAATATATACTAAAAGAACAGCGATAAACACCAGATACCATGCCTAGGGATAATTCTAGGGATAAATCTAGGATTTTTGACTTAGTAAAGAAAAGATCCCTACACAAATCCAGGATGACTGGACGAGTCTTTGATGACGGCTACACCTTCAAGTGGTGGATCCTTTCTCGGCTTTGCCTTTGGAAATCCTCTCTCGAAGATGGCGTCTCAAAAGGATTCCGTAATGAGAAGGTCTGGTGCAGCCTGATTCAAACGGGTAACAGACGAGGCCAGACTAAACCAAACAAAAAATGGCTACAGGCATCCCTAATACAGGTACCCTCGTCCTGGGTAGTATAACCCACGTACCAAGGCTCCTGGACTCGTAGGAAAGGTGACTGGACATTTTTTTTTCATCTTTTCAACATATATCAACCGTCGATTACAAGGCACAAGCCGTGCATGCTACAGGATCGCAACTTACTATCGCACTAGGCACTACTATAGTACATACTATATTCACTTTGTACCGTCTCCCTCGAGAATGGTCACATAACCTAGATGACCTTCGAATCACCCTACTATATATATATATACATTGTTATACCCTTATATATCGATTAACAAGAAATCGATTCGCCCTGCGTATAAAATTAGGCCACTTTCTGTCCAGGGAATTCAACAAGCATATATATATACACACATATACCTGAAGTCTACATGCGAGTGGACACGACGAATAAAAGTAAATATGCCTAACGTCAGTTACGATTGTCGGTGGATAAATAACGTAGGCACGAGGTTCCCGCTGTTGCTCACGGAGTAATAGGAGTCTTTGAGAAAACACTACGGGGCCAGTGAACCGAAACTCTCGTAAGAGGTTGAAATGGTCTAGACAGGCTCTTATCAGAAATTTCAAGTGTGGTTATGATATAGGTTTCCGTTCGTTAGTCTTGCACATTGCCACCATGCACCTCTTTCAAGTTCATTGAGAACGCCCACTCTCGTGCGTAATTCATTTCTGGCGATAGTGCCAAATTTCATTAGGCACCTGCACAGTGTGGCAATTATGGCGCCTACGTGGGATACGACTAATGATTGCATTACCTTATTGTTAGCTGGCATATGCAAAGCACGCAAGCTTGAACTTCCGAGATATCTTTGCATTCTGACACAGATTATCCACGGTTACTGACCACGGATATCAAACAATAAATTGCTTTATCGCACGGTACACGCATCTTATGCGTATAGCAGTACTCAATGTAAGTAGCATACAGAACAGCAATGATGGGATTTGTTTTTTGTTTTTGTTTCTTTAATTTTTCTCAAATCTTTGTACGATTATTACTTAATAGAGTTTCATTGCATTAGTGTGGTACGTGAGAGGTAAAAAGTTTATCGTGAATGTTTGTCTTTTTTTTTGTAGCATCCCAGATGACACTGTTATCAAATCGATATATTGGTGTTATAAATTGCAATAACTTTTCCAGTCATGCTTCTTGGAGATTGCATACTCGTATAAGGATTAACCTATCACGTGCCCCGTGTGATAAGGAATTGGGATTGACGTGATAAGGCAACTTGTACACTGCTTAAATACACACTGCATTGCCCTTATGCACTCGGTGCAAAGATGCATGAGATCTATTGGATTGTGCCAATAAAATTTGTCTTGTATAAATAGAGAAGCGATTCTATAGATATTGGAAAAAAAAATTTTAATCTAATACGTAGCAAGATACGAGAAGATAAATATATTTTAATAGACAAACAATAGAATCGGCACGAAGAATCTGATTAATTTTGATTGGCATCGTTCATTTGTCTTTTCCTTATCGCTGTGCTCGATCGATCCTATGATAAAAATTTTAATGACATTCAGCTAGAATGTTGCGTAACGTATGATAACGATTTGCTAATATGTTAATTGTCGATGTACATTTTTGTAAAATTTTCAATCCCCGCGATACGTCTCTCTGTTGTTTAATATCTTCCGCCTTGTGTAATCTTTGATATACGTAGCCACCTATATGGCTAAGTATAGGTAATATCTAATCAATCGTAAAAGATTAACGATACCGCGAGGCTATATCTGAATGTACTAGAGATAAGTCGATAAGCAGGCGCCTTGACGACACTGTATTTTACGTGTTTTTCTTAGTGTATCAGTCTTTTTTGTTATTACCTACGAAGCAGCGCCACGCCAGGCATTATCCACGTGCCACGGCAAAAAGTCCCGTCCTCATGAATCGACAGATTTTTATCCACGTCGTGGACGTATCAATTTTACAACGACAAAACAAAAATGAGATCTCACGCGCAATCGGTTTCCGCGAACGGATTTAAAAATGTCGAAGGTTAAATTACGCGGATAGTCAAAAGCTGCATTGTGCTTAATGGCAAAAAAATATAGGAAGGGGGAGAGGAAGTAAAAAAAAATGAATGACGAGATCAAGAACGACCTCCATAATCATCGCTCGTTACGTAAAGACGATAAAGATATTTTGGCATTTTTTTTAGACGAATACGAGACACGCGCAATCAGTTACTCAATCCAATGCTTATCCTTGACTGAGCTAAATACATTAATTATTAATGATTACGCGCGTCCCGATATTCAATTAGAATCATCTAGCATGACTTTTATGGCTCACGATTTAATCTCTGAAGCGCGCAGTTTTTTTTTCCTCCATTTGTCAAATGCAAAACGGAAGGGAGGGGGGAGTCAAGCAAAAAGAAGAGAAAGAGAGACAATCACTCTTTCAATGTGGGTGGTAGAAGCAGCCCACCCAAAAGGAGTTAACGACGTCAACTTATCAAATTCCGAGAGATCTTGCAACGATGACTTTATAATTTTTCTTTTTGATAAACAGACAACGTAATGAATACTAAATCGGCGCGTGCGCATAACGATCAAAGGAATGATTCCGAAAAAGAATGATTTCTGCCAGAGAACAGCCAACATACGCGAACGAGCACAAGTGACTTTCAAATAACGACTATACTGTAAGCAAGTGGTATGGCACAAATGGCATACCAGTCGCTGAAGCGCTTTAATGAAAATTCCCTTCAGCTTTACAGGACAGAAGGATCCCTCTTATTTGAGAACAGTATACAGGACCCACCTCATCCAGCTGCGCGGTCCCCCATTTTTCAATATGGCGTTCCCCTATTCTCTCTCTTCTCGCTCTTAAACGCATTACAGTGCCGACTCTCTGCACTCTGCACTCTGCGCTGGGCTCTGTGCTCCGTGCTCGTTATTAACGCAGGCTCTCTCTTTCTCTCCTGCAGTGTAACGTCAGAGCTGCGGTACTTGCATAATGAGGAAATAATTGGAGAGCCGAAGGACTGACGGAAGGTTGTGGGGTTGAAAATTGGAAACGTCGATCCGTCGTAAACGGATGACCTTACGATTTCACGTATCACACGTGTAATCCACGGTTTCTGATAAAACAATTAAAAAGATATATATATATATACACACCAAACGTGGAGAACGTGTAAAACTAGGTAATGGGAGATTGAGAATAGATAATGCCATATGTATACCTTGATCATTGAATACCATTAAAGCCTAAGAAGCGGCATTAAGAATGAACCTTCCTTCTGTGGTAATTAAGGCTGAACTGCCGTTACTAATAGCACGTTTTTCTCCTCCTTCCTTCTCCCTCGGGTAGACATAAATTTTGCACCTGCAATCGGCTACAGGATCTGGTAACTGGTACGGGATGCTGCGCTCTCGGTATCCCGGAGTCTGGCATTGGAACGAGGGATACATAAAGAAGACTGAGGAATGCAAGGACCACTGCAGGATACCTTAAAAGTCTCTTCTGTGAGACAAATGACTAGGTATACTTCTTAGACGCTGCCATTAACCTGTAAACTAATTGTACAACCAGCTAATCTAATCCTCGTCGGTTTTCAGAATGCTTTATGGAAGTCAAAAGTATCTGCTATGGAAATGGAAGAAAGGTTATGGCTTACTGCTGTGGAGAGGATGCATTATATTGCACGAGAGAAGATATCTCAAGGGACGGAACCAAACACTTCTAACGCAACTGGCACAATGGGATAAACCTTTTTACCGACTGCGGCCAACTGTCAAGATTTCACGTGAAAAGTCCTAGACGTTTTGAATCCGTAGAACGAGAATATTACTGTGCGAATGCCCGCTAATAATTTATTATTATTAGACAACAGAGACCTTGCCTGTCTCTTCCAGTGTCCCTAGAAGGTAAATCTCGAAACATCGAAACACTTTCCGCACCATACAGAAATAATAAGAGCTACGGATTCGATCAGCTGTACGCTCTGTAAGGTTAACACTGCGCGTCGCCATTCTGATCGTCAGGGTTATACCTGGCTAGAGTCACGGAGGTTGTTTAAAGGTTAGAAAAGGCAATTTCAAGCAGACAAAACAACGGATAGGAATAAAATTGCTATTGAAAATTCATTGTCAAGGTACCTATACGAATTTTGAAACAAGTTATACCACACGTGATTCCTCTATGTCTTCTCTGTATAGCGATATGATAAAAGCCATACGTGTAATACAGCTGTCGGTAAACATATACTCGAGTTAAAATGTGCGTGCGCAGAATCTAAAAGTGAAAACCAATTTCGCGCGTTCACTAGAAGAATCGATAATCGATCCAGTCATTAACAAGGCAAAGCTCTCGAACGAAACTTCTGCCGCGATTGGCTGGCAAAAGCAAGCCAGCCCGTGCCGACTACTAATGAAGATTGATCTTGAGAAATTGCGCAAAGAATTTCGACACTCCCTCGTATAATAACACAAAGCGACGTCGCACGGAGTGTAAAATCGTATTCGCCTCTCTCACTCGTCAGGATCGTACGAATTGCGTGCTTGGCTGCTTTTTTCAAAATTACCTGTCAGTGTCAGGATCACGTCCACCAATATTCTCCAGCGCATCAAGCTCCTACATGCACTCATGATTTTCTCGCAGGCGCCCTGAGTCGCCACGGTGACTCCTAGTGTATCCGCTGCGTCAGTACCCCCGGCAGCTTCCAAGTCCTCCTTACTTCGTCTCGTCAACTGTTCGGTAGATTTCTGTAAAGACAATTCTTCTTAAGCTTCCTGACACATTCGAATCTTCAACTTCGACAAGGTGATCGATTATCAGGGTACTGTATATATTTTTTTCAAGGTACGCCATTGTACCAAATTACGTCTAACTAAATTATACCAGTGACGTAGAAGAAGTTTATCGTTAAAATTCTACGTTTTTACTTGGAATTTCTCTAATTGTCAGTGGCTTCCTCAAACAATTCATAATGGACTTTTACTGTCATCTTTGGTTACATTAATTGAGGTCCATACGTGTCGACGCGCACCAGCAAGGGTATACCATAGTACAATGGTGTGGTACACAAGTATAAGAAGTGACTGTTAATTACATCTTTATAGAAAATTTCGCATGACACGTGTCAGCTCGTACAGTCACTCCAAGACAAAAGAGATTAATCGAAGAGACACGTCGAATTTACTCCTAGTACCAATAAGCTTTCAGATTCGAAGCAGTCACATTTTTTTTACTAAGTGAGCCATATATTTTAGTGAACTAACAAAATGTCTAAGTGCTGGTAGGTATTGTTATACGGCACTTGAGAAAATGGGAAGCCCATCATAAATACATAACTGAAAATCAAATAGTTTTGACCACCGACAACAAACGGAAATTGCCTCGGCACGTTATAATATATTTGTTTTCTACTCGTAAAATGACCCGCGGTCATCCCGGAGGCTCCCTTCGGTTTCTACTACTTTCTTTTTTTTGTTCTTCTCTCGCCACGGAAACGGGATACTTAAAATGTATTAGTCCTGTTACAAGCTATTTGTTCTACACACATTCCACTTCGCGGTCTGCTATGCCCCGCGTGCGTGCAGTTGACTTCCAAAAATTGGTTGGTATCTACGTGTTAGCAAACAAGTAAACCTTCAAATAGATACCGTACGTGAGACGAATGACTTTTTCGTAATTTTCATTTTAAGCTATTAATGATAACACTAGACACTCAAATTCAAATAAATTTTCTGCCGCCAAAATTTTGAATATAAAAATAATAGAGTGTCAGTGCAAACATATATATTCACTAGATACTGTATAAAGTACTGTATACAAAAGCAGTGACGTCGCATCATAATTAGCGAACAACAAACTCTCAGCGAATACCACTTGACGTCATATCAATAAATCCAGCGCAATCTATCAACTAAATTCTTAGAATTGTCTAATCAAATTTTTCGACTGTACATCTTCGCTTGATTCTCCCCGTTCCCCCCTCTTTGTCCATGTATTCAAAATATCGCTAATAGATGAAAAAACATGCACCAGCCGTATGATAGCGTTTGGTTAGCCAGACTGTTCCAGGAAGAGAGATAAAATGAAAAAAAAAGAGAAGGGTAGGAATCGTAACAGAGAATTCTCGAAACAAGAGTAAGGGTTGAGCAAAGTGACAGGGAGGTTACGTTCGTGAGGAGTTAAGAAGAAGTGAGTAAAAAAAGAAAAAAGAAAGAAAAAATTCCCAGAGCATGACGGATTCGTCCTAGGTACTTCACGCGCTCCCCTATAGACACGTACACCCTGAGGCCTGACACCCCATCGTGTTCTGAATAAACAAAAATAAAAGGAACAAGAAAAAGAAGAAAAAAGAAAGACGAAACATACAGCCCAACGACACCCCACGGGGCAGTTGGTAACACGAGTTTACCGCCCAGCAAATGTCAGGGGTTAAACTGAAGAACCGCTAAAGGGTTGGGCATCGCACTGTGCCTACACGTGAATGGACGTGACTTTTCACCTACATGAATGGACATTGAAAATCTTATTCAATGCAGCATCCCTCTTGAAGGTGGCAAAAGACAAAAACCGCCAACCTTCACGGTGCATTCATGGGCGTGACACAATTTCTATGGAGGCATTAGTAGACGGTGAAAGGTCGCGTAGAAAATAGAAGGAATCAAAAGGTGAAGGAAAAAAAGAAGAAAAAAGAAACCTTTGCATCTACAGGCAAAGCTGCTCCGTGAATTTATATAAGCATCGTCAAGAGAAGTGCATTTGAAATCGTTCAAAGGAATTTTCTTACGATTTCCATACCGACTGGAATGTAAAAATTCTTATGCAACTACTCGACACCGTCGATTTACAGTCGACTTCGTTCAATTTTCTTATACTCTCTTGGATAAGACTATTATTTATCTTGCGCAATTGTCCGTGTGATTCAAGAGATAAATTGAACCTGTGAGGCACTGATGAATTTTGGAGTAAAAGAAAAAATTTTCTTTACGTTAGATGCAACAGTGCGTCATTTGATGTTAGATAAAATTATCTAAATATCTATCGACGATCCACCAGGGGATCTTATTGGGTTTCTTATTAAGACAGATATTATAGATAATCGGATGACACTCGCGCCGATCATTTAAAACGAGCTTTGTTTGTTTTTAATAAGAGCCCGCGAGCTATTGAGTTATTGATGTACAATAATCATAGATGATAAACAGATAAACCTAACCTAACGAGATAACGTTAATAGAGAACGACACGTCTGATTGGATTCCTGTGCGCCATCGATGAAACCAACAATAATTAAATCATTGTCGAATCAATGAATCAAAAATATCCAGGAACTTTAAAGACCGATTAGATTCCACTCGCGAGCCGAGAAGAACAGATGTATTTGGTACGTTATTCAAATTTAAATTAACGAACTGTCCAATAAAAGAAGCGCGGGAATTCGAATCTCGCCCGGAGGTAAAAACGATTCTGTCGATCGTACTGACAAAGAATATTTTACGTACAAGCAAATATTTATTATCGTACTCATCTGATTTATCTCGAGCGATAATTAAGAAGAATCGAGCATCTTGCTCAATTTCTTAATTATACACGTTCTTATTAGCCTTAACCATTCAGGCATCGTAAGTCGTAACGTTAGCCAAGTAATAATTTAACAAATTACAAATACCGATATTAAATTTACATATTTAGATCCGATTAGAAAGTGATAGCGATGCAAAAATGGTTCTATTGTTTCTATAAGAGTTCAATTAAATTTACATATGACTCCTATCATTTTGTATAGATGCATCGATTATGTTGTGCAAATAATTCGGAGATTGCTTACTTATACTTGTACTCGTTAAATTAACGCAAAACAACTATCGTGTATATATATAAAAAAACAGTAAAAAAAGAAACAAGATAAAAAAATGTAATTACAAGATTAAATTTATTCCGACCACTTAAGTTTCTGGTCGATACGATTCACGAGGAATTCATTCAAAATTCGTATATACACAGATACGACATATCTGTGACAACACTTGGTGGGATAATGTATTTTTTGTGTAACACAAATCACGTTTAATTAAGCAGATATTAAAAACGTCGGAGAAGCTTTAAGGTCATTTTGACACTTGAGTATTAGATAAGATTTTCAAGTGGTCGAAACGATTGTAATTCACTTAAAATATATTTCAACGATTCAATTAACCGTGAACTACGCCAATAGATAATGACAAGTGAAATAATGGCAGTTTGAATCTATCGAAAAAATTCATCACGATTAACGACTCTTTTTTTTTCCCCAAGTAATTTTCGACCTTTAAATCTTTCTCGTGATAAAGTGAAATGCCAGCCGCTGGACCGGTCTCATTTACTTGATCTTCTACTGGAGTACAGTTTTCTACTACGCGTAAGATGAAACAAAAACAAAAAGAAATACACGCACGATGCGTAAACGATTATACGCATTCTTCACCCTAAGTGGTCATTACGCGAGATATCTTAGAAATTCCCATCTTGCCAAGGAGATACCTAGAAAATTCATAAACCCCAAGACAGATGTTAAGAATTTATGTAAAAGAAGAAAAAAATCCAGTTCCCACGTTAAACATCCCAATAATCGATGCTCCGTATGAAAATTTCTGCCATTTAAATAAAAATCTCCTGTTTCCCTACATATACGAAATTCTAAAAGGCACCCATACTGATAAGTCAACAGGATTCGATTATTTACCCGAAATATTAGAACGTAACGACGGAATGTCGCCATTATTTGTCTCGTAATTTACACCTTTTCCCTATGCATATTATTCTAGCACCCTTTTCTCTCGCGTGCTTCCCCAGCATACGATTATCGAGAAACAAAGTTATTTAATGTCCCACTGACATTAGGTAAACAAATCAATTGAACGTTGTTCCATTACTTCCCATAGTTAAGGAACACGGAACTACGTTTGAATTCGCCATCGAAAAATCATTAACGCAATCATTTTAATTGCAAGCCTAGCAAATTAATCTCTATTCAAAGCTATCGGTACGCGAAGCGATTCCTACTGTGTCGCGATACGATACGTTAATTTCTTTTTTTACATACTCGAATATCAACCACGCACCAGAATGAGTAAATAAATAAAAAAGAAAGGAGTACAAAAATTTATAGCATACTTTTTGCCATACACCGAGTACAGTGTGTCGTGTCAACTTTTGTCCCGTTACGAGAATTTCGAACGCCCTCTGACAAGCACAAGAAATTTTAAGGATACGGAGGATCGTTGATCCTGAGGATCCTTAAAAAAAAAGGAGCCACCGTGTATAGAAATGTCAACGAGACGCTCCGACGGTGAAGATCGCTTTGGCACAACATATGTAACACGTGTGCTCGTGCCGACGTATGTAAAATTCGACGGCGAAACTTGAGAGACGCCACATACGTAATCCCCCCGAGTTGTTTTTGTCATTGTGGAAAGTGTTTTAGGTTTTAAAAGAATTTCATTCTCGATACCTATCTGCTTGTACGTTAAAAAGTATTCGCGCGTAAATTACGTCACGCGACACTACGAACGGGATAGACAAAAATAAAAGGATAGTTACGATGCGAATTTACGGTACTGCAAAACTAGAGTGGGATTGTGGGTAATTAATGGTTTACGAGTCACCGAGAATTTCTGACGCTCAAACTGACAGCGAGAATTGACACAATTGCTGAACTGTCGATATCAAAATTGTCTGTCAATTCGTACACAAATCTTACGATAATTACTACGTTATCGACACCAAACAAACTTGTCAAAACAATTTTCAAGTACTTTTAAAATAGCCATTACAATGCTATCTGCCCCAATTCCTTACACGAAAGGGAGTCGAATTCAAAATCATTATCAGAATACAAGTACAACAGCGTGCCCGTATATACACTACAAAAAAAAGTAACAATAGAATAACTTGCCTGTAAAGAAATCCAGTAAACAGCTGAATAAATCGAAAAAACAAGAGTACTCGAACGACAAAAAATACAACAAAAAATTCACTGAAAAACACAGTCAGTCTCCGAAACAATCAGAAACACGAAGCAGTTAAATTTCTTTCGAACTTCGACCGCGACGAGCGCCGAAAAATTCGCAAATTTCTACCACAAAAAATTTCAAAGAAAAAACTGTCTTAACCTCATAGCTATGTCTTTGACAGAGAATCGTGAATGCGATTTTTATTTATCACGTTTTCAACCGTACGTCAAGGTACGTCGACGAATTTTCAAAGTCAAGTGACACGCATTGAAATGAAAAAAAAAGAATTCAAAAAAAGCCTCGGGATCCAATAAGTACAGGAACCCTGCTTCGTCGAGCGCTCAACAGCAACTACTGCCCTATCACCAATCACCGGCTTCCTTGCAAGCTCGACTTAAATGCTCTACCCCCACTTTACCCGCCAGTGTTACCACCACCTATGCACTTACGTACGCTTGACTGCCGCCAGTGCTAACGCTTATTTACCACTACCAACTTGACGATCCGTCACATTGTTACGGGCTGTTAAGCCAATGCTGCGTAGAGTGCGCACGCACTCGTTCCCAACGCGAACCAAACATTGCTGGAGTATAAAACCATTTATAGATCACAAGATCAACCCCTATTGCTGGTACGGAAGGGATGATTTTTATAAAATCTAAAATCAAAATAGATTCATATTCTATCCTCAGCGTGACGATAACACCGAGTGATAAGGTCTCGTTATACGTTGCCGCAGGACACTATAATTAATCGGAGAAGCATTCGACGAAAAGTAACGAAAAATAAAATAATTTTTGACATTCTTTCTTTCAACTTACGACGCATTAATTTTTTTCTCTCCACCACGTGCTAGATTACGCAGGACCTCTTGATACGTACTATTACGTTCTACGCGGCGATGTTTGTTATTTGTTTTGGGCAAATATGTTTTTACGTTCTTTCACGCATTATGAAAGTTATTTATTTCTCGTTGACCACAGCCAAGCCGTTACTCGGATTCTATTACTTATTTCCATCTTGAGTGGCTTTCATTATTACGGGAACACTTACTGCAAGATAAACACTCTTGACGCGTCAAGATATGTTACACGTACGCGTAAAGTTTTTGGGATCTTCAAAACAGAATGATTAAAATCGTGAAAAAGTGTTTGGTAAGGAAAAAAGGAAAATTTCGAAAAATCAATATTTCTCTAGACTTATTAATTGGCAGTACCATTATTATTTTTCTATCTATAAATACCCTCGACGCGGAGATTCTCAGCAGCAGGATGTAACACCTATCTCCGTCCAGTCTTAAAATGATTTTATAATTCAATTTGCGCCTGTCATAGGTACCAACATATGTGTCCGAGTTATGCATCCTACACGGTCCAGGCATCTGACCCGAGTCTACAAGCCCAGCTTCACGCCACCCCTATGTTTTAATTGCGATTTATGATCAGACGTAGGGGACCCATAGACCCACACAAAGGTAAAAAGGTCATGCACAGCATCGCATATGTCAGCAGTAGTACATTACGTGTGTAATATGTGAAATTGTTTGCATAGCCAATAATACAACCTTTTTCGAAAAAATCACAATTAACAAGTATCCAGTAATTCGCCTTTACACACAAAGCGAATAAAACAATGACTATTGGGTGGCAATAACGAGGAGCCGTGCGAAAGGTCAAAGTTCATATATCAAAATAAAATAATTAGGTCGTATCAACCACACCGAAAAATTACATTAGATGCCGTACATCACGTAATATGGAATATTTTTGGTAACACAAAATAATTCTACTCGTTCCGTGGGTCCTAAAGCGAAAATACATTCCACGCGTGTTGCGTGACACACATATTAATCGCTAATGAGGCCAGCCGCGCGGAGGCGTATTCGCAAAATAATTATTTCTGACGGCACGTGTTATCAAGATACGTTTTTTGTTTCGCTGACGACGAAGTAAGGCAGGAACAAAAAAAATTGTACGTAAATAACGATAAGAGCGCCAGGCGTCTAGGCAAGGTACACACGTGACAGTAATTCAAAGATGGCCTCACACGTACCACGCATATCTTTACACTTGGAGTGACTACCCAACATACTCAGTACCAAGATACTTAATACGCGTAGAATAATCTAAGATATTCAAGAATAATGGACCGTTTGTTGGAATGCAGCTTTTAACCCAAGAAAACTTAACCTAAATCCCCGTAGTCGCCTTAGAATTTTAAATACGTCATAAATCTTCAAGAATTATCCGTCCTTAATGTTAGGTATTTCTACTTTTGATTATATGGCTCTATAGACATGCATTAGACACCCGTTATGCGTTTGAGGTTTTTAGCCCGATACGCGTAGAAGTATGTAGATTGACTAAACGGGCGCGCCTGGGCATAGGCAACCAGACACACGGCGGTGCACGGCGGGTTGGCATCGCTACAGGCGACGAGGGCGCCTACTACAAAAACTATTACTTAGCCACGCATCTGCCAAGATCTTGATTACGTATGACTAAGATCATTACCGAGCGCTGACAATGCTTCACTTCCTGTCGCAAATTACAGGGAGTTCGAAACAATTTACATCTATCCTTTTCCGTACCCTTAGAACGTGTTGCACGACATTCTTTTTTTTTAATGGGATTTATCATTGACACTTGTGCGCGTTAATTTTCAAAATAAATAAGGACCACTGATAAGACCTGTATACGCAAAACTTAGGATCTACAAAGTAACTTGATTTACTGTAATTTTAGAATTTTTCAATTTCTTTATATTGATTAAAAAAAATAAATAATTATATCCAATATAAATTGTACAATCAAAAAATTGCAATATGGAGTTCGCGTATGACTGTTGCGAATCCAATCGCGTGGAATTTACCACGTTTATTTATATGGTAACGCAGTGCACAATGTTATGTCGTTATTGCTTCCAAAAATGGCGATTTCAAAAGTATCCCACGAGCAGATTCATTTGTCTTTATATGTCTACGGTTGGAGCGCGGCGAATAAAATGGGCGCCAAGACAACACTGCTTGTACGCGACGAAATCAAGTCTCGTGCGTGAGTAGAATGCAAGGAATTCCAGGTGAGTAACTTGTGAATCATCGCCCTAAAACCAGTCCAAAGCCAACCACGTATACTCACAGTATCTGTCGTTACTCCAGACACGGAACTTCTTGGTAGCGGCGAAGGGAGTAAAAGTGAATTTTTGAAAACTCGCGAAAACAAATGAATGGCAAAAATAAAATACAAAAAGACAATCAGAGCAATCGATAGACAACTGTCAACGTCTGAAAAGCAAGTATACCAATTGATTGAATGAAAGCGTGTCATTAGTATATCTTAATCATTTTTTTTTCTTCGTCAATACCGATAAGCTATCTGTCAAATCTATCGATAACAATGCACAGGAATTCCGAATAAATAATATTTTCAAAAATTCCAATCTCGATTTCCACATCGACATTTTTGTATTCGCGTAGAAATGCGCGGTTGACGCATCTTTGCGGATGTATTATTATCATTATGCATTCGACTAGAGGAAAACAATAGAGATTTCACTATTTCTGTCTCTTCCCGGAAATAATGTTTCGGCATTGTCTTTCGATAAGCAGCGACTGTAATTTTATTTTTTTATGTCTAAGCTCAAAAAACCAGTACGAATCATTTAGAAGGTATTTTTCGATTTTAGCAGAAAAAAATTTGCAGATTCATTCACTGGATTCTAATGCGGGTTACGATAATAAATTATACTACACCGATTTCCGAGTATTGATTTCGAAAGTCATTCGTAAGATCGGTTCGTGGATAACGTAATGACGAAGATCTAAGGAAGTTTGGATCGTATCGATACTCCACGAGCGAAAGATCTTTCCTACGAGATTCCTACTGGAGCGTCCATTAGATCTTAACGTTTACGACTTTCTGGTACTACCTGGAAACCTTCCCAGGTTAGACCTTGACATTTTATAACTTAGCGTACCTTCAAGGCGAGCTTGAAAATCGTGTACGAAACTTTGGGTAACGCAAAGAATCGCGTTCTCGTAGAAAATTTATCAATGATCCATAAGGATCGTAAATAAAAAAAATTATAAAATAATTTTTTCTTCACTCTATACTGTACTTACATACATCCTAAAGCAACCTTGTCTGTATCACATTCAACCAAATACTGACATTTTAGCTCTGACTATGATACGTCCTTACGATAAGTAACATAAATCCACGTCCGTTACCACATAGTCTGATAACGTCATAGGTATAAGTGTGCATTCCCTTTTTTTCCCCTAGAAATTACGCACACTCTACTACGATATGTTGCAAAGTAAATGACGCACAAATTCCAGAATCGAATTTCCAAAATACATCCTTAAAATGTCAATTGAGCGTGAAGATCAATATTTCCTACAATTTTTTATTCCAAGTACAAAATTAATTAATGTAGGAATTTATCATGTTCGGACTATATCTTTCTATTTTGTTGGTACTTTGCATACAATAGCACTGATAGTATCTATAGTATGGATTGTAGCATCCTATACTTTCTACTAGTACCAAAGACTACTATCTACTCTTTCGTTTCCCATTTATTACCATAGAGTCAGGTGTGCAGCTGCTGCCAGTCGAAGTCGCACCTGCGAAAACTCCAGCAATAAGGCATACCTGAGGCACAGTAATATCCAATGACGATGCTGAACTAGTCATCGAGTAGAGTAACACTCTAAGTAATCTTTTCATTGGGAAACAGATTATCAAGAAGAAGTAGGTGTGTATAGAATTCTTTTTTTTTATCAGATTGGAGCACTTTCGATATTAGTCTGAGAAAGGTTAGGTCGAATTTTACTTCGGCAGATTCTAGAGGATGATTCATCGTTGATAAATCGTCATTTCATTTTGTATAAAGTCGCTTAACCTAAAATTATGTATTATATTAAGAAACAATTATGAGTCATTTAACGGAATGGGAAAAGAGGTTTTCTAATCATTTTTTTTTCCTACCAGGACATACGTGTAACGTCAATTGACACGAGGAAATATACGCGGAAATGATTCCTTCCTAATGATGGGAACGCTAACCAAGGCTTTTGCCAGTCATTCTATAAACCGGATTCGTCGCACTACCCAGCAGCTACTCACTATTCCTACCGTACGTGCCCATAGCGTCATTACAGAGCATGACGGCATTTCGAATGATTAGTTCAGGAGTTACGTTATCTATGAAAAATATTTTTAAAAATTTCAATTTTACGTAATTTTGTCTAAACACGATTTTGCTATCTGACCAATTCAGAGTATACATACATAATCAATTAAGATCGTGATACATCCATAGATGACGCATAATTGAATTAGTTGGAAGTATAAAAAATGATAAATTTACTTACGTTACTGGGTATCGCCAATGATTCGCAATCATCGGTACGCCTGTAGCGACCTTCGTCGACAACATCTTGACAAACAGGATTCTCTATTCCACCGTCAATTTCGATGGTGACCCCGACGGTCGATGATGACAGCGTTTGCTAAAACCAACGTGTTATATTTATTTTTTACCAAAACAAATTGCATCAGTGCAGTCTCTAGCGTAAACAATATTATGAGTACAGTAAGTTCATTAGCACTTTGCTGTTACGTATTACAGTTATGCTAACGGAAATTATCTTCGGATATATTAGTAATCAGCTGTATGAATGAAGTTAGTATCTGCTATTACTATATCTAATGATGGATTGTAAACAATAAAAATATTCAGATTATATATTTATATGTTTTTTTTTCTAATTTAGATACCATAGTATTGACTATGATATTGACAAGCCTGTACCCATTTGCAAGTTGTGCCTGTACCTATTGGTAAGCTGTGTATTAGCAATAATTGTACAAAGATTCTAATTTGATAATCAAATGAGTTTGTATAATCCACTGTACAGGAGGACGCGCGAATAACTTTCTGATTCATCATTGGGATCGAGCGTGAATTTTAAATTAGGTTAGTGATGCTATCGTGTTGGTAATCCTTAATCAAATTTGATAGGAGCACAAGGGCCTTTATTAAGTAATAACGTGTGTACGTCAACAGGAATATCTAGAACCTCTACGTCTTAAGTAAGTACAGCGCCTAAATGCAGTGTATGATTATTTTTTCACTAATTTTACTTGTTTCCGTTTAATGGAAAATATAAAAAAAAATTGCAATATTCTCGGTAGTCGTAACTGCGATATGCAACTGCATTCACGTATGCATTTTGTCAGAGAAATTCCTTCACGTGCATCCCGCGTACGTATCCTTACAGAATAATTAATGGACGCCAAGATTGCACATGCGAAATAGAAAAATACATTGATTGTAGAATACCTTATCATTGGATAATACAAAAATACTTTTCTGTGAACAATTCGTTAGAAATGTACTGAGCTAAGGAATTAATTACCATTAGTACAATATGTAACTATGTAATAGAATTTTTAATGAAAAGCAATTATATTCCACGGTTAAATTTTCTTTTAATTTTTAAACAGTATTGTTTAGAAGTTCGATACTGTTTTCAATAGCAGGATGTTATTTCCGGGCTACTGTGGTATTGTCATTGTCAGCAACCTGAAATTTGAATGACTGCGACGTAACAGCAAATAAGCGTTTTCTGTCTATAGAAACTACAATCGTATACACATATTAGCATTCAGGCAACAGTACACGTGTATTCGATACGTAAAGCAAAGCCAGAAAAACATACAGGTACCCTCGAAATCAATAAAATTCAATAAACGCAATGTTCTCCTAATTCCTCAAAGTACAAATACAAATCTTACAACCCCATAAAAATGGTAAAACGATAATAACCCCTTCAAAAATTCAAAATATTCATAAAAACGTCAACTCCATACGTCCAAGGATAAACCTGTACGCCTTAAAACACCATTAAAACCCCTTAAACCTGAATACCCATAGCTCTAAAATATGCGGTTCTATAAAGTCACATTTTTCCATACACCGATTACCAACAATATCTATAGTCAAACAGCAACCTGACTTGACGTACAAATATTTGCTCGATTCTTGCTAACACAACCTACCAAACCACGCGAGGTAAGAGTAGGTAAAAAACGGTACACGACTTAATAATGGCAAACTTAAAAAACAATGTAACTCGTACCATTTGCACCATACTTTCTCGACAGAAAGTAACCGCACACGCCGTACACTAAAATCTTCTCTCAATTAAACCAGTTGAAATTCCTAGGGTGTGCACACGCGTCACGGACGCATGGACTAACTGACGTATTCACGTTACGCACAGAGCAGTACGATGTTTCGTGTTTCAAAGTGACGCCTAGTGTGCCAGCCAGGACCGTCTTGTTCAGAGACTTCACTCCCGCGCCAGTTGCTGCCTGACTACTCTCTGTAGCTGTTATAAAGTCAGTGAGTGAGTGAAGTGAGTGACTAAGAAAGAAAGTGAGTGTGAGTGAGTTAGTGGGTGGGTGGGTGTCAACCGAACAGGTTGTTCCGCATGGTAGGTACATACAACAGCGACAACAAACTCTTGGTGAAGACAAAGGACCGTTGGCATTGGTTGTAAATTCCAAAATTCCCATGAAACTTCATTTTTATTGGTAAACGAACACGTGCTTGATATCACTCTACTGTCCATTTGCACCGACGCGGTTTAAACCTGCTTCAATATTTTTTGTATAGTTTTGAGATAAGAACCAGAGTTTTTAAACTTCGATCAACGTCGGAGGAAACGGGCATACATCGTTGTTTGATATTTGTGCCTTTGGAGTTTGATCATAAATATAGAACAGTTGTAGACACGTTAATTAATTATGTCGTGGATGCTCATTCGCTTGATCGTTAAATCATCACGTTTAAAGACTACTGAAGTTATAAATGTGTAATTAGATTTGTCATCTGTATGCTGACTTTATCTTTATTGTTTGTAGGGTATATATCTTATTTATAATGACTGTACTGATTCTCAGGCGAGAAGTAAGGTGTAAATAAGCATCTATTCTAGAATATCATGCTTGCAGGAGTAATTCCTCATCTTAGAGTTTTACGTCTGTTTGTTTTTAGTCACGCAAGAATATAAAGGTTTGATTCGAATTATATGGCAAAACATTCAAATTGATTGAAGTGATTCAACGGTTTTCAGATCTGCCACATGAAAAACTGCAACAATCATTTCTCGCTGTCGTATCATACGCGTTTGGTTCTGTACTTGAAAACAATTCTAAGATCCATAATCAATTAATTTAAAAGTACTTGTATCCTGCCACTTTCCTCAATCGAATACACTTAAAGATATTCTATATGCATTCGTTAATGATACAGGTATGGAATAATTTATCTCTACTACGCACTACTATATCAAACGACAAGATTAACACAATATACGTATAAAAGTGCCCTAGATTAGTATCGTTCAATACATACCAACAGTGCTTTCACCACTCACTCGAATCTCCAGTATGAAACCGGAACCGCCCAGCATCTCGAAACCTATAATTCACAAAATAAATCAACTAAATTCTACCATTAAGTAACCAATAGTTATTTCACTTACAATGCTCCAATGTAACAGCGACGTTGTGATTTGCAAAAAAAATATATATAAGTCCAACAGAATCCACGAGGCGCAATATTAATTAAAAAATCCAAATATTACATTGTTACGCATTTTAAAACTTGGTCCATAACTATGCATAAAATATTATCAACATTTTATGATATAATAGATTTCTTAGTCTCTCCTATTGATTTATACGTCTGTCGGGAAGCAAAGGAATACGAGGGGTTGTATGATTAAGAAGATGCAGCTGTTTTTAAAGATCGTCGTGGACCTCCCTGGAGTATATAGTTCACAGAATCCATGTGTAGCAGAGCATATGTAGCACATATTAAAAAAGTAGACCCTAGCATAATGCGTCGACGCACTTAGATGCCTACGAGCTATGGAAGAAGGATAGGCTGGAGCCATAAAGGTATTCTGTTATTTAAGGAAAGATATATACGTTCCTGAGTGTCATGTGGAGGCATGTGTGTGAAATGAGTGGATACAGAGTATCGAGAAAAATTGTCGAATTCTGCATAAGCTCGGAATATGCAATATCGATCTCGTTACGACGTATATCACGTAAAACATAATCTATACCGGGAATTCGGCGAGACATAACCTCTAACTATCACGTTGCGAATCTATTAATATATAGCCACGAGGAAGTTACGACCACGGTAAGTAGGGATATTATTTAATTTATTTAATTAGAGAATTTATCGTTCGATATTTTCTTGGCAATTCTTTGCGCATGGTGTTGGTTATCGAGTGGCCTTCCATATGGTAAGGTTATACGACCATGCCAAAGATGATTTTTAGTTTGAACTTGTTATTGGACGTTGAAATATGATTTTTTATGGTTTGATTTAATATTCTGATAGGTTTTTAGTTAATATCTTATATTTCAGTGTTACATTAACATGACAGCGTCTAACTGCTGTCCAGGGGGGCTTTAAGTGGGGTCCATATTATGTGTGATAAACTTATAAACAAATAAGCACGTGTACGCTTGGAATAGTTTAATATATTTTTTTTAATTCGTTAAATTTGTTTATTGGTAATGACGGATTAATTACTGGGTAAAATGAAGCAAAAAAATGTATAGGATTTTGAAGTTTGTATTAAAATTGTGTAATGTATATGTTTCAGTGAGTGTGAGCGTGTGCATAATTTTCATATATACCTGCGTTCTGAACAAATCACATTTAAAAAATGCGACGCGCCAGGATTAAGGCAGTTGCAACTGTCCCAGTCAGACGAAAGAATGTACAGGATGGAACCAATGCAGATTCCCTGAAAACTATCAATCCTAATGAAATAAAGAATGAGGATGGAGATAAAGTTCAAAATTCGACAGTTCCGGAAAATACTGTTCCTCAAAAACGTATTGAAAATGCTCCTCGAATATCAACTCCACCACCAGTGCAATCACCAGTACAAGCAGAGGATCAAGTAACCACTAATGCTGTCGCAGCTTTGCCAAAAGTGCAGAAGGAAGAACCAAAGATTACTCCACCAGCAAACATTAAATCAGAATTAAATAGCAAGACAGGAAATGCAGAAGAAGCAATAGAAAAACCATCTAATCAACGCGTTGAGATTGTACCATCTAAAGTAAAACAGCTACCGACAGTTATAGAAACCAGAATTCCACCGGAGCCTAGTAATGCTCAATACTTTTTTACCTTAGATTAATATAATGGATAAATATAACCGATTGATTGTACTATCCACAATGTTTCAGTGTCACCTACAAAAATCTTACAAAATCGATCCTGCTTCATGAGACCAATCCCAAGATTAGATGGAGGTGGTCGCGTACGGAGGAATAGTATTCAAGGAAGTGGAGCCAGTGCAAGTGAATCAGAAGATGATAGTAAAAGGTCAACCTGTGTTGTACCAAATCGTGTTCGAAATGATTCAGTTTGTTCTGTTCAAAGCAATAAAGAGGTTCCTGGTAATGCTATGACCAACAACAGCAATTTATCAGCAAAACCAGGACAGAAAAGGCGATTAGTGGTATCGGAATCAGCAAGAAAATTAGCCGAAGCTAGAAGAGAATTTTTACTGAAGCACGAGAACAAAGCACCTGATAGAAGCAAGTTGACTATGTACGATTTAATTTATTATAATCCAGTAACAAATCCAATGAAGAAGCAAACTGAAAATGCACCAACTTCAAGAAGAGCTTCAATTTGCTCGTAAGTACAATTCAGTTTATATACATCTGATGAGATACTTTATCTAATTAGATCTTTTTTTTATAATTAAACGTACGTCTATCATGTTCAGCTCTGTTGAGGTTCAGGAAGAAGAAAATGTGGATGAACCAACAGCAATGCCAGTTCCTCAAGTTAAAGTTGGGCCAGATGGTCAATTAATTGTTGACGAACAAAGTCTCATAATAGAGCATACAAATGCTAAAAAGAATCGAGATGCTCTTGCTAATTCGGAGGCTGTGATAGACGAGGGTGGTAACAGTAATGGTTTCTACAAGAGAAAGCAAAAGAGCAAAGATTGGCCAAAATGGGAGACATTAAAATTCTACCGTGCCTTGAATACAGTTGGCACGGATTTCTTGCTCATGCAAAGTTTATTCCCCAAGAGAACCCGTCAGGAAATAAAAGCTAAATTTAAGAAGGAAGAGAGAACAAACAGAAGACTAGTTGAAAAGGCACTCATGTATCACCAAGAATTCGATACCGAAACTTTGGAGAAGGAACTGGGTAAGTAAACGTCATTTACAATACATTCCTCCTTAATACAATAAATAGAAAAATATTTCAATTCCTTCATATTACTTCCAAATACAGCCGCCTTCGAGGAATCCGAAAAGTCTTTATGGGAGACAAAAGAAAAAGAGAAGGGTACTAAGAACGACAAAGAGAGACCTAAGACTGGACGAAAGAAGTCTTCTCGTAAGTTTTATTTTGTCAAATACATTTTTCGTAATTCCGGTCGAATCTCATGCCATATACCTAAATCGCATGTGTATCCCTTCAGGATTAGTGGCGTCAAGCATAGCTGAATCGGAAGACACGGACGAGGGCGAAGTGGATGAGCCTGCACCAATGGACGACGTAGAAAACATAAGCCTAGACGAATTACTACGTTCTGAAGCATTCAAAAGCTTTTGTAATCAGAAAGGAAGGAAACGCGTACGACGTAAACGTACCCGCTCGATAGAAAGTACCCTGGAGAGTCTAACAAACGAGACAAACAGCATCCAGGACACGGACAGCGACAACGAGGTGTACCAAATAAGACCAACACGTTCTGGCCGATTACCTAAGGTGAGAAAACTGCAGGCACCCGACGTAAATACCCTGGATACAACGATCTCCTCCGACGGTACTGAAAAGGTTAGTACGACTGATATCATTTCCAACGAGCAACCAATTCTGCCAAAGATGGATGCAATGGAGAAGCTGGTCCAACAACCAACGAATGAGCATCCAGTATCACCGGTGCAGCCGCCTGAAGTAATAAAGGATTCGATACCAGATATGAGTCAAGTAGAACCTGGTTCACTTGTTATTTTTGCTCAGGAATCTATGGAGGAACCGGAGAAAACTATAGTACAAGTTTATATGGTTAATCCACATGTCAATCCTAACGATCCTGATGCTAAACAACACATGACGCCCGTAGATCTTACTCCGGAATTATTAGCCACTGTTACCTCAGGAATAGCGCAAGTTGAACCAGTCTCTGTGAAAACGGAATAGAAAGTGGAGAAATTATAATATGGTCCTAGGAATCAGTCACGTAATCGTTAATGATGCATGTGATTGTAGCAAGTTGATCTGTGTTTTTTTCTGATAGATTTGTAAAAGATCATCCCAACGTGAGTTTCAGCATTAGTCTTTGAGTTTATACTACAGATTTTCTTTGTAGATATAATAAAAAAAAAAGCATATTCACATGGTCGTCGTATATTATATTTGTTAATTCTTACTGTTGCGGCAACTGTGTGGAATTTGATCTTTGGTGTCTTTGGTGCTGGGGAAGATTTCTGGTTGATGTCCGCGCCGTTGGATTTTTCTAGAATATCTCCAGAATCTTCTCTTATAGATAAAATTAATGTTTCATGAAATACAGGTATCAACTGTCTATTCTAGTGTCAATATGAGAAACAAGACTTACGATAAATTGGCGCGAACTTGGTCACAGAGTTCTTGAAAATACGCAATGAACAATTATTGGATACTGTAAAAAGAGCTGAAAGTCATAGTAAATGATTGATCATGTGGGTTTTCATCCCCTGTGGGTTTTTCCTCTTACTATTATTTTTTTGTTATTTATTAACGATTGCAAATTAATTAATCTCAGATCTATCCAACGAATATTGTGATATATAATTAATTGATTTTTCGCATAAAAATTTTCAGTATTTCGGTTCTTTCAATTGTTGTGATGATAGAGGCTTCGAGGATAAGTGATTTTAAAGGTATCGACTGTTGAGAACTGCAAAAAATGGACATATTACGCTATTAGTAAATCTTTCACAATCACATGCCACTATTGAAATGCTATCTCAATTGTTGTACGTAGAAAGAAAAGTGAAAAATATAATGCCAGCTGCCTTTCTAGAATTATCCCTGGAATCACTACTATGTAAAGCATGGTCTTCCTGTTTGTATATAATCATATGTTATCACATTATCCACCATTATCATTAGATTGACACATTTTTACTTTGTATATATTTCGGTTGGTAATACTATGCGGTTAATTAATATAGATTAATGACACATGTACGACGTACTTATAGGTAAATAGAAACAACTATGGAGAAATGCATTTACATATGTGCTATTATGTAGATATCATTAATGAATATTACAGTGAATGCAATACTGGAAAGCTTTTTTTGGAAATGTAATTAAGTGCAAGAATTCAAATGCCTCGATGAATGATACTCAATGATTTTCTTAATCACAGTTTATGAAATAACGTTAATAATTAGTTTTTGTTACACTAGCAGCTCTGCAAAGTAAGGTTACAATCACAAATTTAAATTTTGCAGTTGAACATTTTTGTTAATTACTTGTACTCATGTTTTTAAATATATATTAAATTAATTGATAAAAACGAATATACGTCATTGCATTATATACGTGCACAGAAAAATTGGAAAGTAACTTAATAATTTTATATGAGTCATTTGTACAATTGCACTAATGTTGGTTCGCTATCACCTGTGGTTTGGTTTTATGCTTATTTATTTTAGTCGTTAATATATTGTACAATCAAATTTTCTATCATTGGTGGAATATGTAATAAGATATAGAATGTAGAGCGTACAATTAATCAAATAAAAATTTTCCACGAAATTGCATATGAATTTATTTCAATAATTATTCTACCACGCGAAATTTTCTCTCAGTCACAACGTGTTATCAATAAATTGACATACAGCACCTCATACATAAATAAGAAGTATCGTATCAAAGGTATTTCTTTCTTGATCAAACTATGGAACTGTTGAAGATTTTATGTACAGTTTAATTTTTATTATAAAACTCTTGGCTCTGTGCTTATTAATAACACAATTCAAGCGTATCACATGGAATCCACTTTGAACTCTCTAATGCGTCCCACATATTGTAATCCTGTTCAATTATATCCCTGTTCATTTTGTCAACATCTACTGGAACGGAATGTTCTGAAACATGATCAATAATATATTTCATAGAATTAGCATTATCTATGTAAGAACGTAAATACATACCAACTAGTTCCAGCTCATCTTCTTCAGGTTTCTGATCCGAAACATAGTTTGTGTATGCATCTGATGTGGGTTCGCTCTCGTAATATCCCTGCTGCCAGGCACTGTAGCTATTCCAATAGGAGGATGTGTCATAATAGTTATATGATTCTGAATTCATATTCGATGAAGAGTAATCCGATGATGATTGAGGTGGCGTAGATCTGAAAATGTTGAAGGATCCATATAGCATCGTTCAAACTATAAAGAGCACTCTATACATTGTGTCAACAAACCCAGCTATTTTGTTCCATGGTCTTGGCACTGCATTACAGATTTTCAAAGACTTGGTACCCAGGCCCCTGTATCCGTTCATGGTAATCAGGCTGTTCTTCTGCTCTTCCTCATTGGCAAATCTGACAAAACCGTAACCCTTGCTAAAGCCAGAACTATCTAATATTACTTTGGCTGTTCTGATCGAATTGTACTTTGCAGCGAACGCCCTGTACAACGAATAGTCATCGACGTCAGTAGACAAATCGCCAACCCAGATACTGAACTCCCTGTCTGCGGCTGGCTTGCCCGTTGTGCTGGCGTGATTCAAACGGAACCTAACAGTCTGAAAAGAAAAGTAGTATCGTCTGCTTAGGATAATCATACACATGTTGTTACGTGGGTACGAAGAAAAATTCATCGATTTACGGGATTCGATCCTGGTATGGCCTTGCCGTTGAGTTTGTGCATGGCGTCGAGTGCCATTTCGTCAGTCGGAAAATGGACGAAGCAATAACCGGCCGGTTCACCCGTGTATCGATTTCGCATCACCTTCACGGTTTGGGGTTGCTCTCCCATTTTGTGAAAAGCATTCATTATGAAGCTCTCTGTCATATACGGCTCTAGCTGAATGAAATCGATACGTTATATTTCGATCGACGAACGGTGGTTGTTACGTTCAATAATTATGTCTTTTTTCAAAGGCAATTCGAATTCCACTTAACGGAATACCGCTGACAAAAATACAATGCTGTTCGAGCATCACGAATTTATTAATTAACTCTATGTCAACATTTCATCATAACCTTTCATCCCGCGGGGTCTCATCCAAAGGAATATGTCAAATAGTATACATTCCATCTTTTTTGTCTCCCAACTAATAAGCGTACTTACACCTCCCATCCATAATTGACACAACACCATAGGTCCCGACATTTCTATCGGTATTCTCAATGAAATATCCGACGCGGAAATTAACTACAATATAAAACACTGTTAAATAAGTCTATTTGCTCCGAATTTTGAATGACCACCCTATAAACGTACTCACTACGGTTACACGAGTTCACGAACTAACGCGTACCTAGAGAGAAAACTTGAAGTTCCTACAAAAAGATCGCTAGATGGCGCTGTCGACAATGGCGCGTATTTACGTAATTGTTGAATATTACAACTAATATTCGTAATAACAAAACATTTTCTTCCTTAGGAATGCAAAAAAGCAAATGCGACAAATTAAGTTCTGTGGAACCTTTATTCGTTGCCAGCTAAAAATAAAAAATAAAAAATATACTGACAAAACCACAATTTCTCTTGTCATAAACGACGTACCGTGGTAGTACAGTAATCTCCCGTTAAATAAATGCTCGATAAGTGAACATTGCTCCTCCAATCGCTCGCGTTTCTTGCGCCACGGGGCATTCGGATTATCCCCATTACCAGCTACCGTGCGTATCGTTGTACAACCGCGTAAGGATTGCGTCTTTGGAAACAAGTAAGGACAATAAATTCTGATAAAGAACTGTTGAAGAGTGGGGGGCTCTCGTTAAATGATCGTTTTCTTCGAATCGTCTTCCCCTATACCCCCAAAAACGTTCACTTAACGAGAATCTACTGTGCTTCCTTAAGCGCGGGAAATATAAAAGCTTCGTAGAGAATTTATAAAACTGACAACACTTTTTTTAATTTTTTTAAAGTATGCTTTACATTACATTGGACAACCTTTACCAAGTGTACGTGTGTGTGTGTGTGTTTGTGTATTTATATACATTAACTTATAATATTATATAGTAAGGGTAGCGATCGTGTAAAAAATAAATTCTCGATTTAAGTTCTAATTATCTTTGCATTAGAACGTACTCTGCCCTTCGTGTCGTAACATTTTGGAAGAACTCTCCTTCGCATCTTAGAAGACCGAGCATACACAGATACGAGGAATGAAAAATCATACTTGTCGAAATGCTCTCACGAAAATGACGCAATATGATAGTAGAAGGACACATAATATGGAGCCTAAAAAAAAGAATACGCGAACCAGTAGTAGAACACTAAAAGTAACGTAAGACGATGGTACAGCGCGTATTTTTACTTCTATGCACTGTCAAACGATATTATCCATTATAAAAACGAGAGTCTTCGAAATTACAAAATGCAACTTTTACATAACACAAAATGAATGCCGCGAGAATTTTCTTACAATTATCAAAAGTGACGAAGGAAAACTGAAAATGACAAAAATAATTATAAACGGATTTCATGAATTTCAGTTGCTAATAATATAAGAAAGGAAATACAGAGCAGCTGTGCTTTGAACAAGTACCTAAGAAATGTATGCACTGTAAAATTTGGAATGTACGAAAAATCCGGTCAAAATTCTTGTCTTCAGTGAAAATTTACAATGATACAAAGTATGAGGGAAACAATACGACGATCAACGACAAAGCACGTGTGATGGATTTTATATTTTAGTACAATTTACGATAAAATGCATTCAGTTTATCTCGTATACAAGAATATAAGAGATTTGTCTTTGTACGTAGTTTCCCAATGATCCATTAATTTTAACTCTTTTTCTTTTACTTATCTTTCTCTCTCTCTCTCTCGTTTGTCTCCTTCGTTAAAAATATTTCGTCATTTATAGTTATGTTCTAATACAGCCATCGATACAGGATGCCTCAAAATACGCCTCGCGAAACGAGTCACTTTCGTTGTTTAATCGACATCAAGTATGTTTCTTATATTATAATCGAATCAACAGTGAATTAATTATATAGAGATATTTGGCTAAGTGCCTTTAAAGACAATAAAAATTACGATATAAGATCCAGGAGATTTTGATACACTGGAGCTTCCATTGTCTCTTTCCCATCCGCGTATCATTCACCAGGAACTGACAATTAATCATGATAATTAATTACCACGATAATCGCTGTTACGTTTAGAGAGCTTCTATCAATGAAAGCGCATTACTCTTTTATTCACTCCTGTGTATAGAAACTTCTTGCACTTTTCATGTATATCAAAATCTCCGGCAATTAATAGTTATTTACAAAGTTCCCTTTCCTCTACGGAATACCATGTTGACAGAATCATCAAGAGTTGCATTGGAAATCATTAATGGGCCAAAAAATAAGGAAACGAACTGGATATTAACTCGTAGAATAAATCATGTTTTTTTTCTTTCTTCTCTATAATTCATTCACTAATTATGAACTCGAAGTACGTACGTTTAACTTTGTATACCAAATAAGTACCGTAGCTATGATTACACGCAGATATTCAAAAGTATGTTGTCTGTTTAAATGAGATATTTAGCCCAGATAATCTCCAATGCGATGAATTCTAATGAACTGATTTCGATTCTTAAAATCTGAACGGGACAAAGAATTGTGCTAGTGAAAGCAATATGGCTAATATCACTGTTTCCCGTGGTCCAATTGCATGTGAATTTGTGATCGAAATGAGCCTAAGAATTTTGACGAATTTGCAAAAGAAAGAAAAATATACTTGTGGCTTATTCGCAACGTTTCTATTATTAGGGATTTGAAAATGATGTTTTACGTAAGCAAGTTTCTTGGATTGTCCAAATTGGAGACTTTTCAAGCCACCGTGGAGGTAGTACGAAAATCGAGTATTTCCGTGCACGCGGAATTACGCGTTTGACATATGTTACAAGGTAATTTCAACAGCATTAAACAATATTAATTTTGCTAAAAACATTGGACCACAAAAGAATATGTACTTTCTTCTTTAAGCAGCAGACGCTTAGATGTCAGCATTGCGTACAGAGGAGCGAGAATGAATATTGTCTTAAATTTCCTTCGAATTCAAATTCCATTTTTATACGTTGGCAGTATGGCGTGAAGTCGATTTATTTTAAGAAAATTCGAAAATTTTTCATAAGTGATGAGTTCTAACTAGATGTTAAATCAGTTCGGTGATCTCTGATGCGAATCGAGAATAATGGATATAAAAGGTCGGACACTCTCACCACTTTTTCAAAATAACGGATAAGTTAAAATTAATATTTGTCTAATGCGTAATACTTGTCCATGCTGTCATCTAACGTCATAGCCAAGAAAGTGCGTGGAAAAACGGCCCATTAGACATTATACCGTACAGCTCCGTCACTTGTTGGCTATAAAATATTTAAGTATATTGTTGGGTTTTGGTTTGTTGGTCGCTGGCCACGAGCGGCTAACTTCTCTCTGCAGATCAATGGGTAGCGATTTGAAGACAGTGGCGTCGGTTCCTGGAGGTGGAGACATGGGGGACATCGGCGACATCGGAGACGAGGGTCCAAGACGTAAACCAGCCATTTCATTGCTTGGAGATTCTCTGCGCCCACTAAGCCAGACTTCGAGTTTCGTTTTCTTCGGGGAAGGTTCCACTTCACTAGGTATGTCCTCGTCGTCGGTAAACTGGCTGGTCTTGGCAACGGAGGCCAAATTTGAGCTGGACAACGAGGTGTTGGCCGAATTTGCTGTGGACTGAGGATGCTCAATGGCGTCATTACTGTCTTGATTTACACTCATTGGTGAACCCAAACTCACGTCAGATATGCCTTCCTCTGAGCTGATGTCCAGGACAGACTGTACAGCTACTTGTTTCCTCAGGAAGGACGTTATACTGCTCTTTCCAGAACTCCTCTCCTCGAACTTAGTGAAAGCGACGCCCAGTAAGGATAAGTGAAATGGTTTTGACACATCAACTACTCGGTGAAACAATTTCATAGCCAGGGTCAACATCTTCGCATGGTCATAAGCACCTCCTTTTGTTGCTGGAAGTAGGGATTGTGGTAGAGCAGATTGCCTGGTCTCTCTTTTTCCACTATTTGCTTTATTGAAGTCATGCTTGCGTACAGTCAGTTTCATAGCAACGGGAATCCTTCCATCCTCTGTAGCCAATTCTGTGAGTCTTCTTAAGAGTGCTCCAAGACGTGATTCCACTTCTGCTACCAAGGACACAGATTTGAATCCATCTTCGAGGCCAATGGATTGTGGCTTTCCAGATGGCTTAACTAGAGTCTCATCGATACCTTCAGCATTGTCCTTTAATTTTCTTGCTAGATCAGTACCAATTTTCAATTCAAGGTTTTCCAAGGGTATTCTTTGAAGATCATCAACAGTTGTGATGTTGTTGGACATTAATAATTCTGCTGTCTTCTGTCCAACACCTGGTATCTTTGATACTGGGCCGATAGAGGATAGTAATAAGGATGCTGCACAGGGGAACACTACAGTTTGTTGGTTGGGCTTGTGTAATGATCCGGAGAGTTTGGCCAGTAATTTATTGTGCGCAATTCCTGCACTGCACGTCAGTCGTAATTCCTTATATATTCGGTTTCTCATTTCAGCTGCAATTTTACTGGCGCTTGACAGCCGCGCATGACAGCCACATGGACATTCCTCTTCGGCAGGACCAAAAATCTTTCCAATTGGGCTACTGGACTCACTGCTCAACGAATCATTCATCATACCGCAATCGGAATCTCTTCTAGAGCTACCAGCGGACTTGTCGACTAAGGATGATACATCGACAAAACTCTCATCCAAACCCAATCTCTCAACCAATGATGTAAACTGATGCAATATTTCAGAGATTTTAGTGGACACTCTACGATACTCAGTTAAATCTTCTCCACGTACCAGGGCCAGCCCTGGACACAAGCGCAAAGCTTCTTGGACAGACATACATTTCTTTATTCCAAATTCTCTTGCTATGTAATTACTGGTCACCACTAGATTTTTCTGCTGTACGCCTAAAGGTTTACCCTCTAGCTCAGGGTGACGTAACATTTCCACTTGTGCATAGAAACAATCCACATCCAAGTGTATTATAGACCTTGGATGTCGCATTACTAAATCGAAATCGCTGGTATCCATTGATATCGTATGGAGAGTACAAATATATATGTAACCTTACAGCCAAACAATCTCGTAGGCTTTTACAGTCTTACAGTAATGAACAGAATTACATTAATATTATAGCCACACATAAAAAGTTGTCACAATTATTTCAAAGTCTCCAATATTCACAACTGTCTGTTTTGTTCCAGTTCGAAGACAATATTTTATTCCCATTTGACAACTATAAACAATGGTCATCAATGCGATATGGCAGTACTGTTGCGAAGGAATAGTCAATTTGTACTTGCACTTGGATTGTTCTAACAGGCTGCACAGTTTATCCGATGAATTTATCGAACCAGTACAAAGGGGCTCTTCACATAAAAAGTGGCAATTATAGTAAATTTTGTGTTCTTGCAGTTTTCATGAGCCAAGAGATTTAGGTTAATATTCACGTTTTCCACCTTATTATCTTTTGCCTTGTGCTCCAAAAATTCCTCCTGCCGTCTCTTCAAATACCAATTCAATTGACACGACGAAGAGGACGTGGCTACGTAGAGAGTTGAATCAAGTGTCCGTAACCTGGCGATACGACGTACATGCGAAAGTTAGGTTAACGTTTCCGCGCCTCTTTTCTTGTCAACACGTATCTTCCCATCGTCCGTAAACTTTATCAACGCACTGCCGTACTCTCGAGAGTACAGTTAATCGGTTGACAAGTTAATTGCTGTTAAAACGACACTCCAATAAAAATCACAAGTTTGGTTAGCAACTGCTGGTCGTCGCTATTAGAAACCGTGCCTTTCGTCAAGCGCGCGCGTAACTCGGCCACGCACATTTACTGCACCGTAAATCGTAGCGAACGCGTCAATGGTAAATTACAGTAAAAACGAAATAGAAGCTTGTTTACAAAGTGCATCACGGCTCGTCTATTTTCACATGGTAGCCATGTTTTCAAATGACTATCAAACCGCGACCTACTCCAAACCACGGCTCGCATAAAGTATGGTTGGCAGCCATGGAAACGCTCCATGGGAAAATCACGCGACAGATTTTTTTAACAACTATCTTATTATCTTTTAAATCAATTTTTCGTACTTCATTCGGTAGTTACATAACTTGCAAGATGACCTCCTGACACTTTAAATCGTAAACTGATTCTTCGGGTTAGTTAATAGTGTCCATTTCGTTAATCTTGGGTACAAATATGTTCGATCAATCTGTATAATTTAATAATTTTTATACTGAATGTACTTCTTGGGATTGTGACGTATTTCTCTAGTTTTCAATTCCACGGTTGGCAATGATGACTTTGCTGGACTTCAATCTGGAGATAGCCACGTAACAACTTACTTTGCGCGGGAAACTGCATTGTAATGTCAAACTCAAATGGGAATGTGTTGTCTATGTGGTAGAACGTCCGTGACAGCAGTAATAAAGAAATGACAACCCAAACCTGTCCTTTTGTGCCGAAGCTTTAAAATATCCACTACGATACTTTGTAACGCTGTATTATCCGAGCCAATCCTTTGCTTTGTAAATGTATAACAAAACAGTGCGAGATAAAAAATGAAGTGCAAGTTGACAATTAAACAACTCCTTTTACTACATTTTTTTGTCACGAGAAATTCGAAAATCATTACCATTTTTTAAACACACAACGATAAACAATAATTCGCGGTTTTAATGTCAATATCTCGAAGAACGATCCGAAAGATTCGAAAAAATTCATCAATACGTATCTTATCGTGTATTTCTAATGTTGTAAATTACTGTTTTCATTGTAGTTATTTTGTATGTCTTATTCTCTACGTTTGGTGCTAAATCCTTTTTAAATAATCATAATAAAAATACTACCGGCTCGTGCCAATCATTCAAGCAAATGATTTCCATATCACTGAAAATGAAATAACAAAAAAACAATTGTCAACTCACCGTCATTATGTGCGTTGTTATCCAATATATCTTGTGTGTATGAACACGCGTTAAAATTTCTCTGTTGCACGTGAAGATTTTTTTTGGGCTACTATTTAAAGATAAGAAAAACACTGTCTAACCATTCACATAAAATTGAACTCATTTGAGGGCCTGGTAAATGTATGGACTGCCAAGACGTACCCCCACGTCGAGAAGACCGAAGAAGACTGCGGAAAATATCTGACTAGCGGCAGTCATAACACTTTCTTTCCCCCACCACAGAATTCCTAACGTACTTATAACTAAACCATCACCAATGGCACATGGTGAGTATTGTTTGGTATATGCAGCTGATATATCCTGGTGCTCTTGATAATTGAATAACACTTTGACGCACTGTTATTTCATTCATTAGGGAATAACGAAAAGTTGCTTTAGGTTTTAGATTTTAATTAAATATTCTACTTTTGTAGCTTGACAATCATATTTGACCTGTGGTGTAACGTTGGAATAAATGGAAAAGTCACAAATATTAATTTAAAGCAGAATTATGATGAAAATTATTTAATTACTTTAGGATACAAAGTATCATTATTTTTATACATTGACATACGTATACTGAATGACAGGAAACAAATATCATGCTTGAGTGGTAGTGTTTAGTTAATCTCTTTAACGCATATACTGTAAATAAGATTCCTAACATTCGTCATCATATTCTGGCCAATTATAATACATACTGGAATTAGAAAACATGCTGACTTAAATGGACAATAATTAATTGCAACAGATATCGTCTGGAATAATTTACATTGTATAAGTGTTTTCAAGAAATTGAGTATCGTAAGTTTTGAAAAATATGAGTTGCATATGCAATAGTTATAGCATCTGCTAGATATGTTTTGACACTTCATATTGCATTGTACGTACATTTCTAAGCATAATTGTGCAATGTAAAAAATTTTGATTTCGAGCTATATTATTCTATATGTACAAATAGAATGTAAATAAATGCAAAATACCTTCTTTGAATAGCCTAGAGCTTTACGTATAGTTTCATAAGTATGTACTGCTACATTACGCATTATCAATCACCACATTGTTACCCCTACAAACACGTACTACCATTTACATATCAGCTATGTTAAAATGTCTTACTCAGGAGTACAACGGTTACGTATATGATGTGTTTTATAACTATTACATACTTTAGTAGGACATTTTAACAATTGCTGGTACATGTTACTTTGTATTTGCTGGGACTCTATATGAACATACTTCATAACCATCCTCGTAAATGGAATTAAAATTCACCGCAAGCTCTCCCCATATTAAAAACTTATCATTTTGTTTAAAGCTTTTCAAAAAGTGGGCTACTGCTTCTGAATGAAATACTGCATCTCACTCATATTTGCGGATTAATGGAAAAATGGCCACTGGTCAAAGCTGTGATAACAACAGTCGATAACTACAAGCTGCCAATATCATTAAAGCGTTTAAGCTTTTCTGGAAAAACGTCCTTAAACAGTACAGGGTCGGCCCGAAATTCTACGGATCGTAAAGGCATCGATCCGTAAATACTGGAAAAACGATTAATACATTGTGTCCGTTCTACCATGTGTGTTAAATCGGCAGAAAGCATTTCCGTATTGGTACACTCTGGACAACGAAATTTCTTTTTCGGTGTCACCTGTGGAACGTTCCGACGTTTCGTTAATCGTTTCAAATAAATTGAATAATTTTATTAATCTCTAAGTGTATCAATGATGGTTACCTTTATGGGAGCTTTTCCTGTCCAGTTAGCGACTAGAAAATTCATGGCTATATCTTCGCAATTCATATGTTCATCAACCCATTCTTTAATGTCACCTGGCATTGCAGTGGTGTACATGTAACTCCAATACTGAAATATAACGTCGACATTTTATTTACCAGAATATCTTTGAGATTGATAAACTTATAAGGGAAATAACATATTTGGTCGTACATAATTACTTATGATGGATACGGGAGTAGCGATTAGAGGATTGCAAGGAAGTCGTGGATATTTCAAGGAATCCTGAAATTAGTAAGAAACACAGAAGACAATTATGAGACACTTTCATTTGAATGTAGCAGAATTGTATACCTTGTGATAAAATGCTGCTCCAGTTAATACCATAGAGATATGATTAGTCCATTCACTTTCATATTTCCAACAACTCGTACGATTATCCCACATATGCGTGCGCGATGGGAAACCAACTATTCGATCAGGAAATTCTCTCCACACCTAACAGAAAAATACATAAATCACCTGTACAAATTTTCTTTTGTTGTAGTGTAAAAATATTTAATTACATACCTCGTAAGCGAATTCCACTTCGTCAGCAGTTAGCATTATGATGTCATCGTCAATCGATAAAATTGCTTCTGTTTCAATTTCATCGTACGGATAAAATCGATTGGATAATTTATTTTCCTTCGTTTGTATTACTTTTAGTGGTTTACTAATCTTTGGCCACCTTGCAGCTACAATTAATCATTTTCAAAGTATTTCACTCTATCAAAACATGGTCCAATGCTTTGTGTTTATATATATATTTTTTAAGTGTATCGAAAGGATATAATTTAGGCTTACGATGTGGTGGATCCTTGTGCTGGTTGTTCCAAATGACTAGAACTTTTGAAAGGCTCGGTACCTTGACAATTTTGTTTATTAATAAAAATAAAAGCTCTACTCTGTCATACGTCAAGATAACCGCTGTAAATCCACGAGTCTTCGGAGCAGTTATTGGTAGGAATAAAGGCGAAATGTTACCCTATAGAAAAAAAAATATATTCAACGTTCTGATTTTAGTTATTCAAGTATGAGATATTTTATATGGTTTTCAAAGGCTTACCGAATTCGGCGGTAAATTCCAATAAGTACTATCTCTTGCTAAATGGGGAAAAACACGATCAGCAAGTATTTCCAGTGTAGTTTCTGTTATTTTTTCTATTGACTTGAAATATCTGTCGTACAACCAAGCACCATGTGCTCGTAACTCTACTA
Source organism: Pachycephus smyrnensis (assembly GCA_030142225.1). Taxonomy (NCBI): domain Eukaryota; kingdom Metazoa; phylum Arthropoda; class Insecta; order Hymenoptera; family Cephidae; genus Pachycephus; species Pachycephus smyrnensis. Next base: position 2,521,855 of record JARQST010000285.1, on the reverse strand, counting down.
TACGTTTCTCTGATACTTTCTTCAGCACTGGTACTACCATTAAGATATCTACTTCTCGTACGAAAATTGCTGCCCTGATAAAATGATATGCTTTATTATTTAAAGTCGTAGTTAAGAAATTCGATAACGTTCACGTTTGCATATAAATTACCTCATCCAATCAATTATTCCATGAAACGGCATTACCAGGGTATCTGCTATTATTACAGGGATGCAACCTGCTGCCATTGCTTCCAAGAGCATACTCTGACCAAGTCTTGCTCCACGAATTACCAAACAAAATGTTGCAGTCTGTAAGAGTACAAGATATAAGTAAATTACAATTATTAAATGCTATAATATATCGCATAGTATAAATGATTTACTTGTAATACGTCAGGATATTTGTATACATCTTCTCCGACACAACGAATAGTATTGTTCATTGGATTATGATGTAAACAGGAGCCAAAAACCATTATATCATTTGGAAATGTCGTTTTCAGCTCCATCAAGTCTTGCTCGAATGCAGAATTAATATTGATTTGAGATGACAGAATAAGCCATTTCCTGTGGAAAGTGAATTTTATGTCATTATCATTGCAGAATATTGTCATTCATGATATTTGTATGGATAACTATTACCGAGTAGAAGATGAACCGGAGTTCAAATTTGCAGCTAGTGGGCTGTAGACTGGCAAACTTATATCAAAGCCTGATCTGTATGTCAGCGAAGACATACCAGCTCCTGCAATCATAGCCTCTCCAAGTGGAACATCCAACATAGTGTTATAGTCTGGTACACTTCCAGGAATCATGTTGAAAATTAAATGATTTTCTCCCTTGTCCCAACTGTAATTATAATATAGACATATTTTAGAAGATTGTTTAGCAATTTCCAAAAATTGTATAAATATTAAAGCTTACAATTCTAGTGTCCTTAAGGCTTGCGATACTTCTTGCACCCTTAGTCTGTTCTGATTCAATGTATCGATCGAAGGGATAAAGATGCATGCCTCACGAGGATTTGGTGTATAAAATTTACTGGATATAATTGTATATAAAATTTGATAAAATTCTCTAGTCATTTGACTGGTTACTGGCCTATCGAGAGAGTCCATGTAATTTTTTGGTGGATAGACATATACAAGCAACTTGTTGCCTCGGCTGCCACAACGATACACATTGAAACAGCTAAAATGACTACATGAAGAATTTGTTGCTCCTGCAGTAGGTGTGTCTGGATCCAACACTTGGATAGGTAACGTGCTCACATCGTTTAAAGCTAAAGCACGATAGGTGGAACCTTGTTGGATATCACCAAACTTAAATACATGGTACGTAACAATGAGTATAATAAATAACGTTAACAATAACAAAATAGTAATAAAAAAGTTCCGATACTGGTACAAAATGCGATTTGGCTTCTGAGAAAGTCTCGTTGGGGCCGTCATTTTAAAATGATATTACAAATTCATGTATAAATAATTTATAGTATAAAATGACATAACATGATTAGAGAAAAGTTTAATAGTTCAATTTCCACTATCATTTAATAATGTATTAAAATTTAGTTTATTTATTATTTTAAACATTTGGTAAATTACTGGTATTACGTATTATTTATTCAATTTACAGTACATAATTTTACGAATTGCCACTGCTACTTGTAAGAAATATGAAACTTAGCCGACAATAAATTTTAATATCAAGGCAATCTGCATTGACATTGGATCTCTGATTAATTTATAAGCATCGACTTTGATCTTCTTTATCACGTTTAGAATTTAGAAAAAATAATGTTTTATGCAGAAAAGTGGAGTCGCGTCACTTCTGACATGTCAAAGGTTATGCTTGGCTATATTGTCAGAAGCAAGTTTTTCATCAGTAGATTTATCAGCTGTTTCATTGTTGTGCGACTTGCAACCACCAGAACCCGAACCACGTAAAGCAGTATTTTCACAGAGTAGCTTGTATCTGCGTTTGAAAAAATCTTGCATGTATTGGTTTTCAATAAAAATCACTGCTAATCTAAAATCCAATCTCATATATTATCATTTGCGTTTTTTGGGAGAAGCTCCTTTTATCGAATCCCTTGACAGACGGTCAAAATTTGAGATCGGATAAAACTTAAAAATAGTATAATAATTATAAGGGGTAATAGTATTTCGTGAGCAAAGTATAATGAATCCATTGACGTAAGTGAAAGCCGTTTATTTAATATTTATTATTTTTATGACGAAGCTAATGTTAATTTCAATTTTATTTAGAAATTAGGTTATACTTTCATAAGGTTTTTATTATTGTGGTAAAAATTTTGAAAATATTCTTGTTAACGTGTTATGGTTTATTTTCAAAAATTCTTTTATTGTTCTGTTATATTTTCAGGAATGTAAAAAACATCACAAAACTTGGACAGCAGGACTTAGGTAGTAACAAAAAAACATCCTGGCATGACGAGTACAAAGACAGTGCTTGGATTTTTGTTGGAGGATTGCCATATGATTTAACGGAAGGAGATATCATTACAATATTTTCACAGTGAGTTTATAATAAATATAAGTTACTTCTACCATTATTAAAATATTGTATTCAACTAAAAATTTATATTATTTATAGATACGGTGAAGTGGTTAACATCAATCTTGTTAGAGACAAAGATACAGGAAAATCTAAAGGATATGGTTTTCTTTGTTACGAGGATCAGAGGAGTACAGTTTTAGCTGTTGATAATTTTAACGGGACCAAGGTATATCATGTGTTACAAACAATGCGCATAGTTACTTAATATATTTTTTAATATTTTTCTATATATCATATTTAAATTATTTCACTTTCTAGGTTCTGGGGAGGATCTTGAGGGTAGACCATGTAGCAAATTATAAAGCTCCCAAAGATTCCAAGAAAGTTGACGAAGACACAAGAAAGTTAAGGAAAGAAGGATGTGCACCAAAGGCATCGTAGGTCGATAAATTTGATAGACGTATGATTATTACTACTAATAAATTTTAAGAATTTCTATCGTATGAACTACACAGCTCGTAGACCACAAAGTATGTCACCATTTTCATAGACAATACAAATCGCCAGCATATTTTAACTTAGATTTGTATTTTTGTAAAAAACATTAGATAAGCTCCATTTTCTTGTATATCAGGTAAAACGGTAGATCGCACAATTTATCGTTATTAATTTATAATATGTGACAAGTACAAAAATTCATATGTCAAGTGTGCATCCTACGTCAGCATCTAAACTAATTTAATCTCACTATTCCGTATTTATGAAGTCTCTTGATTTGATCCCCCGTTAAGACTATACTATAAATTATTATTATATTACATGTGTTTGGGCTCCGATCCCAAATATGAAGCAGTTTTATAAATTACTTTCCCTTTAAATTTTTCTTTCGTAGAGAATTACAATGCGACTATTTCTTGCGCTCTGTTATAAAAATGTAAATAAAATATTAGGGTGTTAATATGTCTGTATATGTTTTATATATCGATTTATGCATTTCGGAGACGGCCCTATCAAGATGAACCGAATTCACTCATCCATTTCTCGTATTTCTCGAGATCCTCCTGGGACACACTTTTATTGCACCTTTCAACAGCTTCATCAAAATCAGCAGCCGATACTGGCAAGTCTAATTCCTCTTTTGGTAACTGTCTTATCTGATCCGGCTTCAAGCCAGCAATTTTTCTACGCATGGACATCATAGATGCATCTCTAAAAGACCAAAAAGAAAACTTTCAATATGCCAATAATTGTATCACTTTAAAAAATGAATTAGACATTCGTACCTGCAGACATTTGTTATATCAGCACCTGAATATCCTTCCAGTTTCTTTGCGATATCCGCCATATTTACAGACGGATCGACTTTGACTTCCCTTAGATTTATTTTTAACAGTGCCTCTCGTCCTTCATCTACATGATTATCAAGCACAAATTATAATCAACTGAATGTATATAAAACGGCCTCGCGCTTTTAATCAATGAGAATGAATTGTAATAACTCACGAGTTGGCAAGGGAATGTATATTCGTTTTTCTAATCGTCTTCGAAGAGCTTCATCTATATCCCATGGAAAGTTTGTGGCTGCGAGGACCATAACCACTTTGCTGGGATCCTCACTGTCAAAAAAAACCGTTAATGTCTATCCCAATAAAAATATTCTGCTGTTCATTATCCCATACCTATTAGAACTTATGCCATCCATTTGTACAAGAAGCTCCGATTTTACGCGTCGCGACGCTTCGTGCTCCGATTCGGATCCTCGTCTAGAGCATAGCGAATCAATTTCATCGATGAAAATTGTACTTGGCGCATAAAACCTTGCCTGTTAAGAATATAATGTGTTAAAAAGGGTTGTCTATTAATGGTTAATATATAACAAATCTTATCAGCTTCGTGTACCATTTCAAAAAGAAGTCGGACCAATTTCTCAGATTCGCCTCTGTACTTTGATGTAAGAGTCGATGAAGACACATTGAAAAATGTTGTACCACATTCCGTAGCTACAGCCTTGGCAAGCATCGTCTTACCAGTACCTGGTGGTCCTACCATTAGGACACCTTTCCAAGGTCGTCGAATTCCCTATTATGGAAAAAAAATTCCTTGTAGGCTTGATTCTATGTCAGAAAAATTTATAGAATTCAAACCAAACTGTACTTTAAAGAAATCTGGCATCCACATCGGAAGGACTACAGCCTCTTCCAGCAATCTTTTTGCTTCGTGAAGATCTGCTATGTCATCCCAATGAATATTAGGATTCTTCTGGACGATATCTCTCTCTGAAATGTAGGGAGAATATTAATTATTAGTGTTCGCATAGAACTCTTTGTTGTAATTAAATCAATGCGCCGCGCTTAGTGAAATATCACGGATCGTCTGAAATCTAGAACGCTTTGATTACCCAGCAAATCTACGAGATCCCTGTCATTTCCTGATGGTTCGAATTTCCGTTCCTCTACTTCTACATCGGCTTTCTCGGGCTCCTGTTTGTCCTGCACAATCATTAACAATACTACTGGCAACGTGCACTTGTGAAGTCATTAATGAAGGACGATTGCGGGATAATTAACGGCGCAAGCAGATCGGGTTAAATCAATGTAATGATGTAGGCAAACCTTATTAAAATCATCCTTTTTCGTTGATTTCTTATCATCTTTCTTAGTATTTGACTTTGTATCTTGTTTTTTGCCTGTACTTATGGACGACTTTCGTATTCCTGTACGGGCTTGTTGTTTTTGTTGATTTTTTTGTGGTCTCGCATTTCTGTGAATATATTGACTGTGCATTTAATTGATTTTCCATTTGTGGTATCATTTTACAATGAAGATCGAAGTACTGTACTTTTGTTCTGCAGGAGTTAATGGTGGCCATACGTCAGGATCTCTGGCTAGAGGCTGATTCCAAGCAGCACCAGAATTTCCGCAAGACCATAGGGCTGAATCACGTGTTGGTGCTTCGAATGGTAAACATGGTGTACCTGTAATATTAGAATAAGAAAATTTGTAAATAAACAAAGCTATGAATGTTTATAAATACAAATTTTTATTTAATTACGTAACTAATTTACCTATTGTTCTTTCTGTGTGCGTATCCACCTTAAACAGCTGCAGTGTATTTGAAGTGGCTTTAACTCTTTCGAACTCTTGTACAATCTGATGTTGCACAAGCTGCCATTTGGCTTTGCGTGTTGCATCTGCTATACTTGTCAGCAATCTGTGTATTTGTTGGACTACCCCTTGATAATAGACTCCAGATGTATCATAATTTCCAGTCAATGCCATTTCCCTTGCGAGTTTTGTATTTTCGCAAATTTCGCTTATTGAAACAGCCATCATTCTATAAAAATACATTTAACAGTCCAAGATACAAAGTGTTTGTACCAAATGTATTCAATTAAAGTTTATTACGAGTAAATGATATAACAAGTATACATAGAACTCTAATATGCTATGTATTTTTAATAAATTTAGAAATTACAGTTTTGACAGTGATATTTAATCAAGAAAAAGAACACGAGATTTGTGCCATATGACCATATATGAGTCAGAATGTGTCATGTAACCTATTAGTATTAAGAAAGTATCTTTTACATAAGAAAATACATAAATAAATCTGTTATGCAACAAGACCGATGTAAATGTTCATACCAAAAATAATATACAAATTTAAGACATACCAGCGGTACAATTTCTTGTCAGACTTCAACACACATTTATAAAACAAATGTAACTCAAAGAAATCTAATCCACAGAGAGAACTTTGACAAAAAAGTGTTAAAGTTTAATTAATCCCAAAATGCTGATAGTAACTTGAAATTTATATAGACAGCCTTCAATTCAGGTTAAAGGGTTGACATTTAAATAAAATATTGCTTGACAATTTTATACACTTTTGAATTCACTACGATATTTCTTGCTATACAGGCAAACGCTAAAACGAAATGCCAAAGAACTGTTGGTATAATGATGTGTCAATACTCGAAGGCTAAATTACGAATTACTTTCGCCTTCGAATAAGGTTACGGTTCATTTGTCGTGAAACAGTCGATTTTTCAAAATGAGGATACATTTAATAAGATAACCCAAAATCTCTGTTCGTCAATGATGAGCGAGTTGAATGTTGACAGAGCAAATATTAACTTTGGCATTAAGAGGACAAGATGAGAAATGTCTATTGTATGTATCAAGCATCAAAGAATCATTAAAAGATTTCTGAAATTCTCGCGGATAAAGTAGGGCCTGAAACTTTTGAATGAATTGAATTATCCAATCGAAACATTCACATTTCGCTTTCAATAGATATTTCGAGTGGGTTTGCATTATTGCGAAATGTCAACAAAACTAGAATCCATCTCTTCATTATTCATGCCGCTTGATCTTTGGATTACTGAACGTAACTTTAATAAATATAAATCTCAATTCATTTTGTTTGAAGAAGAAAGGATTCCATTTAATAATTGTGCAATCAGTACTGAAGATAATGTATCTGTTGAAGCGTGAACTTCAGTGCCAATCTTTCTATTTGAAATTATCAACGAATTAATCGTTTTTTAATTCTTTTTAGTATTTTTTAAAGATGACTCGACCCCCATACAAAATATTATATATATATATAATGGTGCTGCTTTATGCGGCAATGGTCGGAATCATAATAAATTACTGCACAGGCGCCATTGCAATCCTTCGTCCTATGAATATTGCAAACTAGAAGTTCCAGGATTCCAGGATTCCAGATCCCATTTTTCCAGAATTTTCTACAGCCATGCTAAATACCAAAACTATTTCAATTGACTTTGACAATCCCAGTAGTTACTTAGTGGTACCTCCTAACCAATTACCGTGACAAAAAAATCGTATGTCCACGACAATTTAAAAATATCAACTATAAATTAACATCAAAAATCGCACGAACGTTCTCTCACTCAAGAAGATCCATAACGGTACTTATTTTTACAACAAAGAAAAGATGCTGGACAAAATACAAAGTGTAATAACCTCCATACAATCCTGTATTCGGTCCCCAAAGAAACCATCAAGCCATTATTGACAAAGGTGCATAAAATTCTTCAATATCTATTAAATCAAATCATATAAACAATCAAAATTCATTACACACCCTTTGTCCAAATCGAACGCCTTTACCGACAGTTAGATATATATAATGTTCCAGTTTGGATGGATATCAAGGCCAGCTATGCAATTCGTGTTCTATGCCCGATAACCACTTACAGTGTATACGCTCAGTGCCACAGTCAGGGTGCACGGTAGAAGTATATGTCAGGCATTGGATTCGTAGCGTTACTAGTGCAGTAATTGTTACTAATCAAGCATATAAGGAAATATGTTCGGGCCTGGATTGCCACATTTTGCCGTAGGGCAGATCGTCAAGGGATTCGGCAGAGGTTCGAAAGATCTGGGAATACCGACTGGTTGGTTTCTTTGTTCGCTCTTTCTTTTCTTTTTTTTTTTCTTTCTTTTTCGTCCTGTTCATTACCTGTCCTGTTCATATTCGTGCGACATGTTTTCTGATTAACACTCAACACTTCCGAAACTGTCACTGTACACAAGATCGTTTGGGTCAATTTCGTCTAAACATGTGGTGCCCTCTAGATAGTTATTAACTCCAGATTACACTACGCGGTTCGTTTAAAGAGAATTTTTATTCTCTGTTATTCCTCTAGCGTGATCTTACACGTTATCTCATTTGTTTTACATATTTTATCATTTTTATGAACAATAATGAGGACGTTATAATGAGATTTATTCTTTTGTTTCAGCTAACTATCCTCTGGAAGTGGTCAAGTCGCTTCCGAATGAAATAGCCACTGGAATTTACTATGGCTGGGCTTCGGTTGACCGGGGCAACGTATACAAGATGGTGATGAGCATTGGCTGGAATCCATTTTACAAAAACGTCCATAAATCGATGGTACCTTATGATTTACGTTTAATATTAAATATTAACATCATGCATACCTAGAAATCATAGGATTTATAAATTATCATCTTTAGGATCACAGTTGTATATTTATTTTTGACAATTTCAGGAGACTCACATAATGCACAAATACGACCGTGATTTGTACGGTTCTGAGCTGCGAGTTGCCGTCCTTGCATACTTACGTCCTGAGAAAGATTTTGCATCTTTAGGTAAACATATATTCCTCTGACGAGTATCCTCTGTAAGAAAAAAAAAGTCCAAAACCAAAGAAACGAGGGAAATATTCGATTCCTTACTTTTCGAAAGGTACAACGTTCTCAGTCCTAATATATATTTTTAACGTCGTATCTATTGCAGAGGATATGATAAAGGAGATCAAGAACGACATAGAGATCGCTGAAGAGTCCTTAGATCGTCCGGAATACGCAGCCTATCGAACGCACTACTTTTTCTGCCAGGAAAACTCCTCGGATTGAGACAACAGCCGGCGCGAAAGAGGAGAAGACGAAGAAAAGGAAAATGAAAAAAAAGCGGCACGTCTGTAACGTGCAATTTTTTTATAAACATACGTCTCTCCATTAAAAGTAAGAAAAAGGAACGGAAAAGAAAAATGAATCTGAATCGTCACTGCGAGAATAAAAATGTCTGAACCAGTGTGAAAATTACGATGCCGTTTGACGATCATCCCCACGATTACGTTGGCACGGCGTGCTTCATCCGGATTATTCACTGCCGATATTTTTTAATATTCAAATGAATCGATAACATTCCGTTAGTAGTTTATGAACAGTGCCGCTGGCGCACTGTATGAATAATCGGTTTAGTTACTGAAGCCGGTTCAAGATGGCCGTGCTAACGGGTAGTCAGTGTCGCGGCATCGTCGATATTGTGACGAAATAAATTACTACATTAACGATAATAATAAAAATGACAACAATAACAACAACAACAATATCTCCTTTTTATTATCACATCACACACGGGTGGTTACGGGCGAAGTAATTCTCAAGAGCCAGTTCTGTCTGACGTTTAATGTTCTCTGTATTAATTACATTGGTAGTAGTTAAAATTCTTATGTTAATTTTAGAATACTGTTACAGGGATTTCTTTTTCTTTATTTCTTTCTCTCTTGAGGGATGTCCCGTTCACGCGTTTTCATTTTGACGTCGCGCACGGGCGGATTGAGCCTCGTCGAACATTTCCGAGCCTAGCGAATCGCGTCGACGTCATCGACGACGAACGTTAATTGTCTGCGACGATGATGACTGTGATGACGATTTTCTTTTTCCCCACTGTCCGTATCTCTCTTTATTTTCCTCCGAGCCTATCCATCGATTCACTTTCATTTAATTCGCCATTACACGCAAAGACGCTGGAAACGTCCGATTTGCTCGACGAGACGACGCTAAAATGTGGCGCGATTAAAAATGTCGGTTTCAAGTAATGATAACTTCAGAGCTGAGTGACTGGACGATGATTTAGATTTGAGAATAATAGTAATTTGTTATCCGCGACGATTTGGAAGAAAGTGGGGTCGGGTTAGGAGGGGGCGATGGTAGTTACTTTTTTAATAACGACGAAAAATACGAAACGTCATCAGATCAGTTATCAACGACGACAGGACAATCGACAGATCTCACATTGATTATTGGGAATCTTGTAATTATTTTAAAAAGCTTGATCATCGTTGCTTTTAATAATTCTTCGATGATTCTTACGTTATCGTCATTCATAACCTTTCTAATGGTCATTCCGTTGCTTTCGTCCTTCGTAACGAGAGACTTCACGCTTCTCTCGTTCTTCACTTTTCCATCCTCCATTTATATATCTCTCCCACTTCTGTATGATTTATGACTTTATTTTTCTTTCTCAACCATTTATTCTTGTCTTTTAACGTGCGTATACGCGAATAGTTTTCGCGCTATTTCGATTTTCAAACGGCGCAATAATTACATACCTATTGTAAATATACCCAACATTCAATATTCATACATGATTACGACCTAATATTCCATGCGTATGTATACATTCATTCAACTGGATGAGAATAGGGAAAAGAAGAGAGCTTGGTGATGAAAGTGGATAGGGGGGTTGGGGGGTCGTGGGGTAGGTTAGATTGATACCGAATGTCATGAAATACTTATAAAACTCATTTTGTCGTCAAATCCTTTACTCGTAATCTTCATTAACCTGGTTATCTTCATTTTCATTGTTTGTCTCTGACGTTTTTCGTTTCTTTTTTTCCCTTTTTAAACTCGAAAGGTGATACACAAGGTGCACTTATAATTGTTTGTTCATTTTTTTTCTCGCTCTATTTTTCTTTCACACCCTTTCTCTCGCCCACGTACACAATCTCTTTCTCTCTTCCTCTTGCATCCTCTCTTTCTCTCTCTCTCTCTCACTCTCACACCCTTTCGTTCATTTTTTTATTTCGCATTCTCTCGCCTTCCAGTCGCTTACACTCAAACGGCCAACCAAAGTACTTAGTTCCTTACTCGTTCATTGCTGTTATTAAATCTTTTTGAAGTTTCGCGCTTCACGTCCCACTCTCCCTGCTTCATCCTGCGATGTCCGACGACGCGTTCTGGAGGACGCGTCAGTGTAGGATTCGCCGCATGAAAATCAGCCGTAGGCGTCTCGCACAGGTTAGCCCGCGATGATTGAGCACACCTAATTAATTAGCCTTTGGAAAAACGGCGAACAGCGAAGATCCACGAAGTCATGAAGGAACTTCGAAGAACGGCAGCTGACTCCATACACGGGCACCCTCGCCGAGGAAGAGCTCCAGGTAACAAAATAAAGAATAAGACGTCTCACGCAAAACTGAGATACTCTTTCACCAAGTTTTCGTACCCTGCGACTAAGATTCGATAATACAAAGTTTTTCATACCACAAGTGACACATGTTACTTTATTTTTCATTTTTTCGTATCTCCTTCGTTCTCCCTCCTTCGCCATTTTTTTGTGTTCCTTCTTTCTTTATTTTTTTCTTTTCATTATCGTGTGATCTGTCTGCGTACACGTTTACGTGTACCGTGCGTTGCGAGTTTGCATGCGTGTACGAAATAGAGAAACGGTCTATAATACCTAAAACCCTGTGAGAGAGTCATTTTTAAAAATCCTTTATTTTTTTTTTTCGATCGCCTTATGGTAGTTTTCACCGGTGTGCACTTTTTTGTGTGTGGTATATATATGCGCGTGTTTCTGTGCCTATGTGCGTGTGTGACTGTCAGTATGCGGATGTATTAATTAGTCAGTATTGCGTGTGAGAGTGAATTAGTATCCACGCTTTGTTTGTATCCTGCGTAATATGTATTCTCGTGTTGTTATTACGTATATATATATATCTCGGTGTGTTCATACATATATATATAATACTTAATTGTCGTAATCATATAATTGTAAGGACTCGTGTCTCGTTTATATACATTGTCGTGTTTCTCATTAGTTTTTATAATTAATCACTATATAACGTACGTTACGGTATCTTTAATGAATTGCAAATCTCGTGTTGGCCGCGGGGGTGTCGCTTCTGTTTCCGAAGGAAAAAAAAGAATTTCCATTAAAAAAACAATCGAAGGAACGATTATCCAATGATTTGTTTACGTGATTACGTGTCGCCGATGCTTTTGCGACGTCTGTCGATGTTAGGATGGAGTGTCGCGAGTACATGTGGTGTTTCTCTTGAGCCTAAGGTTTTAAAAGTAAAAAGTCGTTGCGACAGCAGCGCCACGCGGACGGTGCACGATGCACGTTGAATGAATGTCTTCGGTGTTCGAATTTCATTTCACGTTACTTTGGAAGACCCTGGCGACGACGTGACGGATCTTTTTTTTACTCCTCGTTTGCTTTGGCGATGGCGAGAGCGATAGTCTTTCTTGTGGATTTTTGCGGATTTTACTTTTGCGAGATGTATTTCTTTTTTGATTTTTCGAAACTACTCGCGTTCGTGCGGATCGATGTCGCGTCGATGACGGAGCTTTGATATTTTCTTGAATTTACGGTAACACAGGCTTCTCCTTTCGTATTTTCTTTTTCTTGAGCTCTTCTCAGTGCATGAGTATGTTTTTCAGTGTACGTGTCAGTGTTGAATTGAATCGTTTGCTTTTCATTTATCTAGTGCTTTCGTAAATCGTCAGAAGGCAGGAGCGGAGTTTCGTTTCTCGCAAGAGAAATCCAGTCTGGCGAACTATGACCTTTCTGTGTGTTTCTTCCCTTAGTAAAATCTACCATTAACAATGGCGTTGTAATAATGTTAATCAATGATAACCAGTGAATTCCCATTGACTTACCATTAGTTATCTTTCATTCTCTTTGGCAAAACTCCATTGCAAACGTTTAACCTTACTAAGGGTCAATGCTCCTGCCTACCGTTTATACATGAATGTGTGATACAATTTTTGAAAAATACCGTAAGAGTGACGTAACGGCGTTTTTTTAATAATTATAGTGTCTTGCATTTATGGAGATTGTTATAGGATGTACGGTGGCAGGGTGGTGGTCTTGAAGGAAATTCGATAGGAAAAAGGATCGAAGATGGTTTTTTCTTTTAAATTGAGGAGGTTTAGGCGGATGTGAAACCTCCTCTCTTCGTACTAGAATCGTGCGCAATTTGTTCTCGTAAGAAATCCTCGCGGGTTCGACCTTAATTAATTAATTAATATCTACGCGTACCACGAAACGTTCATTACGCGTCACGAAGAAACATTTCCTATGGAAGTACGTTCTAGGTATATTTCCAAATTTATCCGCATCCCATTTTTCGTTCCCGTGCGTGCTTTATTTTTTTTCCTTTTTCTTTCTTTTTTATTAACGACCTTGCGACTGACGGCTGCGCACTTCGCGTTGAGTCGAACCGCGTGCAGGCGAGTCACTCTTGACACTCAATATTTCCTCTAACCCTTTCCTTTACTTTCTTCTCATTCTCTCTGTCCGTCACTCATACGTACACGCGCTCTCTTTCGTATTTTTCTATTTTTTTGGGGGGCGGGGATATTCTTTCAATTATAATTCTTTTCGTATTTTTCTTTCTCCCGTTTCCTTATCTTTCCGCTATCTCGTAATTTTTTGTCTTTTTTTTTTCTTCATCTTTTTACTCATCTTTTTTTCTTTCGTACTTCGCGCGCACTTCGCGACGTCTTCCGCGCACCGAGAACAATCGCGTGCGAGAACGACGCGGCGATACGTCACTATCGCCGGACGAACTACTTAACTCTCGAGACCTCTAGCCCCGTTATATAATTTTTCTCATTTTTTTGTTTCCCTCTCATTTGCTTCTCTCCCTCTCGACGTACCTCAACGTAGAAGAACGAATACGTAACGATCCCCGTAAAGATCGCAGAGGCAGACAAGGGGAAATATATTCTAAAAGACGAAGCGCTCGTCTGCACGGTTAGGAACAGTCGTCGTTCGTGAATCCAGAGAAAGATGCGCGCGCATGCGCACTCACGATTTCGCGATAATTTTTCGCCCGTCGATCATCCTCGATCCGATCCTCGGCATTGTCGTCTTAGCTTTGCATCTTCGTATCTTGCGTCTGTCTCTTTCCCATCTCAAAATTCGTAATCCATTATCGTTCACCATACCACGCACGACGGACGAATTATCTACGACGCGTTTTTTCGATCGGATCCTGAATTATAGATCTCCACCGAACGATCCACGATCTTACGTATATCGGATCCGACTCGATCGCAAGGCACTTTCGCTTTCGATCTCGTTCTGCGGCGAGAGTCCTTCCAAGTGCAGGAAAATATACTCCCTGTGGATTGACGTTGCGCCTAGGAACGTATTACAGGGCGACACGATCGATCGACATTTAAAAAAAAAACCACTTGTTGTGCCTTCCCTCTCTTTCTCTTTATTCGCGATACGCGAAATCGTCAGTTCCCATGGGAATTTTCCATGAACGTACTTCCCTCCGCGCGAACGCGTTTACTTATCAATAATACGTTCATTAATTCGAAAGTTCATCGTCGTTCCTCCTTTCTTTGTTTCTTATTATATCTTCTGTCTCGCTTACACTCGTAATTAATCGTTAACATTATTTTTCTTCGTATCCTTCTTCTTTTTCTTTCTTCTTCTTTTACCTCCGTTACGAGAATTTCTTCTCGCGAGGCTAGAGGTCTCTCCGATTATATCAAGGAGTCACTGACTGCTATAACGCGTTACTCGTTCAAATATGTATAGTCTTTATAAATTTATTATGTATATAGTCGTTAACAGGCCGTGGCTATACAGGGCCCACTACGTTAACGTCATTTTGTGGCACGCGGTCTCCCAGTTTCTCGAATGCGTTCACACGGTGATTCATTCTCTCCCATTGGCTCGTGCTTCTGGATAAGTCATCGATATCCCTGTCGGCGCGTGGTTCCTCGTTCACCCACCTACCGATCTTCCTCGATCTCATCCTCGTAATCATTCACAATCACATTCACGTACCCCTCTCGTCGTTAGGGGTTGGATAGGGGTGGGTCAGGTCGAGGGTGGGGTGAAGGATTGGGGGGGAGGGGTTGTCAAACCATTCTCACCTTCTAAGCGTGAAATTCACCTCTATCAGAGAATCCTTGCGGTACCCAAAGGGTCAAGGCTGCTTCCGAGAGTCCATAAACGAAGATACACGTGGTGCACGGATGTAGATATCGACGTGTAGTTTCCGCGAAGGAAGCATCGAGAAATGGCCGAAGAATCGTCGGGTCACTCGGTGACACGTGAAAACGGATTCGACGGGAACATTATCTCTCTCTTGTTCTCTCTTGTTCTCTCATTGGTATTCTCTCACGTTCTCTTTTCGCTTTCTCTCTTTCTCTCTCTTTCACTCAATCGCTCTTTCTCTCTCTCTCTCTCTCTCTTTCGCTGTCTCTCACACGTTCATGCCCGCGGAATCGTCTCCTTGGAAGAGGTAGGTGGACCAGTAGACGATGTTGAAGAGGATGAACATCAGGGGAAAGGCGATACGTGCGACTACGTCGATCCTTGCGCTACCCTTGGCCCGACAGGTGAACCATCTACGCGGTAGAAGGCCCCAGCAGCATCTCTCGGTCCGGCCGAGGGGTAGCCGGGGGAAGCGACGAAAGTCTTGCGTCCTGTGTAGGGCCGGCGGTGACGGCGTGGGCATTGGCGACGGCGAGGACGAGGTCCTCGAGGTCCTCGATGAACGCGAGGCTCTCGAGGAGCATTGAGCCGTATGCCCGAGGTGTGTCTGGGAGGAGGACGACGAGGGTGATCGGGGCTGATGCCGATGACGATGGTGGTGGTGGTGATGTCGATGGTGAGGGCGCGAGCGATGACGAGTGTGGGAGTAATGGGGATGGCCGCGAGCCACGTCCCTTGGTCCGAGCGCTTCCTCGTCGAGATTCACTCGCCCTCCGCTTCCTCCCGGAACAGGTACGTGGACCAGTACGCGAGGTTGAACAGAGCGAATACTAGGGGGAAGGTGATCCGAGAGATGACGTCGATGCGCTTGGACCTCGTCGGGAACTTGGACAGCCACGACCTGCAGCAGTTTTTTGGCGGCGACTGCATGTGTATCTCGCACTGCCGCATCTTATCCAACGACATCGCATCCTCCTGGTGTCTTACCAGAGGCTTCTGAAAAAAATTACAGAGGTTTTGCTCCGATCTTCGTTTTACGCTAAACGCGAAAAAGAGATCCGCTTTACTGTTTAGTCTCTTGGAGATCGTCCAACTTTCTTTTATGTATTTTACTATTTTTTCTTCTCTTTTTAACTATTTCACTATTTCTTTCTATTTATCTCTTCCTTCCTTGTTCCCTCTCTCTCTCTACCTCCCTCTCCTCCTCTCTCTTTCTCTTTCTCTACCTCTATTACTCCATCACGTTCTAACCAGGCTGTTTTTTTCGTCTCTTTTTATACGGTTTCATACTTAGCTCCCTTTGTACCGCTCATTCCATTCTAGAAGCTTTACTTGGATCTCTCTTTGACTATACAGCGACTGTTCTCGTGTCACTGAGCGCGCGAATATTTCCAATTCTCTTTTTGCACCCATCTCCCTCTATCCGGTGAAATTCCAAAGCCACGATATACCAAGAGACAAAATGAACAGTCAAAAGCGAATCTTCAGACCGACTAGGACATTTCATTTAGATACTAACGAATTGATATCTCTTCTTACACAAGTATTACGAATATCTTGAACGTTTTCAAGCAAATAAATACCAAGACGCGGATTCCAGGCAGAAAGGACACTGACCATAGCGAAATTCGTCGTTCCATCCGGCTCGAGTAGCTCAGCAGCTGGCTCGACCGATGCGGAGGGCTCTATTTCACGATATTTCTTCTTCATGTTCTCGCGATGCATGTCGCTGCGCGATGCGTAGTTGACCAATGCGAATTCCAGAAGTGCGCCGAAGACGAACGTCAAGCACACCCCCGTCCATACGTCAATGGCCTTTGTGTAGGAGACCGGTGGCAGTGAAGCATTTATTCCAGAAGTCTGCGTGGCCATTGTCAATAGCGTAGTCACTCCTATGAAAAATTGATACACTAATTATAAACCATGCCGAACGCAATGAAATATTAATTAATTAATTAAAAGAATTTTTTACCCAGAGAAACACGAGCTGGTACTGCACTCTGATCCAGCCAGAAGGACACCCAGGATACGATGACCAGCATGCAGCAGGGGATGTAGATCTGAATGAGATAGTAACTGAACTCTCTTTTAAAGAGCAGATCTACCTTGAGACAACTGTACTCGCCTGAGAATAAAATATATATATATTTTAATTAGTCAATTTCTTGATTGAATTACTTAATGATAATTATTGCAGTCACTGACGAAATACACTCACCGGTATTCGTTCTACTGTTGCAGTAATCCGTTAGAAACTTCTCCAGCGTGAATCTGGGTAGGTGTAAGTTCTTGACAACCTGGACGGGGTCACCCTCTTTCCAGAGGAAGACCAGGTCGTCGGTCGTCCATCCATCTGAAAAGTTCAGGGGTCACGTTACTCGTGTGATAATTGAGTTCAGTTGACGCGATACCATTTCAACGTGAGAAAATATTAATCCACTTACAGCTGGCCATTCGTAGTGAACAAGTTTGTCGATCCAGGGGATAAAGTTTCAGATTCATCGGGCACGACAGGGTGAGTGATATCCTGTGGATACGGTGTAATTATATTAATTAAAATCAACGATGATAAGGATATCGATAAACTTATTAATTATTTGTTTCTTTTTATTTTAATATACCATACCGTATGCTGTAGAGAACGGAACCGTGTGGAAAGATACGTATGTATACGTTGGGCATAATGATGTTGTGAAAATGACCTTCCTTCTCATTGGCGAAGAAAAGGTCAGGCATCCATACTCGATTTGCTTCTGTTAACGTAAGATATTTTAATCGTCCTGAAAGGAAAAGAATTGTGGTTATCAATGACTATTTTATTTTAAGTCTTTCAAAGGGGTCCGTATTCGTGGTTTGAATGACAATGACGTATAAATACCAACCTCCGAAATCATTAAACTTTAATCTCTCGTCCACCCATTGTTCCCGGAATGTCAATTGCACGGAATATTCCTGCGGGCAAGGAAAATCGGTTAAACCGAGAAAGCGATTACGTATAATTTTCAAAAATTTCAGGCACTGCATGAAAGTTCTTTTTTTTTTATTTAAACAGAAACAAGGGAGGGATTTTACGCGTTTAAAAATGCGATTTTTATGTATTTTTACATATGCCGACGGATTTTTCGAGTCTCTCCGGTATTTAGGTGCGACGCGCGGAAATTCGAGTGTGAATCTTTTTCAAAATTAATTTTGGACTATATCTGATGAATCCGCGTTAAACAATGGAAAGATATTTATAAACAAAATGCTCGTTTTTCTTCAATCTCATGTAGCAAGGACAGATCCGTACAAGATTGTACGAATTTTCACTGACATAATTTGCGTATATATGAATTTTACAATTTTTATGATTTCTTTATTATTTGATAATAAAGCTACAAGTAATCGAAGCGTAAATCATTATGATCGTATAACTGGCTAGGCAATGTCTTACAGCAAAATTAGATCTCTACAATGTATGTACATTGCTAAGCAACAACGTCATTGTCTTCTAAAGCCTATTAATAATACAGTAATCAAGCGTTTAAGCAATTTTTCACCGTACCAATATTCGTTTACCCGAAGATCAATTTTTCATATCCGTACAGCTATTACTCACGATATAAAATAGACTTTTCGTATCCAATATCGGCCCGAAAATTCGTCGATAACAATATTTATAGAACAGGGTTGTGAAAATGCAAGAAAATAAAAAAATACTCATATCTCTCCTATTCGGCAATGATAAAATACTCAATTAATAATTACGGTCAAAATAAGAAAGAAAAAAAACCTTAATAACGTATCGATGAAAATGAAATACCAATCAAAATTAAGTCAAAAAGAATAACCACCAGCTGTCAAAATACATAGATAATTAAAGTTTCCCTTGGAAAATATCTCCAAAAAATTAACAAATAACAATACAAATACGAAAAAGTAACGATGGTTCCGGTTAATAACAATTACAATGAAGTATATCCTGTCAAAGATAAGAATTAACACAATCCAAATAAAATTATCCAATTGACAATCAATATAATGACTCAAAAGAAATTACGAGTCTTAATTAATAGAGGATTTCAAACACGATCGTTAATCGTGTTATACGTTAATTTCACGGTCCGTTCAACCAAACGGCCAAGTGTGACTGGCCGTTAAATTAACGTTTCCGAAGGATCGATCCTTTTGGTGGGGGGAAGGGAGGTAGGGGATCTCCATTGACTTTAACGCGACCAATCGTCACAGACGTAATTCCGATGAAGCCCTGCCTTAATGACAGTTATTGACAATGAGATGAAGTCAATGAAAGTCAATGATTATCCCATAGTGTAGATACACGTGATACCTGGTAATCGATCATTTGTACGATCCACTGTAGGTATCACGTTACGAATGCTTGTCTATGATGATAAAGGAAGAAAAAAAAAGTTTCATGCAAAAGCGACATTGACTGAACTACTTTTAAGCGACTATAGCGATATATATATATAGCTGTCAATATAAATACATATGTATATATATATAGTATTGTTGAGAAAAATGGGTGGACATGCATTTTGGCTCACGGTTTCGTTTGCAGCTCGTCGCCTTGTGGTTACTGCTTAGTCCCACGTTCTTCCTTCCTATTTAAGCCTGCTACTTGAGAATTCCTTTCGTTTTCTTTTTTACTTGTCACCCGTTAAGCGTCTCGACTCTCTCTCTCTCTCTCTTTCTTCAGATTTTGACGATAGTTTCATGAAATTGACGAAAGTCACAGTTTTCGAGTAGGGCGCCTTGAAGATTGATAGATCGATACTTGCCGATCGATATTTTTATCAATAATTCTTTTTCCGATTCTGTTTTATTGTTCCTCATTGATTTATTGTTCAGATTGAATTTGTTTGATCGTGTGACGAGAGTTATATGAATTTTTTTAAGGATTTATCTCGAAATAAATAATTTTATACTGATCGAATATCGATAATTGATTTCGGCTCACCCTGTGTCATAATCATTTAATGACTTTCATCAATCTTATGCTCCTTCTCGTCAAGCAGCACGAGTGCACAGTGTCGCAGAAGTAATGACTTTTAAGACATGTCACTCGGAGAGCAGCGGTATTATTAAACTTTTGCGTAGACGTGTACCTTGTCCCGTGTGACCACGTGTTTATAGAGGTGTTAAGTTTGGGTAAAAAAAAATTGTAAAAAAATTATGCCGAATTACAGTAAATCACAGGTGCGGACGAATCACGTATTTAAGAGAAAAAAAAAAAAAAATTGAATTTCGGCCATTTTTACAGCCGGTTGGAAAAAATCGTTGATAAATCCACTGAAAGACAGGTATACAGGATTCTTAATACATTCCAAAGAGAATCACGGCACATATATTTCAATCCTTCACAATATAAAGAGAACAATATAAATAATAATAATAATAATAAGTCTCTTAATAACATTACCAAAACATTCCGTCACATTTATTTAACCAAAATCCCTATAAAGATCCTCGCTCTCTAATCTCCTACGACTTTCCAGGTAAAATTTGAATTTTCTCTTCTCGGTGACAGTTCAATTAAACAATCCCATTAACATTCATCACCCAGTATATCAGTATTTAACAAATTACCCATAGGCCCTTACTCGGCGTTATCACTCAGCGAAATTTTCGCGCTACGGATTTTCCATTAGCTTGCGCACACACACCGCGACCAGAGATACAAATATCCCGCGGGATTAATCTCCAGGAACGGTGGGGGGGGAAAAAAAATAATCATCAAAATTCCTTCACCCTCGCTCATTCCTCATTATACAGTCAGTATCTCAAGGTCATACGTAGAACAGTCCTTTTATCATTCCTATCACAGAGAGTCCCGTCGATACCAGGATGACCCCCTAACGAGTAAATTGAGATAACCGGAAGTTCGTTATAGCCAAGGTTTAAGGTAGTTCGCAACTCTTTCAACCATGCAATCATATTTTCAAGATACGAGAAGACTGCGCAGACTCGAAGAGCACATCCTAATAGGATTGGACTGTATATAAATACACCAGTCGCCCATCCAAGCAGACAAGACACAAGTATACTAAAGACGTGTACATAAGCAAAGTTACGCAAGATATCCCCTCCGTTGACAATGTAAATTGTCAAAATTCGTCGCTCGCGTTATATTTTACCTTCTTTAAGAATTTTTATCGTCGTCCCGATAACGTCGTTCGCTACGATGGTAGGAGAATTATTGAAAAGAAGACGTTGGCAAGCCAACGAGGAATCTTTTCCTTCCTTCCCCCCTTCGCCCCCTCCCCCCTCCTCTTCGTCCCCTGTCAAACGATACGAATTTCAAATTTCACATTTTCTTCCGCTTTTACGTGCTTTTCAGCGATTTTACGAATTTCACGGAAGAACGGACACCGCCATTAATGACCGTGAGGGATGAAAGATTGGGGGAGGTGGATTGGAAGGAGAAAGGGATAGCTACTCTCTGTTTTCAATATAGGGTGGTTTCGTAGTATCTAGATGAAACCTGTATCAGAGGCTTGAACACGTGTTACACGATGCGCAAGATGAGGATAAAATTGTTCTTCTGTATATTTATCACGCGGTTACATGGAAATACGCAGGGGATTACACTGCGCATGCGTGCACGCGTCTTATGATTTACTCTCGTTGGGCCTTTACCGCTTTGTACCGTGTCTACGTTGCCGCCCCTTTGATTTACATCCATGGGTGGCCTTCTTCGAGAGTGGCAACCCCCCCCCGCGTACCCCCTTCTTTTAACTTTTGTGTATGATATATGGAGGGGGTTGCTGGTTGGTAATGTTTGCCACTGATATGCTTCCCCTTCTTCTACCTTTTATTTAGGGCATGCGCTCTGTACGTATCAGCCAGCTGTCGCTCGAGTTGCCAACGAGTTAAATCACTGTGGTCTTACGTCACAGGGTTAATAAGTGTACTTGTTAAAACAGGAGAACGTGGAGGGGGAAGCGTAACTCGACGTACGCATTAGAAATGCCAAGACTTCTTAACTCCGTGATCTTTGTGTTTTTCAGTTATAATATTTTCATCGTGGGAAGTGAGTGAAAATTGTTCTTGTTCTTTTCTGTTGTCAATTCAAGGAAAATCAAACTGATAACGCGTGAGGGATGTTTATACGTCACTGGAGTATCCGGCGGCTGTGACAGTTGGATAATGCAGTAGCAGAGAACGAAAATTGCGCGAAGATCATTGTTTGTTGTTACGTACGATAATATTGACTTTTGACTGGTACAGTCGATTTGATTAATTTTATATTGGATATTGGATTGGGATTGATGGTGGGGGGAGTCGTGAATATGTAAACGAAAGAATAAATAAAACAATGGATATGGGGGGTTCGGAGCCGCGGCGAAACACGTGGCGCAAAATAACGTCGAAACTCGCTGCCAAATTGGCAGCGCGAAATTCTCGCGTGTCGAGTCAGTCGTGAATAAGATGCCAATCATGCAGAGAAATTTTAAACGTTAATCGAAAGGAAGTAAGAGTCAGGGAGAGAAAATAAATGGAAAAATCCGTAACACCAATGTCTCAGAGCAGCCAGGCACATTGCTTATACATATTGCACACGCTGCGCACGCGCAGTACCAAAACAAATCCATCGAACCAATCGACCAATCATTCGTCAATCAATATACAATTATAGGCGTATGCACACACGTGATAGAATCGCACACAGGTCATTCCAAAGAAAAGAAATATATGTATATAATCAAAAGAAAAGTACAATAGGCATAATATATATATATATCAAATTCCTTCTAGTCGATGATAAAAATATAAAATGATTAAGATCAAGAGACCTACGGAAAAAAATTTACAGCACAGCGCCATATTGTCTCATGTGTCGACTGCGTATCGTTAAAAAGTTTATCTCGATTGATCCGTGAAAGATAACCTTCCTAAATTCTTCATCCGTTATCGCAAATTCCTCAAAGGGTAACCTCGAAATATACAAACGACAAAGCTTCCAGCGCACATTGATACCGCCACGGGAAGAGCCCACAACTGAGTTTCCCTAATAAACTTTACAGTCGAAGAAATTGTCTCCCTCGCAACCGTCACGACGTAAGATAACGTCTTATCGTAATCATTCTATCATGTTACGCGAGATACGTCCTTGTCAATTTGCCACAAAACTCACCCCCACCCGTCAATCACTAGTTACAAGTACAGTCACCGCCAATACCTCCACGAGCATTAAAATGCACATCATACATATATCTATATATACCAACGTATATACATAGATATAAAACCCACGTACTTCATCTCACAATGCAACTCCATTATAAACATATCCATTGTCTAATATCAATCACGATCAACGGTGCCATCTCCTTATGCACTAACCATACAAAGGAGTCCCTTCGAATCCGATACCGTTATATCAAACTACCATTACTCTAAAAAATGCACGAAACCGTGTGTTCCTAAAATCACAAATTTTACACCTAACGCACGAACCTTACTTGCGCAACACGCAAGGACGTCTCGTGACGTATAAAAAATGTCAATAACAACCTCCCTCTCTCGTAATCAACACCGTTCCAACGTCACCGCGTGCGCGCAGCTTAAATTATTCTGCCACGTGACAAAAAACAACGCTCTGAAAATCCACCTTTATTCTCCACGGCTACCCGTCTCCTTCGCCACTGCGTAAAACAATCTACGACTCCCCGGTTTCTCCTGCGTCCCAACCACGCACAGTTAAATAAACATACGAGCACAATTTTAACGCACACGCTATTCCATATTTATCCTTTTGTCGAGAGGATTTGCTCCGCTAACGATACAGGTTTGTTAACCTTGACAAAAGATCCCCACGCTGGTACGAATTTTCTGTACAGGCATATATATATATACACAAAATATATAAAGACCCGCGTACCTGACGTAATACCCATACAGCTCAAAGTAAATACCAGTATATTTACTTTACCAACTATACACTAATATATATATAAACCTTCCATCTTACACCTGCCGTATATCAAAGTTTATACCCCATATAAACAAACAAATAATATATATATATACATAAGCAAATATGTATATACACATAACCCATATATTATATGCAACAGCCAATCAAAACCAGTCAATCTCTCGTGTGTCAGTCACTCGATCGTTCCGTCGTTCAATAAATTTCACAATCCTGAAACCAGCAATACCATATCAATATACATTATGTAAAATAGAGATCAGGCACAGAGAACACAGCGCATTCCCGACACATACGTTAGCCCAAGTCCAAGCTACGTTCCATCAAAGGCGCGCAAATGTGTATCATTTTGATTTATATATGTATATATATATATATATAATAACTGCAACTGTCATAATTATGTAACATGTGTGTGCTACCGGTGATGCCTTGAAGCCGATACGTGAGAACGCGACTATTAATGTGCTGATAGTGAATAAAGTGTTCTTTGATGTGTATAATAATAATAATAATAACAACAACAACAGTAACAACAATAATAATAATAATATAGGCGTGTCACGGCTCTGCCTGTGCGTGATATGCGTCTGCACTCATATCACAGTCGATAACTACGGTTAATTTAGTGTGTACGTGATATGCGATAATAACACGACATATGCTACGATATACTATATATTTTCGTATTGTTATATACTATGTGTATATATATATTTGGTTAGGTTTTTTATAGTATATATATATACACATATAATATATGACGTATATATCGATCGTCCCTCTGTGCTTCCCGAGCGTCTAAATGAAGAAAGCAACGTGCTTGCACGCGGTGCATTATAATGTACGCTCGTGTGTATTTTAATTATATATATATTTTATTTATATAATGTCCCTTATCGTTCACCTCTCTTTTCTCTTTTTCGTCTTTCTTCGTTACTTATAGGCAAAAGACTGCGACAGCGAGCACCTCAGCGTTCTCGATACGGAAAATTCTCGATATGGAAAATTCTCGTGGACGAGTCCACTGTGTCCTTTTCTAGGTTACGTCTTGCTCACTGTCTCTCACGCGCACTCACTCCTTCAATCTTTCAGTCTCTTTCTCTCAGCGCTCACTCAGTTCGTCTCCCTCGCTCCTTTCTCTCCTGCGTTCTCGTTCTTTCTCACTTTCTCTCGTTCTCGCTCACTCTCTCTTTCTCTTTCTTTCCTTCTACTGTCAAGCCCACGCGAAAATCCCGGCGACGCATGGCGAACCGCGCGATTCATTGTAACAAGCTGACTGTATTTTTATATATATATAATATTGTTCTCTCTACGTATGTACGGCTTGGTGCCAGAGCACTCGCTGGTGCATCTCCGATACAGGAGCTTTCAAAAGAAAAGACACGACGCGTGGGCGCTTTAAGCGTCCGTGACAAAGGGAACAAAAGGATATGCACGTCTTGGACAAAGAGCGGCTGAATAATTTGACTCCTTGTATAATAACAGATCGTGACGGGGCGTGTTTCTAAAGTGCCGTGGGAGTCGAGTCGCGTGACGCTTTGAATTTTATGACGTTTCGCGACGCCACTGGCCGGGAAGCTAATGTACAGGCGGATTTTATGTGGTGGGGTGTCGATGGGTGGTGCTCGTAGGTAGGAACGCTTTTGGGCTTTAAACGGTTTTCAGGTTATGTCGGCCGAGGGACTGGTTACTGAGAGAGACATCATCGTCGAGGGTAATTCAGTGAGCGAGTGAACGAGCGAGCGATCGGAATTAATGATTGAGCGACTTGTGATTTTGCCGATTTAATGATCGGATATAGCGAGTGGATGATTGAATTGTGACTGGGTGATTGACGGTTGAGAGCGATCGTGGCATGCAGATATACAGGCTTTTTTTTGGTGGATGACGGTTTTCTTTTTCTTTTTTTCTGTGTAAATATAGCGATGCAATAATGCGTGAACGATCTTGTGTATGGTGGCACACGAAAAATCGATGACACTCGCCAGGATCTTTGTACTTCTCGACTCCATTATTGATCGATAAATCTTGTCGTATCGAGTATCGATAATATTACGTGACAGGTAATTGTCGATGAGATCTTTTTAGATTTTTTTTTTAATAATCGCATAACTATTGATTGGTGATCTGTTTTTCTCATTCTCTCTTCTCTCTCTCTCTCTCTCTCTTCCACCCCCCCCCCCTCATCCTTTTCCTCTCTCGTGTTCATTTTGCGAAAATTCATCTAGATCCCCGTCCAATCGTCGCCGTTTCTCCGGGAATGAAAAGCGCGCTCTTCTGAAAGCTGCAGCGGACCAGCAATTTTGCTCTCCGCTGTGAACGTATCGAAAATGAACTTTCAAGCCGGACAGTATAGAAGTCAACGGCAGTGGTTAAACGTAAAAGTTAGTCGCACTCGTTATTTATATATATATATAAAGTTCAGTAAAGCTTTTAGCTTTTTTTTCCCGTAAAACGGATTTATTTTCCTAAAAACACACCTACGTACACTACCGCTGGTGTCTCGGTCGTAGTCCCAGGGAATGAAGTCGATTTTTCGTGAGCCACCCCCTAGCTACGTCAGGTACCCCTTTACTCAGTATAATTAGTATCCGTGACGTCACAATTTATGACACTCATACGTGATATCCGTTATCGCACGTACGAAACTGCAGTCGGCGTTGCATTGTATTACGTCACGAGGATATCAGCGAGGTTC
Organism: Pachycephus smyrnensis; assembly: GCA_030142225.1. Classification (NCBI taxonomy): domain Eukaryota; kingdom Metazoa; phylum Arthropoda; class Insecta; order Hymenoptera; family Cephidae; genus Pachycephus; species Pachycephus smyrnensis. The sequence continues at coordinate 2,495,183 of JARQST010000285.1, read as the reverse complement.
GACAAACGTTGAATGACATCTGCATAACAGGTGACGTCATCGTACGTGGAAATTCGCGATAATAATGGACCCGTCGTCCGTCCTCGTCCTCTTCGTCCGTCGCCACCCGTTATAAAAACGCAGCGCCGTTAACGGGCGTCTCTAGTGATTTTTAACGTATGAACACGAGGTCCGACAAGACACACGAGGTATATGTATAGCACACTGAATCAATCAATCAATCAATCAATCAATCGAACAATCAATCAATCAATATAGTTATGCTGATAGGTATACATGACAGTAACGACATCGAAAAGTCAACGATCCGACTGGTAGCACACATCCATTGGTAGCGCGGCGCACAAGTACAGTATACAAGTACAGTACAGAGAAGTGCAAGTTTTACGTAATCATATACACGTGACGTTATATAGATATACATGTGTGGCATATATAGATTGTAGGCCTTGTTGGTATTTTGTTGCACTCACCATTTTATAATCATCTATTTTGCTGATTGAGCGGAGAAAGATGTTGACGAACACAATTGTTGGGCCATCTAACACGTCGCCGGAACAGAACAAAACAAATCGATTAATAGATCATCGCCAAGAGCCGGGATTTACGTGTTCTAGCGATATTTATCCTTCTTTTAATTAACTTTACTGTTTTTTTTTTTTAATAGTATCATCATCATCATTATCATCATTGGTAGTGGTATTATTATTACTCTTTCCAGATTTTTCTTCTTCTCTCTCTCTCTCTCTCTCTCTCTCTCTCTCTCTCTCTCTCTCTCTCTCTCTCTCTCTCTCTCTCTCTCTCT
>JARQST010000285.1:2443198-2494278 GCA_030142225.1 Pachycephus smyrnensis | reverse complement strand
CTCTCTCTCTCTCTCTCTCTCTCTCTCTCTCTCTCTCTCTCTCTCTCTCTCTCTCTCTCTCTCTCTCTTTCTCTCTCGCGCGCGCGCGCTCTCTCTTTCTATCTTTCTCATTCTCTCTATCTTTCTCATTCTCTCTCTCTCTCTCTCTCTCTCTCTCTCTGTCTTTCTCATTCTCTCTCTCATTCTCATACTCCCGTTCTCTCTCACTCTTTCATTTCCCTTTCAATTGCCTTATTATCCCGTTGCCGGGATCACGGAGGGTGTTATCACACGTAACGAGGTACGTAACGAGAATCATTGTATGTACACATCTCCCTCCCTTCATGATCATAGAACCTTCCATTTTTTATCCAGTGTTTTTTCTTTCGTCGAGGGTAATTCGATGACTCGTGTATTCTCGTGATGTTTACTGATCGATCGGCTTCTCTCTCTCTCTCTCTTTTTCTCTCTCTCTCTCTTTCTCTTTCAGCTCGATCATCCCTCTATGGAATTGCCGTGACCGCCTGTCGTTGCCGCTTCGAGAATGAGGCTGTTATGAATCGTACGAGGCCTAAGGGATGAAAGGTCATAAGGCCACAATGGCGGTATCGATAAGGGTACAAAGCAGGTTCAATGAGATAACAGAGAGAAAGACGATGCAAGGGAGAGAAACTGACGTGAGACAAAGAGAGGGATGATTGCCAAACTGAACTTGTCAGCATCATCAAGTGACCCTGGACCAATCTTGACCTTGACCTATAGGGTCACAAGGTGTAAAAAAGCTTCGAATCGTATCCAAAAAGTAATATAACAAAACTTTCGAAAATTTTTATTCTACAGTAATACAAAGAAGTACGCTCCGTGATCCACGGCTGTAATTAAAAATGGAGCACCGTACTCTTGGCGCAAAAATAAAGCAGCTTTAACGGTTCAGCTACGTCAGAGGAAGCCAAACCGGGGACGATCGAGAGTTACTAAGTATAAAGGGTCGGCTATCCCTGCTGTCGTGGAAGCTGTGAAATTCGTGGAGGTCCTTGAAGAGGAGTCGAAATACCAAAGCCGTACCGACGAAAGGACCAATGGCAGCAACCTGACAGCCTAAATTCCGCCTAGGTGCGAAATAGTGGTTGCGGTTTTCCGGGGTGGCTCGTGAAATACCGTAGTTACCGGGGACAAGAGGCACGCCGTTTAAGTTATAAGGGCGTCCTTCCGGATATCGAGTACAATCACTCCTAGGATGTTGGTATCCCTGTAGACGACGTACAAGATCCGAGGGTTTGTGTGTCTAGTTATGCGTGATGTTTCTATCCTGTTTTACTCCGTATTAATATACCTGCACCTATTTACCTAAATATATATATATGTGTATATAGTATACATATCTCTACTCATTTCTGTAGTATTATCTTCAAATAGTATTACCTATATATATATGTACCTGCAACAGTGGCTCCAGGTTACTCGCCACGATTACCTAGGTGAGGATACCACGGGCAGACTTAATCACCCCATGAATTATAAGGAATCGAGCGCAGTAGGGTTAAACGGCCCTTAAGGTCCTGCAGGGTTACTCCGACACTAAAGCACTTAACAATTTCCACAGCTTCATTGCTCCGCGCGTTAAATGTCGCCTACGATCTTTTAACGAGATATAAACAACGCGACGAAGCACCCTGGACGTCGTGGGACGTTGCGATAGCGCCTTTAAGGACAGACGCACCGAATGTATCATTGAATTTCCCGCCAGGTGGCTACGCGACTACGTTGAAAAGACACTCGGCGGCCATGTTGGATTTCTTTAAAGGCTCTTTACCTACAGCGGGACGCAGCATAATTCTTTGGTTAGGTTAAACATCCTTAGGAACGAGGCTTTTTGTTATCAACGATAAACGTATCGTCCAAGTGCTTACTATCGTGTGGATTCATCTTTATACGTTAATCCTGCCCGGGATATTTTCGTTACCGAGATTTTTCAACGTATTTCGCAATTTCTGTCGTGCTGTGTGTAAGCGAAGGAAACGTTTTTTTTTGGACCGTCCTGTATACCTACGTCAGGATTTTACTAAACGATTTATACAGATGGGAAAATTTTCACGATTGGAATTGCAACAGCTTCCAGGTTAAGTGAAGTTCATTCAATGCGGAATTGGATTTCATTGGATCGTTCCCAACTTCGCACTGAAATTTTCTCTTTTTTTCCTTTCTTTCTTTCTTTCTCAAGCATTTAGACCAGTCTGAGTACTTTCAACTAAAAAGATACCCGGAAGAGTGATTCTAAGCGTGAAACGTACTGTATGTGTTTGTATACATATATATAAACGTAATACACACGTTTGATGTATCTATATATACATATCTAGTACGAAATATATATATACACACACATACGTTAAATACTCAGCGTCGATTCCACGCAAATCGAGCAAAACTAAGTCGTCGTCGCTTGTCGGCGTCGTGTCGCGTTGCGCATACTTGTGAACACCTGCCGGGGCTTTAGTCGCTCGAGTGCTGTTCGCCGTAAGCCCCGCTCACTCGATATTCGCCAGAATGTTATTTATCACAATTTTCAGCTTAGGAAGCGTGCCTTACGCGTCGCGGTACTCTTCGATTTTCTCCATCGTCAGAATTCTCTCTCTTTTTTTTTTTACTCTCTCCCAATCTAATCCTCTACACATTCACCGTCCTTACCCTTCATCTTTTCTCTTCCCACCTTACTGTTTTTTATTCACGTCTCCTTTACGGGGGGAAGGGTAAGTGGGGAATAAAAATGAAAAAAAAAAGAATAAAGTCTGCTATTCATGTTTTTTTTGCCACTTTTACTGATTCGCGATGGCGTACGACAATTCGTATCTCAACATACTCCTGTCGCCCGTACATTAGGTATCGCGGGCACGAGATGTACGAGACGCGTCGCGATGCGGTAATATTTCAAAAGGACACTCTATGAGGATGGGGAGGGAGTGGGGGCAGAAGAGAAATAAAAATGAGACGAGTCTCGAGCCTTTTTATACCGACGTGAAACATTGCCCACTTGTCTCTTGGTACGCGTAGAGCAAACCTTGCCACCGTGACGGTGGGTGTACCGTGGGTTATTTTCTCGCTATGGGAAAACGGCATTTCCTGCTGCCGAGGAATACGACCAGGAAGATGGAAGGTAGGTGGAAAGAAAGAAAAAAAGGGGAAAAAAAACGAAGAAAGTTAGGAGATGAGTTTCGAAGGTTTTTTAATTTCGCGGGCTAAAGTTAGTCCGGGATTCAGGGATAATTCGGTTTTTATCTTTTCCGCGTCCTGCCCGCGGGATGCTGAATCGATCGACAGCTCCGAAAGTAGGACCAACCTAGTGGAACCTACGGAGACGGCAATACAGGAGTATATACAGTAATGGGACGGAAGCGGAGTTACGAAAGGCGGGTATAAGTCGTAGCGCGGGAAAATGCTGAAAATTTAAAAATCAAGATAAAATTTTACCTTTGACCCCCTGACGTTTTCTCTTGGTCCCTACTCCCGTGCCCCTTTTTAACCTAGTTCTTGATTCCCCCACCCCTTCCTCTCTTGGAAACGCCCTGCACCGTGCCCAGCATCCCCGTGGAGCTTTGACAAATCCGACGACGGTTTTACCGAATTTTTTGAAGTCGTAGGAGATGAAAGAGACGGGTCAGGGTGTAGGGTTTTGTAGGGTCACGTGGAAATGGGGTCAAAGGTGAGCGAGTACTCGTTAAGACGGTCTTAAACAGAGCACCGTGCACTCTTTAAGAATAAAGGGCCAATTAAACAATTCACGCGGAATGTCCTACTTGCGGAAAATCGCTGTGACGGTGCCGCCGTGACATCTGCGGCCTGATTCGTGCGTTTATTTTTCAGCCGTGCAGAAGCGACGCCACTGGCGTGTGTCCCGTCGCGCCAATGTACGTCCGTGTGTACTGGCAGTGTAGAAAAGGGGTATGAAAAAAAAATCATGACCGAAGAAAAAAAACATTACGGTGAACGTTGACGTTTTTCATTGGCGTCGCGACGCACGTCCGACCTCCCCCTCACCCAACGAAGGTAAATGTCCACGGAAACAATTGACCGTTGATCCATAGAATCGTCTTTCCACAAAAAGCACCCCCAACTGTTTCTTCTCTCTCGCGCTCTTTTTTTCCTTCTTTTTTTTTGTTTCCACTCCCATTTACCCAACTTTCACGTCAAATGGGACACAAGCGTATCGCGATAATTATTCGCCGTTGGGAAAGAAAAAGCGAGCTCGACACAGAGAGCGACATGGGAAATGGCTTTTGAGGAGACAAAACAAAAAAAAAAGAGGCATAACAAAGGGGAGAGAGAGAAAAAAGAGCGAAAATAAAAGCCGAAGGAAATCGAGCGTAAAATCGGATTGAAAATACTCTGTGTGATACGAAATTCGCTTTGTTGCCGATTTAAATCGCTCCTCGTACAGTACATATATATATATATATACACACAAACCATACAGGACATCGCCAATGGCTACTAATAATTTTAACGATTTTCCCTATACTTCCCACATTTTCTTTTACCATCGGTCAGTTAGCTCGATTCCTTTTTTTTAACATTTTTTTTCCTTTTTTCCCCCCATTTTTATTGTCCGCATCGACATGGCGCGTCTACGCGCGTGGCAGCCTCCATGACTCTCACCCAGTGCCGACAGAGTGCATATCGCACGACGATTCGATTTATTAAAAGCGCGTGCGGGAACGATCGATGAAATCAGTTCGGCGTCGGGACGCGTTTCCGCGAAGCGTCGTGGCCCCGGTATTGTGTTGCCAGTGTCGGCGTTATCGAAAGATGGATGGGCACGGGCGTCGTGAGGCGCGAAGAAAGGGGGAGGGGGAGGGGGGGGGAGAAAAAAACGAGGTTTCCAGTTTTTGGTGATGGGGGGTTGCGCAGATTGAGGTTAAAGATGGCGGCTCTCTAAAAGGGAGAGAGTACGAGGAAAAGAACGAAAGGAAGAAAAATGGAAAAGCGAAAACGCAAAGTATAAAATAAGGTTACGAAAAGAAAATGGATGCGTAAAATGAATTAAAATAAAAAAAAAAGAAAATGGAGTATAATCCAATGTGATAGTAATTTATGTGGACGCGCTCGAGTGTACGTCTCTCTGTGAATGCGCGTATGTGTCATATGTACATATCCTTATACATATGTATATGGTTCTAATATATATATATAATAGGTATGTATAGTATGTGCTCGTGTACAATTAAAATGGTGCTTCATCCTCTGTTTGTGATTACTCGAAAATCGAGTAAGTAATATGGAGTTTTCTATATATATTATAAATTAACATATAACGTATATATATATCTGGCCTGACTTGTCTACGTACGTGTCCTGCGTGGGTATATATATATAAATAATCTATATTTTATATATATATATACACACGCACATCATAGCACCGTGTGGTTATTCTTTCGTCTATCTTATAATGTGCGCATGGAATTCCTACAGAGAAGAGCTAACACATGAGTCAAAGAGGCCAAATTTCAATGGATCATCTACTACACAACAGCAGCTCAGCGAAACTATAAATATCTAGAACGTCATGCATGCAGCATGATGCGCGCAATGACCGAATTTCATTTTTTTTCCATTTTTTGTTGTCATAAGAACGCGTAACTCGAGATACCCGGATTACGATGAAAATTGAGGAAAGATTTTTGGGTAGTTTTTAAAAAAAAAATGCGTCTTTTGATGAAACGGACAAAAAAAAGCGTTTTAACGATTGGTAACGATTTGAAAGAATGCGAATTATATTTTCCATCCCCCCACCTACGCCCTCTCCCCTCCCACAACCCTCCCTCTATGGATCTCTCTTTCTCTCTTTCTCCAATGTCGCGAGTAATAAAGAGTGTAACTTCCGATCCTTCTTTGCAACCCTTTCTCCCGCGTGTTACCATTCAGATTCGCCCCCGGAGGCCCAGGGTGACCCCGTTAAGGGTTGGGACTTCGGGTCACAGCCGAGTAGAGCCGAGCTCTGACTAGTGAGTAGAGTGGCGTGGCGGCGGTGCCGGTTTTTCATGAAAAATTATGGCGAATGAGAGAATGAAAGAGAAATTGGTAAAGAAGAGATAGTCCCAGCAGTAAAGTAGAATGTCTCCGTGGGACTATTTATTATCTCTGTGAAAAGAAACGAGCGGCCACGAGAGTAAGAGAGAGAGAGAGTGAGGGTGAGAGTGAGAGAGAGAGAGGGCTGGGGCAGTGATACAGAAAGAGAGAAAGAGAAAGACAGGCGCCGCACTCGGGACAAAACGTCGGGGTCTTCACCGCAACCCCTTGGCTATATCTACAACCCCTGCACACAGTCCCCTATATACCAACCCCTAAAAATCTCCACGAGTGTGACGCCGCTGTACAGCCAGTACAGAAGTAAAACTTGAATTCATTCTAGCGAAGAAGATTCCCACCCCCTCCTTCTTCTGCCGAGTGGGTTGGTAGAACACCCTTCCTACTGGTTTTACCTCTTTTGCATCTTTTCGACTGATTTTTCTGTTCTACCCCCTCGCGGCTACCCTGCCTCACCTACCCACCGCGCCACACTGGCATTTTCTCTACTTACTTCTCGCGTTACATTTTCTGCCACTTTTTACTTCATCCTCTTTCTCATTTTTTTTGTTTTTCATGTCTTCCTACTTCTCCTCCCTCCTGCCATTTCTCTCTCTCTTCGTCTCTCTTTCGTTCCCTTCGCCCTTGCGTCTAACGCAGTCGCGCTCACGTACGTCCCGTTCGCGCTGTGCAAATTCTTCTTTTTTCTTTTCATCCCTTAGTTATCCCGATGCGATTTCTCGAGATCGCGCGACGCATCATGCTGCTGGCAGATCGTTATCTTCATCTCAGGACACACAGAGTAATTGTATACTTAATTGATAGAATATCGAGATACGTGGCGTGAAGATGAAAAATATGAAGAAACGTGGGTGTATACATATATATGCTGACACGTGTGTCACCTGAGTACATATACACGTCACGCACTAAGAGGATTACGAAAAACACGAGAGATATAATCTATATATATAATATATGTATATATATATAAATTCTTTTTTCTGGATACAGTAAATAAAAGAAAGAGCGTCGAAGAGGGACTCAGACAATTAATGGTAGAAATATATGAATATAATGTAAAATATATAAATATAATATAATGCACGTGTACGTCTATCATATATATGATTAGGATGATAAATACATTTCTGTATACATATATATATATAATGTATATATAAATGCATGTACATATGTATATACAAGAGATACGAATAATAATAATATCAATAGTAATAAAAATTACGAACACCCAGCATATAATTATGTGTGCGTGTGTCTGTGATTTCAGGGCGTGGTTGCTTTATTTTTTTTTTCTTATTTTTCTTTTAATAAAACTTACCATGGTAACGTCATCTATTTTTGAGATACTTCGAACAAATATGTTGACGTGGACAAGCGCGGGTCCATCTAACATAGCAAAAAGAATACACAAATTAATCAGTCACAGCGTGATAAGAAATGGGGTGAGGGTACTTTTTTTTTAAGTGTAGTCGTGCGCCATCTTTTTTTTTAATCTGAAAAATCACGCCTTTCACGCAAAGGCCCGACAATTACTACGACCAATCGAGTGGCTGGGCAGCCATTCGATTTTCTTGCTTCTGTCCGCGTATCAAGTTTTGTCTCTCGTCTCCAAACGCGGTTGAGAAAATTCGTAAATTCTGAAAAATCCAAGTAGTGACGTAGTTTCCGCTGCTTGAATTTAGCCGCCACATTGTCACTTCCGGTTGCTGCCTACTAAACTGCACTTCTGTATGGTACATACGTATAGCACGTACACTCAAGTTTCTATTGCACTCGTTCTATAGGATTCGCGTGTCGTTACGTCATCAGGCATACCCTACACAGGTCAGAATGTCATTCACGATCGTCGTGCACGTGAGTACTGGACCTAAGGGTAGCTGCAGAACTAAAATTTGGGGAACGGAAGAAAAGGGGCTGCGATAAATGGCCTAACGTATTTTTTTTTTCAGAGTTACAAGGACGCGAGTATGCTTCCGTTGGAATAGGGAGTTACGTACGTATATATATATAGTACTGCTGTCATATTGTAGAATAAAGAATGTTTTCGTCTTTATTCCTTATCTCTCTCTTTCTCTTGGACGTTCACGTGTTTTCTAACGGACAGCTATGGTGCTAAGGTAGCAGAGAATTATACGAGTGTCTAAGATAAATCATGGCCGAGGATCTAAGGGACCTCCATTGCCATAACCTCTACTCACTCACTCGCTCACACTCTCGCTCTATATATCGCTCCATCTTTTTCTTTCTCTCACTCCCTGCATCCACGCTCACCTTAGGAAAAGCCTTGCAAAGCTCCTTTTATCGTATATAACCTACCAGCACATTGGAGGTTAGGCGTCTCCATAAGCACTGCTGATGGGTATGTCACCTTTAACCTAGCGTCAAGTACTTTTATGTCGGATAACGCAGGACGCGATGGTGATAACGATTTGTTTGGTATTTCAAGAATTTCCTACGTACATAGACACGTTTACGTGGCACGTTGCTAGAGAAAAGGTTATCGCAGCCCGAACGACATTGCCGTTGATCGTAGGAGTCAACTTGACTCTGGTAGTCAAAATGGCGGCGACTGAAAATCTTCAAGCTGTATATCCAAGATTCGTGAAGGTACATTAAAGCGTTTGATAAGAATGTTAAGTAACAATATTAAATCATACTACTCGAACTGTTTGTAAACGTATCACGTAACTGGTGTGTCAACTGTCATTTTTAATACCGTACAAAATTTTTCTTGCTTCGCACGCAACCGTCACACGCGATATCGACACGGTCGGTAAAACAGTTCGATCCTTGTATAACCTGACTGTCTGTCTCTTCTAGCAGAAATTCACTCTTCCTCTGGTAATGTCTGGTGTCACGGTATATATCTTTTTTCTTCCGTACTTGCCTACTTTATCCACTTTGAAGACCCGTCTTCACGGATTCTGTCGTATCCGTCACTTTCTTCACTTTCTTACCTCTTGAGACTCTCACCTAACGTCACATCAGAGAAAGAACCCCTCGTGGCCCCATCGTGACGCCTGCTCCACACGTGACTGCGCCTTTTATGTTTTATCGCGTCATTCACATTGCCCTTTGACCCACCCACCCACAAAGACAGACCATCCTCACCTTCACCTAATTCGTTGGAAGTTCTTTTGACGGATTAGGCATTCGAATATAATTATTAGTTAACGCCATTACGAGTTTCTCTCGGGAAGCTTATCGACGCAATCCGCACGCTTATCTAGAGCAAAGAGGAAAACGGCTGTGAGAGCTTAGCACGCCGATCGAAGTTAGATTGGTGAAATTTTGATGGGATTACAGTCAAAAGCAAAGAATGGCGTCCCCTCGATATCCTTGAGTATTTTTTTTTACTAGGGCGAATCGAGGGAGCGGCTCTCACGGAATAAATTGAAATTCGTCGCGAATGGTCCGAGGCTCTTTCTGTTCTCTGACGCGAGCTATGAATGTGGTATATACGTATAGTATGTTATACAGTATAAAAATTTTTTCAAATATATATATAGCTATTTTTATATACTCGTATATGTACTATACGTATGGTTTGGGGTAACTAGATGAGCGTCGAGAACACAAAAGCCACCGCTAAATTTTTTCTCTCGCGGTACCGGCTATGCTGGATAAACGCGTTGGTGGGACTTTTTTGATTAAAAAAAAATTTTTTAAATTTCGTATCAATCAACGAGTCCGGTGTGTGCCGAAGCGAGAATCAAAAGGGCGAAAAACGTCGAGAAACGTTATCGCCGCGTGAAACGACTCAATAATTTTCTTTCGAGCCGAGTGGCAGTTGAAAAAAATGAAAGCTACGGGAAAGGCGAGCTTTGAAAGAAATAAAATAAATAGTCAAAGGGCCGAGGAAGGTAAACGATGAAGAGAGAAGAAAAAAATTACCGTCCAAACGATTCAGCAGATAACGCTAGTCTAAGGCTGCTTCGACTTTGTCCTCGTAAATCGCGGTCGTTCGTTTCGGATTAACTGCGTTACGACTTTAAAACGTATTTCCAGGCGATGTACCACGATAACAGTCGGAACTCCTCGTCGCGCGAACGAGCCTATCCGTTAAACAAGCCATATGTACCATAAACCAGACTTTATTCACGGTCCTCGTCCCAAAACAGGAGAAGGTTGCGCCTAATGTGGGCTAATCTCAGTAAAGAGGTTATGATGGCTATATTGCGAGAAATGGGCGCATCCCACGTAATCCCGGTCTGTTCCATGAGATCCAATGGGATCCGTTAAGGCCTGCCATAAGCTGAGTTGCCTGAGGTTGGTACGTCTGTACATATATATATATTTATCTTATACCATTACACGGCAGTCACTATGAAGCATAGTGGTATAAACCAGCAGCCAGCCATTCAAATCCTCCAAAATCTAATCTAACAAGGCAGTTGCGCACGTGGGACAATGTAAACCGTAAGATGCGTTTCGCCGGGCGTCTAGCAGACGACAAATAGTCCCTTGGCAATTGGCAACAGTATGGCACATCACTTGGGCTTCGGGGCACTTATGGATACCAAAGGGAGTTACCAGAAGTGCTGCGTGGAAACCAAACTGACGTGGGGAGAGGACTGCTGCCTGGATGGTAATATGCGATGGGATGGGTCGTGGCTGGAATCGTGGATTTGAGAAATGGAGAAACGGAGACTCGAGGCTGTATAAGCCGCCCAAGGCGTAGAACGAGATGGCGCCGATATTGAGAAAGTTCGTAGCTACGTAGTACAGGCAAGGGAAGAAACTTTCCTCGAGGCAAACGAGAAAATCCAAAGGATACGTATCGTTACTGATGCTGAATTCTTGGTTATCGGTGAATGCTTTTTATCGTCGAACATAACGCCGTTACTTTATGGATAACCCTTTGGATGTGTATCTCATGAGACTTCGTTTTAACCATTCGTACTAAATTATATACTTTTAATTCGTTTAACTGGTGCTAAAGGGATTTGATAACCTTGCCACTGACGTATTCATGCTTGGAATTCACATTTTGAGGTTAAGCGTTGCATCTTATGCGTACCGATGAGAATTCAATCGAATAGAATTTCTTAACGCTTTCATTGTTTATGGCGAGATAAGGATTAGATGGATTTTTTACGTTACAAAAGACTGTTGTTTACGGTTGTCAGATTGTTTACTTCACACTGTACATTGTAGTCCGAGTTAATGGATGGCGACGTCCGAAAAGCAGAAAGGTGTCTACGGGACACATGGAATTGTAAACTCTCTGGCGGCGGTGACTGAAAGTTCAGTGTTGCCAAACGACAAAGGATTTTCGACGGAGTAATTTACAAAGGCGTACGAAGCCGACTGAATGCATTACAGAGTCACCTAGGATTTCACGTGTCGCAAAGGACACGTGGAAAGGATAATTGTCCTTTGGGATTCGTGTAACTTCGTGCCGTTACAGAGCAATACGGTACTGTAGATGCTGAAGGATCTTTTACCCGTGGCAGTGGCAATTTCAAACGACTCCCGAGAAGACGGGATACTCTAGGGGGAAATTCCCTAGACGAAACTCTTACGGGAAATAAATAGTTTTTAGATTTTTCTTTCTCCTCTACCTCTTATTCTCTTTTTCTTTCAACTCTTTCTACACTCTCGCGTAGATTCTCTCTCTCTTTCTCTATCTCACTATTTCTCTAGTCTTTTGCTTTACTTTCTCGTTCTTCAACGAAATAGCACCTGTCCCTTGCTACTAAAATAATAGCATCCGTCGCTCAAGGAATGCATGAAGCTTTCATTTAAGACAGGCATCTACACGTCACGGGTCACTGAACCTTTATTCTTTGAGCAAACATCATTTTTCTTATAAGAGTTGCAAATATGAAGACCTTGTTAGGAGCTTTGCCTTTTTATGTATATATATATTTTTTTGCACGAGGACGACCAATCCAGCTTTGCAGTTGTCGCCTTGGAAAAAGTTGATGAAACATCTTGAGTTTAAACACAGAAGGTATATATACATTAGTAAAGATGTGTAGAGGAGTTTGTCAAAGTTAGAGACGCGTACGGATTCTTTATTTTTTTAGTTAATGACTCACTGTATATATTATCAAAGTTAACGTTGCGTTAGACGTCATCCACTCTAAAGTAAAATGGCGAATTTCGCTGCAGTGCAGCTCACTGGTTCTTTTATGCTTCATGTTCATACATTTTACGTTTTATATACCTGAGTTTTAATTTCTTTTTTTTCATGTCACTCTGACGAGTTTAATAATTCTCTTTTTTCTTTATGCTCGCTTAGAAATACCTTGTTATACCGTTTTTTTTAATCAATTACTTGAACCGTGACGTCATTTGTTTCCTTCACGAAATTACACAGTTCTCCAATATCTCTGTTTTCACGTTTCCTCATTGCTTTGTCTTTTTGTTTATTTTTTCTTTTCAATTTTCGCGTAACCCCGTACTACCACGATCAATCACTGTCATTAACATTGCTCCTTTTTTTAAGTTCTTTTGTCTTGTCGTTCGTTTCCTTCTCGTTATGGTGGATGTTAATCTTTTCTTCGTTAGATGGGAAAATCTTCTCCGGCCGATCGGTGTATCGAAGTATCGGTACTTTGTCATAAAAAATGTAGATGCCCATCCATCCCTCATTCTCATCCCGCTTTCCCTGGACCATAACCGCTGACAATTCTATATAAATCAGTAAGCGTATTCGTTCGATTAGGGCCGATCTCAACGGTGACGTCCATCGTTAATTTATCAGAGCCGGTTAACGTGGAAATTTCGGGCCGCTTTGAAGGCTTAATTGCGCGTCCGCGAAGCTTTCGGGAAATTGCGAGCGTTCGCGAGTAATTGCCACAATGAAATTACTGTCTCTGAAGGTCCAGGGAGGGTGCGGAGCCGAGGGTACACTCGAGAAAGGAAATAACGAGGCGGCAGGAGGATATCGAAATTGTAATACGGCGAATCAAAGTATCGGCCATTTTATAGTCCGTCGTCCATATTCAAATAACAATTATATGAAATTTCGTATTCTATATAGTACTTTTTTTTTCTCGTAATTTTATATACACAGAGAGGGCCTTCCTCGTCTACGGTTATGAATTTTTTTTTTACACCGTCATTGTAACGTCTTATTCATTAAATGCCGGCAGGGGTTGAAGAAGAATACTTAATAGCCTGCAGGGTAATTCATGATGGCTGAGAGAGGGATGAATCAGAATGTAATTCATTATCTGTATTATTTACGCTCCGCAGGAGACTCCTTGCTGACTTCTTGATTTCCATCCCTTCCACCTCCACGAAGTTATTCTCCAACAGGGGTAAGTCTTACCTTCCCCCCTCGCCCCTAACGCTTCTCTATATTCCTTCTTATTCTCTAATCTCCATCCTTCCCTCTTTTTAGCGCTGCTGCAGCATCCAAGCTGTACACCCAGATGAAGTAAGAGGCTCGACGGGATGTTATTTCAGGGGTTGGAGTGGAAATAGAGAAAAAATAAACTATCCTAGTCAGAGAGGTTAAAGAGGACCTCGTACAATTCCACGCAACAAAGAGACGACTGACAAGAATAAAAATACGAGGTTATATAACGGAAGGTAAAATGTTAAAAAAACGAAGGAAAAAAGAAACAGTCTAAAGATCAGGTAACAATTTGACAAGAAAAGTTTGACAAGAAAAAAAAATTTGAACTTCTGTAAGGAAGACGAAACGGGGATGAAGAGTTCAAGGACAGGGGTTGGAGATGCAAAGATACGCGCAGACAACAAGTACCCTTAAGTTGTAGATAAAAAGGGGGGTAGCAAAGGTCAACCTACTTCGACTATATCACCTTGACGTTCATCTGAGTTATTACAGGTACACGTACCTGTCTACCTATCTAAGTCGGGTACTCAGGGATACCTTCCTATACAAAGTAACTCTCCCTCTACATTCTAGATAATTAGACCGCTTGATTAGAGCCACGAGTATACCTATCAATCGCCATCATGAACCCTTAATGAGTACCCAGGGTTAATTCTAAGGGGGATATAAAGTGGGTATCGTCTGGCGTAGCTTTTCCACTGGGTAAAGCCTGCAAGTAGGTAAAGTAGATACAAAGGCAGACAGGACGAGACCATATGTAACGGATATAACGAGGACTTTGCCACGAGCCTAACTAAATGCTGTGCGAAATCTCACAAGATTAATTACGCGTAGGCCCAATTAAAATTCACGCTCTCGACCTAACGAGAAACCACGAGTCTGTGTACACAAGGGAACTCGACGCATGACCGTTTCACTCGAGCATCAATTGTTTTAATTGCGTGGTCATGTATGAATACTACATGCACCCCATAACGTTTATAATATAATATATTTATAATTGTAGGCCTCTTCGAGTTTACTAATCCAGGGCACCTTCTTTATTTATTCTTCTCTATTCTTAACAGTTAACATTTCTTTTGTCTCCTATGCACACCACGTTCTGTCTGACTCGTTCCCTACTGCCCCCCCACGCTTCTCTTCCGATCGCTGAGGTTATCCGCTCCCGCCACTAGATGGCGCAGCAGGGAAAAGACCCCTACATAATGCATAAACATATGTACTGCGTGTTTACTTGGGCGTACGGTATATATAGTCTGACGTAATATTATAAAATCTCGTTATCCCTCGTAAAGGAATGTCAAGTTTTTATGGGAAGTAGCTTAAAAATTGGAAAACCATCCCCTCGTGATATTGACATTTTTTTTACATTTTTTTATACATGACCTCGGGACCACCTCGTTTCCTCAGACTCGAAAATCCAGACCCCTCGGCTACCAACGTCTCTTTAGCTTCTTTTCTGACTTCGAAGGAGGGAGGGGAGGGAGAGAAATCAAATTTGGATGTTGAAGATTCGCTCGCTGGCAAACATCCGCCTTTTTCCTTTGGCTGGGTAAATATGTTTTGGTCTCCTGACTTTTTCTTTGGTGCGTGGCGGCTGGGAGCGATTGGGAGTTTAGGAGTCGCTGGGTGGAGGAGAAGGGGGTGGATTGTAGCGACAGACGGGGATGAAAGAGGAACTCCGGAATAAGAGAGGAATATGGCGGCCTCAGTCTCTTTTTGTTGTTCTTCTGACGTTCCCTTTTTTTTTCTCGCTATTTGTACTACTCGATTGTAACCCAGGCCTTGTCGATACTTGGACGATTATTATTCTCCGTTGACGCGGGCTGATTCTTTTTTACCTCCATTTCTTTTATTCTTCCAAATCCTATTTCCACGGTGTATATATACGCGTACACTGTGTCCACAATCTTTCATGTTTCTCCCTTAGGGATAAGATCACCGTCATCCACTTACGGAGTGACTCAAAGTTTTGGGAACGACCTATCGGATTCTATATAGAGAAGCAAAGTTATGTTCGAGGATGGAAACTTTCTAAAATCGTGCGATTTTAGAAACGCGGCAGAAATAATTTATCCCGTAATCAAAAGTGATGATCATAAATTTTAAGGTCTTCCGGAGGGTTTCTGTTACGCTTAGTGTACGCGTATTAAGATCTAAATACGTATTCCATGTAACTACTTACGTCCGCGACGATTTCACTCGCGTCTAATCGTCCGCCCGGAGTTTTGACTTCGCGTCAAATTTTCCGGAAGCCAGATAAATCTGTTTAGAAACTAGAACGACGGGCAATCTATCCTCGTGGGTTGGTACCCGCGCGGGGGCATTAATCGCGCGTGGGAAAGATACAGTGGTGGGGTTGGGTGAGGTAGGGGGGGTAGAGGGCTAATTAAGTTGGAATCGAGTTAACCCGCGAACGGGATAATTAATGAAAACGCACCATGAATAACGGATCTTAAAAAATTCATGAGGACGAGAATGACGTGAAGGGGGTTGAAGAAGACGATCGCCCTGGGCAATGCAAAGTGAAAACTCATGTAGATTGGAACGCCTCTACTATATCCATTACCTAAGACCTCCGGGAAAAAAGAAAAGAAAAATGGCGCTGCCTGAGATTCTCTCGGTAAGACGAGAATGCGAAAAGTGTCTTCCGCGTATCGGGTGGTATAATTCCATTTAGAATACCGAGCACGGAAGACCAATATTGGTGGAATAAAATCTTGTCGGGCAGCTGGAGTGGTGGGGAAGGGATGATTGCTCAAGTCGGTACAGTCGGTAGTAACGTCTTAGGGCGAAAGTCAACCAGGGCAAGGGTGCCGGAAAGTGGAGAAAGAAAAAGAAAAATAATAAATATAAAAGGCAGAATTGCTTTGTCGTATCAGTCACGGGGAAATGTAAAAAAAAATTTGCCTTTCTGCAAAGTGAGGGGTTTCCTCCCCCCCGCGGTGTAAAATTGAAAAAGTTTCATCCCTCCCTACTGACACGCCTAAAGTAAGCAGTACAGGTGGGTGCGCATAAAAATCTGTCGTGACTGACCGACGTGCTTGTACAACCAACTGTGACTGTGCTATATCCTAAGGGTAGTTTTCTCAACGTCCTTTCCTCGGCTGGGTTAGGTTAGCTTGCTCACGTGCCGCGAAATGACAAATTTATGCACGGTTTACGACAGCGGTACGTGACGTCGTACATAACTTAAAACTGAAGCTGCTTCTGGCGAGAAAAATCATCTCTCTCTCTCTGTAGAGTGTTCGATAAATTAGGTATTACAGCGAGTAGACTCTCTTGGTAGGTTGGCAGTCTTTATTACCGTATACCTGAGGAGGGTATCAACAGTGTATATATATATTATGTATATGTATATATATACAAGGTTATTCACGACAAACGCAACACCAGCTGATACTGGATTCGAATAAACTTATTCCGTTAATCGAGACAGCGTTACCTCGTTAAACAAATGAAAGAATGTGAAGCTTATGATGTTAATAACGTTATGACATAATTTTCATTTTTTTTTTTTAATGATACCACACTGCTCTGATTGATGAAATCATCCATTTAGCGAACTTCAGCTGTTACGTTTATCCGTAAAGTCTTCTTGAAAATCTCTTGATTGACAAATAATTAAAACGTCATTTTTTAATATCAGGATCATTCCAGGAGGATTAGTTATATCAGGGCCAACGTCTGTATTTTATGTCCACCGGAAGTTGGCTTTTCTGAATTTTCGACGTTTTTTTTTCTACGTGTTTTTTCCACGTCAGGTACGTACTTGTCCACGGTATACGGTGTTACAGGTATCTGAGATGTTCGAAAAAGAGAAGAAAACAAGAAAGAAAGAAAATTGTACATTCCATTCTAATACGTGAGATCTAATCCATATTTTTTTTCCAGCCATAGACGATCGACGCTTTTCCTAATGTAATTTCTAGATTCACCAGCTTGAGTTCGAGCGTCCCTTAGTCCGTTCATCCCCTTTCATCCCTTCATCTCCTCGAATGGATAGGGGATCATTTTCCGAGGGCAATCTCGTGGCTTCTCTCGTACCGGAAGGAAGAGACTTGTCTCGCGAGGACATGCGTCCCTCTTGACGTAGCTAAATATCTTATTTCCCAAGTTTTCCCATCAGGCCCTCACAGTGTTTACGATGTAGGACAAGAGGCTGCCGTACGGATCGATGTCGAGGACCCACGACAGACTAAGCAGACTGGCACGTCTACGGAATTCGGTTTTGTAGCAGCAACCTGGAGGCCAGCGCAAGGTAGCAAACGTGCGAGACAGGCGTATCGTCCTGAGCCATACAGAGTGTTTGGCTGAGATTCCGCCCTACATGAACCAGGACAAGACACCGGACACGCCATTATTCCCACGAGGTCAATAATCGTCTTCTACCAGTATGGCAATAAATATTTCTTTTCTCGACACCTTCCCTCGTGACGTTTCTCACAGTTTTCTTGCGATCCTTACAATTCTTTCTGTCCCCAGGAAACGTCTCGATAAGGAGTTACAAGGCGAAGATTCACTCCTTTAGGAGAAGATTCACTCCAAGGGGTTGAGCGAGGGAATGCTAGCCTAGTAAGAACGTGTTTGGTCAGACGATCGTGGCAAACACTCTTCTCTTGTCCCACTCTTTGCTGACAATACATATATATATTTCTTTCTCTCTCGTACTCATTGCTTCACGTATTTCGCTAGTTGGAAAGTAGTTTTCGAAGGAAGTGGGTTCGCCCAGATTTTCATCCTTCTTAAAGGACCGTTCTGGTAACATCAGCCCCCCCCCCCCTCTCTCTCTCTTTCTCTCTATTTCCTTTGGTAAATTTTCTCTATTCGTATGTGTGTGTATATATATATGGACTACGCTATTTCCTAGAAAGTCGAAGCCACGGCTTAGACCGAGCAGATTGAAACGGAAGGATCGATTTCTCGTTACGGGAGACGCGGACCTGTCGGATGTTCCTGGGATATTCCTCTGTGTCCATTGATGTTCCCTTTTCTATATCCGCTTCTGGTTCATCTCTCTCTCTCTACCTCTATCTCTCTTTATACCTCTATCTCTGTCCGTCTAGAGAACTCCTTTCTTTATAACTCCTTTTGCTCTTCGGCTATCTTACAATCTTCTCGACTTCCTGGGAAAAGTCACTTCGCAGAGGGTCAAAGCCAAGCTGGTGCAAGTCGCACAGTAGAGCGGGGTTCCCGATACTCACGAGGATTCGGACCGACGCCGACGGCTGACGTCTGGTAATTAAGGAGAAGCAAAGCGACTTATCGTTGTAATTAAGGTGAGTCACTGAGAAAGTTCCTCCTCCTTCTTCCACCTCCTGTGGAACGAGGGGGAGCCGAGGGGACAGGATGGGGGACAACGTGAAAACGAAGAGGACAGCTGTAGGGGACACCTCTTACTCACTCTCTCAAACCTTTCCCAGTTGTTAATTAATATTTCGCGCTGGCAGACGGTTTGAACTTGCAAAATCGTCGAGTAAACTTTCACAGTTCCCGTATCGGGCCCCCGAGGAGCTTTTGTCCCCGCGACCGTACAAGATAAGGATTCGTGAACTCTTATACCGCCGAACCCTCTCGTTCCAGGCTTTCAGTCTTCTCGTACATATACCTTGGCGCTTATATATATATATATATACAAGAAAGACGTCACAAGGTCACAAAGATCCATTCATTTGTCACGCGTGTTGCCAACGCGAAGAATTGTCAGATTTCTTTTTTCTATCATCGTCGTACTTGGCGTTAACGTTACTGCCAGTACTATTCTGCTGTCACTGGTGGTATCACTGCTTCTTCTTTCCTTTTTATTCTCTTCACGTTTACAGGGAACGGTGACAGTGTCGTAGGGCGCGACGTTAAACTGCTGACGTTCTGGGGATATCGTAAAAACAAAAGGAGCGAGAGAGTGAGAGAGAGAGAGAGGAGAAAAGTAAAAAGAGGAAGATACTACCAACATCCTGAAACGCCATATAATCCTCAAGCAAGCAGCCAACCTATACGATTCTTACGAGCGCAAAGGCGTTACGCAAGACGGCGGACGATAATTGCACGACTCCATCTTCTCGTAAATCGTAACCGACTTTCTCGCTGGGTGACTTGGGCGTCGCGACGCCAAGATGCGTCTCTTCGTGCTTGCCCTCGCAATTTTACGGCTGTTAATTTCGTGGTACGCGCGGGAGGCGTTCGTCCGTGCTCTCTCTGAGAGATATTACGTTAGCTAACAGGAGGTTATGTTGTCTTGCTACGGTCTGCACGTATTTACAGCTGTGACTGTACGTTTTTAGGTTACGAGTAATAGTGGCCCATGGCTTTTCATTGTCTGGTGAACTCGTATACCTTACAGTCATGTAATACAATTGTAGCTGCTCACAGCTTGTAACTCGTAGCAAATAGATTTGTAAGAGGTATATTAATTTTTACTCGTAGGTCACGCCATTCTGTTAGTCTGATAGCAGATAAGAAATCATAACCTCAATTTCTACTAAGCGACGTCAGCGACGGAAAATTTATTTCAGATAACCAAGCGGGGAGAAGGTATTCCTTTGAGGTTAGAGTACATCGATGTAACTTTGTATCAACTACAAGGAAATACCAGGAGAACGTTAACGGAAGTAGTCGACACGAGTCATTTTCATTCTGCGTCGTTGGCTGCCTGACATGGAAATAGCTCGTACCGCGTCAAGTTCTTAGTTCGCATACAATAAGCCGGAAATTCCGTGTAAGAGGTTTCCATCCTATTTGACTACATTAAAAGGGATCACCCTCCAGGAGTCGATAAGTTGAACGAAAGTTTTCCTGCTAAAATTTTCAGAGAATAATTTCTCCACTCCCCATAACTGTTCATTGTCGCAGTTATCGTGCCGTCTAATTGTGTTATCTATCTATCTTAGTTGATAATGAATGAAATGATAAGAAATAACAAAGAAATACGTATATAGCGTGTGTATATGTATACGTGAGATAATTGTTTTATCTCCGGGTGCAGATAATAAAATACACGCACGATATATGCCTGGGTATCTGTATCAGTGAATTTTGATCGACCCCCCCCCATCCCCTTCCCCTCCTCCTATTTACCCCAAACCCTTATACTGCTTTTTTATATCATTGCCCCGCAAAGCGTCGTGCAATAGAAATATAACGTGTAGCTACTTCCTGGAATGATCGCGTAGGATCCTCATAAAGATCACTGGGTAACTAGATCCAATGACTTGGTTGGTAATTAGGATGTATCATTATACGTGGAAAATACCGACGCCATGCGTCCTAACGGACTTGGACGACAGTTACAGGATATCAGGGGAAACCTGCTCCAATTACACCGCTGACCCCGGTATTTCGATAGAATTTCATCCTGACGTCAATTAGGACGTCGGCAGATGGCCAAATAATCGTCGATGTAACTAGGGCCACTGGAGATAATCTCGGCGTAAGGGTCGTGGACCCAGGGAGAGGATGCTGTAGAGGACCGACAATTGATAATTGAAAATGATGGCACCCTGGAAGTAGCATTTAACCACGTGGCTTACGTAAGAGTGAGAGAGATAGAGAGGGGGAGATTAAAAATCAGTAAGGTACACAATCAAGGTAAATACCACAAACAAAGAAATTGAGGATGTAGGAAGGAGGTGAAGAAACAAAAGAAAAGATAAACGAAACTGATAATACCATTTTCAATTGTTTAATATCCTTCCAGGAAGTGTCCACGTGGCGAAATTTTCAAGAGGATCAATAAAGGACTTCTTATGAGAGATATTATTTCCGGTACAATGCTCGATTACGTGAGCCCAAGGTGGCTGACTGGATGGGTGGCTGGCTGGCTGGCTGGCTGGCTGACTAGCTGGTATTACCTACTACCTGACAGTAAAACTAAAATGGGAGTCAAGTGGAGTGCCTATTCTACAGTGTATATATATATATACAGACACTCAAGCGTAATATAACTCTTCTAAAGTTCCAAGTTGCATCTTACAAGTTTCACACTAGGTACAGTCGCAGCGTCCCATTATGAAATGACGAATCTCTGCCAATTTTAGTCGAGCAATAAAACGCTTCAAAAACGCAATAAATAATAGCTGCTCAGCATATACAGACCTGGTATATATAGCGTATACGTATATACGAATACCGTATATAATACATTTACGTCGACTATATGCTACAGGTATACCTATACGTATTTCGGGTAGCCTTGAAATTATTTCTCTAAAAAGGAAAAAAAAGATATATGGCGAATCTAGGGAAAACGTAGTATCGTGATTTATAGCGTTATCAGTTAAATGATAAACTGTATTCATGCAATATGTATTATATCCGTATCTTACGTAACACGTAGCCTATAAAATTTCCATTATATCTTTTTTTTTCTTTTCTCACTCCGTCTCTTTCTCACTCACTTGTTCTCTATCTCTTTTTCTCTCTTCTTCTAGATAAGCGCCGAGCCCTAGGATTCTCTCTGTCCGTTACACGCTGGTTCGTTCGAGAGATTCGCGAAGAGCTAATTTCGCGAGATTTCCTTTTGGCGATGCTTCTAATTGTCCGCAAGCCAAGGGAATACGGGACGGATGATGGTATGGACCAGGAGATGATGAGAAGTCGCAAGCGGCATGGAAATAGAAACAATTCAAAATATATCTCGGCTAGGTATAGACCTGACTTTTCCATTTTTCATGATTAGTCGGGACACTCGCGGGAGGCCATTGTCGTTCAGCACGATCTTCGTTCATTGCTTTGCTTCTTCCATCTTTAATCTGACAGTACCAATTATCGATGGGGTAAACATGGGGTATATGCCCATCATCCCCTTTACTTACTTTCTATGTGCCAACGCGATTGATTCAATCATGCAATCTAACCCTTTGCGGACGAGAGGCGACTCTCAGTCGCCATGGCGTTTCGCGCGGCAGGACGAGTGGCGAGTGAGAGGCGACAGTCAAAAGTGTAAATAAACTATCGAAATATAACGTTTTTATAAGATAATTTATATGTAAGATCATTTTATTGTACCATGTAAGACACTCGACGTATTTGCAAAAATCGCCTCGTCCTGCTACCTGACCCGGCCGAAAAAGTCGTCGTCCGCAAAGGGCTAATTGTTATAGTTTCCATATTTAGAAAGACTGATACAAAAAATTTACCTTTTATTATATTAATTGTGTATTTATAACATTTATAAAGTGAGCCCACCGCTTCTTGTTAAATTCATTTAAATTTTGGTTTTGTATAATAGGGATTTAAAGATGTTTTACGAAGAAACTCGAGCTAAACGTTGTTTTATTGGAAAGCGAAGGGTTAAAGATAACATTCATTGTAATATCAGTTGAATTCAAGATTTTTAAATAATATTCCTAGGGCGTCTATCACATGCTTTATTTTTTTGGATCTGAGGTTAGATGCCCCAGTGGTAAATGAGGATAGATGTTCCTAGATACCTACTGTAACGACGCTCAATACTCAGTGAGAACGACAAGGTTAGACCTTGGACCTAGTGATTCGTAGATAAATTCCTAGATAAATTCGTAGACAAATTCGTAGATGGGTTTGTTCAAGATAAAAAAAGACTGCTTCGAATGCTTCTTTCTATATCTATATTTCTATTCTATGTTTTGTGCTATTCCGCAAAGGATATCAATTAATGCTCATGAACAATTATATCTTTACTAAGAAGTAGTTGAGGTCCTAACCTCAATTGTGTCACATCCTTTTCTAATCACTTGCATGGGGTACCTATGCTCGCATGTATAAGCATCTATCCCATGGTATGGGCATCTATCCCCGAAAACGATAAAAACTAAAAACATTATTTTTCCCAATATAACAACTTTTTTTTTTATAGTAGAAATGACATTTATTTATAATGAGAATTACTCATTTGTATGCATTTAGACATTTATTTAGATTCTAGCACAAACTGATATTACTGTAGACTTTATTTTCCTTAGATAGGGGTATATCTATCCCATATTTACCCTATAAATCAATATATAAAATCATTTCGTTTATTTACGATTAAACAACGGTATCCATTTTGTTCTCATTTTACACTAAAAAAAAAGTCTCGAACGATCTTCCATCGATCGATCGCCATTTCGTCTCGATACGATTTTCGTAATTTCGCCAATTTCCCGCCACTCTCTGTCGATATAAAATTTGTCAAATATTTTATCATCCCTCTGTGCCTCCGTATTTTTCGGCAATTTTTCAATACGTACAAAGTACAATTATCGACGTCATACCGAATTACGTAAGACACGTCTTACGTGGCGTTCTCGAGAGACGAGTTTGAAAAATAATATAAAAATATATTCACGTCTCTCGTGTAACATCACGAAGAATCCTTAACGAATCAAGGATCTAACAAAGAGATCGTACAAACAATACAAGCTCTCGTAAAAATCCAATTAAATCGGATCTCACCACGATCCATCCCCTCTCTACAATCATATATTGCAAATTTACAATATAAATCTTCGCTTTCACCGTATATTAGGAAACACAGTTAAACTCACAATACGAATAGCATTAATTTAATTATTACCGATTCCCGATGCTGCGGCGTTGGTAGTTACAAGCTGAAATGGCGCATGCCTGCGTCTATGCTAAATGCTATTAGGTGTAATTAATGGAAAACTATATCTATATATAGATATATATGCTTATGGGTAATCGATGGGTTAGTCTGAGATCAGGAGATCGTAACAAGGGGTGATTGGTGGTAGGGGTAGTAGCGGGGGGGTAGGGGGTGAGGGTTGAAGTCAGGATGCTGCAAAAAGATGCTCACGAGGCAGTCCAATATGTACGTGCGTACGTGCGTGCGTGCGTTATCACATATGTCTCCATTGTTTAGTGTGTCTGTGTATGTGTATATATATATGTTTCAAAGGGATTTCTAATTGGGGTAAAGTATAATGAAGTAGTGACAGTAGTAGTAATTAGTATAGTAAAGTACAGTAGCGGTTAGAAAGGCTTTGTTTATGTTTTTTTTGTTTTCGTTTTTCTTTTTTTTTTAAGGGGTTGGGGGATTTTGGGATTTAAATGCTGCCGGCCTGCTGCTGCTTGCTGCTGCTGCTGCGGCCTTAATGGCTACCTACTTGCGCCTACGTTGCGGGAGCACAAAAAACCCGCGAGAGAGTAACAACGGCCCGAACGCCGTGAAACAGGCGTACTTACCATCTTGATGTCACTAATTGTCGCAATGCTTCGGACAAACAGGTTTACCCGGACAATGGCCGGCCCATCTAAGGGCAAAAACAACACAGGCCCTTTTTAATGAGTCAATTTTCGTGTTAATATTGTATATACCTATATGGGGATTTTTGTATTAGCTTTTTTTTATATATGTGTATATATGTGTTCCAGGTGGCTCTTACTCGTTCTCTCGCATTCTCACTCTCTCTCGCTCTCTCTCATTCTGGCTGACAATGACCATTGCGACATTCATGAGTCTGGGTTAACGAGCGTAGCTAAACAATCCTGGCCCTTCTACGCCCGGACCAACCATACCACGGAGAGTGCCTCCCCCATTTTTTCCCCACCCCTCCCAACAGCAGAAACTCCCCTGAACACGTGACAAGATGCTCCCCAGCCATTAGCAAGCCGAATGACACCTAACGTAGGTTCTCACGACCCTTTTAATTCGACATTGACCACCCTCACCCTACTTTCCCCTGCTTTACGTTTATTCTTTAGACAAAAGTCAAAAGCTCGTAACACTACCGTTAATCCGTGTAAGGAACAAGAAAAAGGACGAAAAGGAAAAAAGAATAACCGAAAAAACCACGTAACAAGGGAACAAAAAAAAAAGTTCCGGGAACACGTAAAACTCGTTATTGTTGACCATAGGCGTAGGACAATGCCGGATTTCGTTATGCATTCACTAAACGTATCCCGCAGCCGTAACACGAAAACGTGCACGAGCATCCGCGTCTACGCGCGCGTCCCTTCAAGATTTATAGCGCGGACCCTTTGTAAACGTCCGTAACGTGACACGAATTGACGTCGATCAAATCCCTTTGGGTATACGGTTCCCTTCAGTTACTCCACTCACGTCGAATTCCCTATGATGCAGTCACTCCTCGTTCGATGCCATACGAGTAGCTCTACGTGTACGGGTACATTATCTACATTGTCCAATGACGTAACGAATAGAGGGATGACGTCAGGATTCCATGTGAACTTTGACACAGGAGCCATCCTGGTAACGAGTAGATCATTGAATTTGGATATAACTCTATTGGTTGACCTTTGAACCGGTTACGTCATCGACAGTGTATATATATATATACACATTACACACTGATAGTTAACGATTCGAATTTCAATCCTTAACTGGCATTTTTTTAGGGTGATAACTCTCACGCTAGTATGTACTCTTATATGTATGATTTCAATGAAAAACGTTTTTCATCCCCCTCCCATCCCACTTTTACTACTTCCCCTCGTCTACAACCCCCCCGATATATCATACAGGGTCACACTTGTCGCTGCGAAACCCTCCGTCGTTGCCGACCTACCACAACCCATCCACCTGTTTATAAAGAAAATGGGTCAGTCGGTCGTCGTCGTTTGACGTAAACCGTGGGGGGGTTGAAGTGTATCAGTGGTGGGTTCACCGAGTGATAGTTTGCCAGAGGGTGTCGTAAGTCCATCCCCCCTAGCGCTTACTACTGCCACTGTCACCCTTAGTCGTGACCTCGGCCCTCCACGACCTTTCCGATTCCTCCTGCAGTCTTTTTTCCTTGCACCACCTATTCCCCACGTCTCTTCTGGCTTCTTCAAGCCACCCTTATATACTTTCACTACCCTTAGTCTCCCCACTGTCTCTCCTTTCACTTACTGGAATTCTTATGTGTTTATCTTTTTTTTTCCTTGGGTTTAATATTTGACTTTCTTTTTTTTTTTCTTGACTCGAGGGATGCTGACGTCACTTTTCTTTCTTTAAGCGTCGCGTGGACGTACGATATGTGCAAAATGGCGTCTAAGGGTGCAGAACTCTTGCTGTGCTTCTATATACCTTTTTGTGTGTTTTGTGTGTTGTGTATATATATATATATATATATTCGTGACATATATTTGTGCCTCACGTCATGCTACCCCTGTCTACGAGGGTGATGTTTCAGGTGTCTAGGATGACCCACGTAGACCGATGTACGCTGGTGGGTATCAAACGTGCTTCCTTGTCGCAGATGGTTATTTCCTAACCTAAGAAGCTATACCGAGGGTTAGGTAGTTATCATAGAAAGGAACCCTCAATCTTACCCGTAACGGGCAACGAATGGCCTCTTAAAGCGCAAGGATCTCGCGGTGCCACGACGGCTCCTCTTCGACGCTTTTAACTCGGATTTTCTCGGGGACCTAACGTCTCCTCGTAAAAACCTAGAAGATCCCAGAAAATCGTCGGCGATAACCGACGATTCTTTTCAGCCAATCGCACTTTCCACGAGTGCAAATTCTCGTACGATTTAAGCCCGGTTAATTTTTATCTTTCACACGTTCACGGAAAGTGATATAAACAGAGGTTATCCATATCAGTTTTTATTTTTTTAATACTTTCAGACTGTTTTTAACCGATAGTTCCAGGAGCTTCTATATTACATTTTTTTATTTTTTTGATTGTCTCATTTTTTAAGATACTTTTTATCCAACGTTCTTTCTGGTCCATTCGAATTTTTTCAATTCTCCAGTCCCGATCGATGCCCAATGGTATAATCGAAATTCACTTTACGATTTCGCGCCGTTCCACACACCCACGTATATATGGAAATCGATACGGAAGAGCCGACACGCTCGTTGCGGATTTTAAAACGCGCCACTGTTTGCGCGGTATAATACCAGTACGGCATTTTCGAAAAAGAAAAAAGAAATATATATAGAGTGAGGTACCAAAAAGAAAAAGGGGATCATCACGATAACTGATCCGAAAAGCAAACGTTCGTGTCGAGAGCGCTGTTTCCATTCGCATTATTATTCAACGTATTCAGTGCGAAACGTGGATTCAACGTTAAATAAATGTAATGTAATCACAATTATCAGTTGGAATTTCTCTGCTTTACAATTGCCCCGTATTTACACAATCCCGCCAAGTACATCGCCATCCTCCTGTTATATCACATACCACAACTTACGTATGATTTATTCACAAAAGACGCATTTTCAGAAAGCTCCTCGTATATCGCCAAGTTACGCTGTACCGGTTATACAGTCTATCCATACAATGCGCAGTTACGTCACCACCATCCTGCATAATATTGACGTCCGTTAAATTCACAATATCTTCTTTTTTTTCCCTCCCCCAGCCGCCTAGACACGAAGTATCCTGAATCCAGGAAAAAAGAACTTTTATGCATTTTACAACAATAAAGATTCCTCGACGATCCGTCACGTTTTTTTTTTTACTATAACCTAGTCTGTTCGACAAAGAAAAAAAATAAAGCAATATACCTGCCGATAACAGTTTCGCGTATACACGTACCAGTGCATACGTGCGAAATCTTGGAGGAAAAAAAAACATGGCGTACAGTCAGAGAAAAGAAGGACATAAAAGTAAAGAAAAAAATAAAAGATTACTCCTATCACTGGTCCTATTCCATTATCCGTCTATCCCTTTCTTATTATTTTCTCAAGTTACTCGCGAGACACGTGGGATGATTTAATTGCGTTTGATCAGAAAAAAACAAATTTACGATATCAAGACACAAGACGATGGGTTTCGTATTTCGCGCGGGAAGATTAAAGAAATTTCCCGCGTGTATCGTGATCACGTTTCCCATTTATCTTGCCTAACCCCCCCTTCCCTCACTACCATAGCCATTGCTATTCCTCGTGCTGTCGTCGCGACGAAGAGCGTCGCAATTATATTCCCCGGTGAATTCGAAGAAAAATACTTCTCGATGCCGTTGCAACAGCCACGAGGTAACCATTTTGAATAATAAAGCTTGCGCGATGCATCGTAACTAAGAGAATCCATTTTATCTTTCTATTTATATGCATATAATAATAATAATACTCCTTACATTGATCCTTTCCGATACCATTATCAAAGCATTAAAAAATCAACAATGGCGGAAGCTTACTTGAAGAATTTCAAGATCAACGCTGTGCTTTTGATCCTATACAAATGTTCCAAGGATAATGTCAATTGAAACGGACTCAAGACTAATACTGCAGTAACGTACAATACACGTATCAGTGTATATATATACACAGTGGATTCGTAGTGAATGCTCAAAACAGGTATTTTCAAAAAAAAAAATTATATATTATGAACATCAAATACGGAGCTCGAAAGTAACAGAGAAAAATTCTAAAAGCCGTACAAGGATTAGATTGAATCTTTGTAAAAGCACTGTATACCTGGAATTCAGATGTATTACAAGGTATCCTTTGTCATATGGTATCATAACAAAGATGAACTATAGGGTACACAGTGTATACCTGTTAAGAAAAACTGACGAGAAAAGTTGTTGGAGTACCCTTTAACGTTATAGGATATACTTTGCCACGAGATCGTTTGGTTTCCGGTGTACAAGAAAAGCAACCTTGGCTATACCGGAAATTCGATCAAGCGCCCCCTTCCCCTTATTCGACGGAGTTTCTCCAATTTCGGGTAACATCCGCCGTCGATTTCTTTTTCCCATCTAGTGGCCAATGGGTTAGGGCCGTTTCTCGTGTGCGCGACGCCTGACCGTCTTTTATGGACGTTGGGATAGGGTACGCGAGGAAAAGTCTATCAGCCGTGGAGAAAATTACGAGGGCCCGTAAGCCCCGCGTTACGGTCCTGGTAATGGATTTCAGGTCCGTCTCAACTCATCCGAGGACCCTGAGAACGTGGTAGCCAATCTATCTCGACGTTCCACGTCGTTTCGTGCCTATTCGATAAGTAGAAACTGTACACGTAGGGAGTGTAGGTAATGGCTTGCTAAAGGTACGCCGAACGATTTTCTAATTAATCAGGTATCGATCTCCGATGAGAGATCGAACGAAATTATTTTTTTTATTAGAACCCTTCTGATTATATACCCATTTCGTATATGGAATCTCAAGGGGATATCCCGAAGACGATTGTACGTGATATTGCGAGTGATGATATAAAAAATGATAAGGTATCAAAATTATATACAGTGTACGAAGGAAGATGGAATTGGGTTTCCGTGATAAAAAAGAAAAAGTAAAATTCAATGCTGAAGGGAAATATCCCAAATACCCTTAAGGCATCTTCAGTACTCGACTGCACTTTCTCGTTGTGGCGTCTATACGAGGATAGCACGATTCTCCCGAGACCCATCCCCCGCCCCGGGGAAAGAGAGGGGAGGAGACGGAGAAGAGAGCCTCGGGGGTGAAACTTTAAAACTCGTGACGAAAATTGAAAATTCCAGATGGAAATAAACTCGGGTATTCGCGATATTGCGAAACTTACTTGACCAGGACCGATATTAACCAGGCCGTCCCTGGCGAGTCGGTATCCCATCAGGAGGCTGGATGCTAGTTCAGAGTATGGACCAAATCTATAGATATGCGTTTACCACCCTTTTTCAACCCCCTATATATATATATTACTATATATATATATATATCCATACCCTCTCGTTCAGGTGTACCAACCTAAACGGAATGATGCATATCGCCGTCACACACGTCAAATAAATAAGTGAATCCAGAGTGAATACGCCAGTCTGAAATTCCATTTCCGTAAAATAGATCAAATCCATGAATTAACGGAGATTACCACCACGGCCGAACCTAAAATAGACCAGGGGTATACCGCAGCATGTATATACAGATATATATATGAAAAAAGCCCGTCGCCGTCCTACCCGGAATATGTAAAGCTTGCCTTAATGATATAATCGGCAGGGCGAAAGGCCTTAAGTAGCCCCGGGACTTGATTGCATTGATACACAGATAAGGCAGCTGAGAGGAAGAAGACCCCTCTTCCTCCATGGACCCTCCCTTGGGCATCTGGCCTGGGCTTTGCCCGTGCAATTTTCTGAAAGAGCGTTTGATGTTCTTTTCGCCTAAGCCCTATCTAGGTTGGTACACCGCGGGTATCACGAGGGTTAAAGTGGTCTTTCATGCGAAATCTTCACATATTTTCACCAAGCGGACGACCGAGTTATCTTCTTCCTTCTCATCCGCTTTTCGCCCATAGTCGGCATTTTCTTTACCGACCATCCACCCATCCTTTCCGCCCCTCCCATTTATCAGACTGACTATACATCTCATATATATCCCTATAGACATTCAATACAAAATATTTGCTTAGATATTTGCCGGACCATCCAATTTTATTTTAACCTCCACGCGCTTCCGTACCTTATCTTATCTAACTTATGTAGATATATATAAATATACAGTATATATGCCTGGAGGCTATCCATGGACCCGGAATACCAATTGGACTTTGGATTGCCAGGATCGATCCTCATCTAGTCACGTTAGCGCAGTAAAATTCTCTACCTCGCATACCACAGTGACTTTATATCAAGCCAGTACCCACTCTAACCGTCCATTCGTGTGTTATCCTCCAATCTACATTTTACTTTAGCGTTGGTAACAAACACGCGAGGCACTCCGCGCACCAATCGACCAGCCTCACTCACCGCTCCAATTAATCTTCCAGTAATTAAGCCAGCCGTTACGTCGTCCGCGTCCATACTGATAGCCGATAGCAGCAACATCCTCTTTTATCTACCATAAACCACGATAAATCTGCACGAGAGGAACCGGTACAGTATACATAGTTATACACTCTTGAAACCATACAGCCTATATAGGCAATAAACATAAATAACAATGTCGATACCAATCCGTATTGATAACAAAAAAGAGTATACCAAACACGGAAAATCCTAATAGAAAAATTGTCATAGATTTCATGCCTAGATCCCTTTCACTGATAATCGTGACGTTTGGTCGATCCTCACTGATAACGTCAATGTAATCCTAGGCTGATCTGAAATCCAATGAATTTTCATAATTGCTTCCACATTCGCTTACCGAATACCCTCTACCTTCGGCATACGACAGGGGTTGGCCTTAGGTTTACGCCAGGTTAGGGTTTGGTTAGGGTTAATAATCGATTTTCCCCGCATCGTCGAATTCGCCGTTTGACTGCATTATGCACATGCTGTGCGAGTAGCTGCACCAGGGATGGTTAAGCTTTCATCTGCAGACTCCCCTGGTCCGCAAGAGTAATACAGGAATACGATACATACAGTACTCGTACGCGTCGATCCTTGGTTTAGTGGGAGTTAGGGGTAGGGGGTGGTTAGAGGTTATGTGCACATAAGTGCATTACACGAGAGTATCGTGCCTAGAGGCACCCATGACGTCATATGCACGGTATGTCATACCCCATGTGGATACTGCATACCTACCCCTATATTTCACTGGTTACCACCCTCCTGGTTATACCCCTATATATACCACGACCAATAATTCGATATTCTCTCCGCGCCGTGGTTTCATTATTTCTTTTTTCTTTCACGTGACCTTCGATCGTGCCACCTACCCTTATACTGTACTACCCTTAACCATTCACTATCTATACCTACCGACCCTATACCGATATCCATTACACTTGCCAGCTAATGCCTATTAGTAACCCGTAGCCTGTGGCTGCCGACCAACTACTATACACTTCCACTTTATGCCATACGACTCCTCCTCTTATAAGCACGACCTATGACCTTCGACCTTTTTGTAGGATGTTATCGGTATCGTTATCCTCGTCCCACCGGAGTTCCTTTTCTTTCTTTCTTGTATCGCCATAGACTGCGAGAGTGTCGATTTTTAAAGTGAATGCTGGTTGTTTGATAAGACCCTTATCAGCGTGCCGAATACTTCTTTCACATTTGATGGCTTGCCAAGCTGCATCGAGAGATGCGGTTTTCCTTTATTTACTTTGGTCCTTTTTATTTTCGGTATTCGTGTCCCGAGAAGAAAAGGCTTATCTTTTCTGTGCTCGCCGATGCGTAAACCTCCTTCTAGGGAATGTTCTTATATTCGCGACTTCGGTACGGAACTGTCGGTATTTTCATAGAAACGATGAAAAGCATTCTCGGTCATTGGTATACATAGAGATACATATGTATTATGCCTACAGAACTGTAGATATATATATACCTATACTATATATATATGCACAGATCGATTCCTCCGATCTAATTTCGTCCGAGCTAAGAAAAGGTCCTGAAACGATCCAGAGCCACAGGCAGAATTCGTGATGTTTCGCCGCCATAGAAAATCCACGAGGCACGAGTGTTCCCGCACGCAATTTCGGACGCATTTTCAACGAGCGACGCGCTCAAGCGTGTTTCTTTTATTTGCCAGGCTTTTTACCTCCCTGTAGAATCAAGTGGACTTATCTAATTTCCCAAAGTCCGTGGCCTTCGTGCTCCATTAGCCTTTCATCTTGGAGGAGGTACGCGAGTCTGCATAAACTCCCGTATTTTTATCTCCACTTGCACGGCTTAATTTGAGAAGAAAAAAAAAAAGGGAAAGAGATAGAGAACGAAGAAGGGTGGGTAAAAGAGGGGAGAGAAACGAAGAGGCACAAGAAAATGAAAGACAGACGAATAATACATAAGAAGCATGGAGGGAAAATAAAAAAGAAAGACAAGTTGACGTAAGGGTGACTAAAAAAAAAATGCGTGCCTCGTTATTTCCCGGTAAGGGGGATGGTGGCCAACTTGCGCGATTTTAACCACCGATAAATTTTACCCTCGACTAAAGGGAGAGGGGGGGCAGGGGGGACGCGGTGTCACCACCCTTCCGCGACGCAGGGGCCAATGGAATCTGAAACTTTCAAGAGCAGACACATCGAATAAAGATCAGACCTTATCTTGATTGACTCGGTGAATTTAGTAGCATAGGGGTGGAGAAGTACAGTGTAACCCTTATTCTGTGTCGAATACCCCCCCCCCCCCCCCCCCGAAATTGAAGGATTCTAAAATTCTTGAAGGGAGTGAATTTTTTCCCGATCTTTCCTCTTCCTCCTCCCTCTCCGCCCCTCTTCCTCCCTCGCTCTCTCCCGCGAAAGAGACGCATGGCGTCCATAACCCCACAAATTTCTCATTATCGTCGCGACGTAATTGAGAGAAGTTCCTCAGCGGAAGTCTCGGTTAACCGATGCGTCGCAACGCTAAGCGCACAGAGAGAGTGAGTCCTCCGTAGCAGCAATTGCGTTTGGCGACGTCGTCGACGCGTTTCCCATTTAATTTCGTACGACGTCTCATAAGGACGCCCGCCCGTCGACCAAGAAACGGGTCAATGGATTCATCCCCATGGAGGACTTATCGCGCTGAGGCCTGATGGATTGTTGTGAATATAAGGGTGGTAATTTCGTTATCGGCCTAGGGCTCTCCCCTGTATAAATTGCTTTTGGGTGGGGGGGAGGGGGGGTGGCCATCACGAGAAAGTTTTACGTTTATGTTTTTATGCTTGCTTCTACAGTGAAGGATGGATGTTGGACGTGTTACGTATGAGCACCATACGCATTAAAGCGACTGCCGTAACTGAACAACCTACAGTGCTTGTAACGTTACGTACACGTGGTACGTGTAACGCATTATCAGATAGGTACCCCTTACGCCGTATGTATATAACGTGCACAGATGCGTACCAGATTGGTAAACCGTTTATCTCGTTATTTTCTAAAATTAATTCAAGCGCGCTAACCGTTTTCTATACGTACGAGTTTAGGTGTTCTATTCAATTGAGAAATGATAACCAGGTGGTAACCAGCTACCTGAATCCCTGAGAGCCCTTCGACGATACCGGAAGTGATAAGAGCCAGCCGAATCTCCTTCTAGTGGAAACAGCATTGGACCGTACAGAGAGTGTATTCATGAAACGGTAGGATGCACCTGTACCTGATGGAAGACGTAGGTCTTGTATAAACTTCAAAAGAAAAAGCAAAAATAGATCAAGAGAAAGGAAAGGGGGAGAGACGGTACAAGATGAAATTTCTGAAAAAAAAAGGAAATAAAGGAAACTTCGAGCGAAAAATGAGAAAAAACTTGGTAATATTCTGTGACAAAATGAAGGCAAAAAAGGGGAGGGGGGAGGGGATATACCGTTGAAAGATACAAAATTCGAAGCATCGGTACGTCGGGATACCCAGATCTACGCGTTTCTCTTCCCAGGGGAAGGTGCCCCGACGTCGCTTTCACGTAAATCGACGCGAACCACTTTCTGGGATTGAAGTTTCTCTATTGCGTAGCCCACAGCTGCTATACATGTATATATACGTATAACCCGTACTATGTAAAATCTGCGAAATCCGTTAGTGACTTTTTTTCCCTATTTCCTTGCTGCGTCAGGATGTACCTGATAATGTACGTTACCTAGGAGATTGAAATGTTTCTACAGCAGCGAGGCAATTCGATTTGAAATTAAGGAATAGAGTTTGGTAGTCGTCGAGAGGGTTGAAAATCAAGTGATTCACGTTATTCCGTAGTGATTGAATAATTTTAACTAGAAAATGGCCGCTTTGTAGGTTTAATGAGAAACGTTCGCGCGGCTCGTGCGAAGGGCTGAAATAGGTACCGACGGATCCTTAGAGGAACGACAAGCCGCCGTCAACGAAGTACCTGGGTGGGTCCAATGACTGGAACGTGCTGAGGGAGGAATGAAGAGGTCGGAGGATAATTCGATTAGAGTGGCGAGTTGCGAGAACGTCGCAGTTTCCTAGCTACCAACCTAAGAGCGAAGGAGAAGTACCAACCTAGATGGACGAGTTACGTAGGGCATCGGTGAGTACTACATATACTGTGGTAGACTTCTTTTTTCTCTTTCTCTCTCTCTCTCTCTCTCTCTCTCTCTGCGTCACTCGATAATAAATTCATCCTTTTAAAGGCGTCGCCCGCGAAATTGCTTTCGGCACGGAAAGGCGTAAATTGAATCGTAAGAGGCAGAGCTGAATAATTTATCTAAAAAACACTGAGGCTACTGAAAGCCAAAAAAAGAGAAAGAAAAATAAAAAGAGAGAGAAAGAGAAAAAGAATGCTCTCGGTTCATTATAATAATATACAACAGACTGCATATACACTATATAAGAGAGCAGTAAGAACATTCATCTAAAATAACACAAAACAGTAGTGTATGGTCGATAACCTCATAATTACTGTTAAGGTTGGTACCCGTGGTGGCATTCACTTGTGAATGGATGTCGGCAAGAGGGTCGATTCATGGAAACCTGAGATCGCGTTATTGGGTGTTACGCCTTGAGACCGTCGCTACGTGAACACATAGAATCCGGGGACACGCCCGTTAATGTCATAGAGAAATTCCATAATTATCGTATTCGTCGTGTATGCATGTATATACGTCATATGTATAATAACTAAGGTGTTAACCGTTGATCGATGTCCTCTCGCGTGGTATACGCGCTTACGTAACGACATGAATTCGCTGCTGCGCGAGACTCTACACATGAATAATATATAGAACGCATACGGTAACGCTAATGACAACAACGTTAAAGTAGCGCAGAGACCTTGATATACTAATTAGGTTATGTACTGCTGATATAACGACAGTAGTAACAACCTTGTATATACTGGCGGTATCTACGGTTACGTAAGGCGTGAGAAACTAACCTGGGGAGAGATCGATCGAGCGAGGTATGGGCAATAAGGTTAACGCAACCTTCCCTTAAACCCCAAGAGGGACTAAGGGACCAAGGGTAGATAGATGGATAGAGAGTAGAATGGAGAGTGAATTTTACCGAGAGAGAGAGAGAGAGAGAACGAGAGAGAGAAGATACAGATAGAACGGTAACAGCGATAGTTGAAAAGGATCGTATCGAATCCGACAAGTGATACCTAGTGGTATCCAGGTATAGTACCTGTCTGTCAATCCAGAGTGCGCTCGTGAGCATCCGACATAAAATGGCCGCCGAGTAAAATTTTTATACAAAAGCAATGCAATTTTTTTCCCATTCAAATCCCACGTCATTCCAATGGCTTTATTCTAATCGTGTTAATTACGCCGACTGTCGTCCTGCGGATAGGACAAGTTGACAAAGGGAACCCGTCCGTGATAATCCTTGGAGGCAGAAATTAGCCGGTGCTGGTGTGTTAATAATCTTACATCGTTATCCTTCGCTTCCTTGTCCTCCTTACGCATTGCCCTCCCGATTCTGATTAAGCATTGTTCATATAGTAGGTATCTGTTTTGTGTATCTGTATAGTTATGATTGTCTGGACCGATCTTCTCTTTGAATGAGTAGTGTGTATATATATATTGTCTACTTGGGATATAACCGATACACGATATACTATAGACTACTTGCTTGCTCCCTTGTTCCTTAGTCTGTCTATCTACTATCTATACCTATACATCTCTGCCCTTTAACCTTTTAACCCTCGAGACCTTCCTGCGTTTAACCGTATTCAATTGCGGCCACGAATCAGCCGCGCAGCTGCTATTAATAAAACCCTTTGATCATCCGACGGGCGAAGCGTTCTCAGACGAGAGGAGGAAGAGGAACTAATTCCGGAAACGGTTTACGTAAGTTTACTACCAATCAGCAACCTGTAAGAAGAATACTATTCACTCAACGGTCTATATCCACTTCCTATTAGTTTCTATAGTGTATCTGTTAATCTACTTTGATTTTGGTTTCTTTAGGTCTTGTCGAAGACTCTGGCTACGTATCTCTCTCGAACTCTCTCATTGATGCCTTACGTTAATTAATTACTGGTCCGATACTGATTTCAATCGTTTTCAATGAGCTTTAGTTTCCACTACGTTTAAGGATAAACTCTCTCTCTCTCTTTCTTTCACGTGGAGTAGGTATGTATAATGACGTAGGAAAGGGTTAAGAGGTAATACTACCGAAACTAGTAACTAGGCCGGTAATTCGCACGAGATTAACTGATTAATAAGCAGGGGACGTTCTCGTTATGCGTCCGTCACGTTCGTAGGCTCATACCGGCTGCAAAGCTCGCATTCATTACTCGGTTTAGCACTCAGATGGAATTAACGGGTACGTCGAAATAACGGAGTTAGCTGTCGTTGAATATCATCGAACGTAAATGACAGGGTACTCGTGAGTGCGAATAAGAAATTAATGAAATATGGCAAATGAACGCGAGAAAACGTTCACACTTACTTGTTTATACCCGGATACTCTGGCTTTTCACTTCGTTTTTATCCTAACCTCTCAGTGGCAGTACTCTATATTTCTCCTCCTACTGTCATCCCGTAGGATATCTTCTAGATTCGTCGTACCTCTCACAACGCCCATCGTCGATCGATTCCTTTGACGTCTACCTACGCAAGCTACTCGAAACGTCAAGGAAAATATTATTTAGATACGTGTCTTTTCAGTCTCTCCGCTGCGAGTGCTTTGTCGCAGCGCCATCTTGGGTCGCAGGTAGGTAGGCGGCTAAGTAAATAGATATACCGAGACGCCTGAAAATGGCGGTGGCGTCGGAACGCAACAAAATCCAAAATGCAACGGATCCTCCTTCGCGTCTCGTTCACGACTCAAGAATCTTGTTTACTTATAATCTGCAAGGCAAATGCGCGACATCCTGCGAGCTAAACAATTCATTCGAGCGCGACGTTCGGAGTGGGTCTCGAATAAAGTAAGATGCCTCAGGATGCGGCAGCTCCCTGTATTCGACACTGAGTTTACACTCTATGTTATTTATGCTTTATGTATGCACGTTGGCGCACCTTGGCAAAGGAGTTTATACGCTAAGCTTCACACTCGGGCTATCCTCGTCGCCATCTTTGAGAATTATTATTTCATCAAGGTCCGTTACACGCCATTTTAGCCACGTACTCGAGACTTCTTTTACTCCTTATAGAACTTGTTAATACATTGTTGCAAATGATCCTCGCACAGCATTCACCTCAACGTTCATTTGATTCTTTGTTTCTTTGGTCTACATCGACTCTCTGTCAATTCTTTCGATTCAAAACGTACCGCTCATTCGCCCCATTGCGCGCAGTGCACTCTGGGGACGAATAGCGGAATCTAAAAATTTATCAGTCAAAGCTCTCTGCACGTATGACGCTCTTATTTGATACCGGAAGAGACTGCAGCGTGGCTTCCTGAAAGGAGTGTAATTAAAAGTTACTCAATATAGATAGTCTAATCCGTCAACTACGAGTAATTAGAATCACTACAAGCTTAATCTTTCCTCTTGACCTAGTAATGCAGTCCGCGTCGTCCCTCGTTATTTTTAGTGAGATTATAACCACGAAGTTCCAAGAGACCAAATGGTATACAGCATATATCTCTACGTGATACGTTATCGAGCGTCGGGACATTTTTACCGAAAAAAATACGAGAAGCTTCGCTCTTGTATTTTTTTTTATTATCTTCTTTCGCTTTTCTTTGTTTGTTTGTTTTTTCTTTCTTTCTTTTCTTCTACCTCTCTCTTCCTCTAACCGCACAACTTTTAGTTCTCCCTCGTACTCGATGGTCGACGCTGCCCCGAGACACCCCAGAATTGCTCGACGTCCCGACGCTCAGCCCGACGACATTGGCAAATGGTTCGTCGCTGACGTTAATTTATTTCCAGGCGCGCGACTCGCCCTGTCGTGCCATGTAAACTGGCCCGACCAGCCTGACAGAGATGTTATCGTTAACGGTGGCTGTTAGTGCACGGCCAATATATAAATACGTAATAATACATCGAGGTGGAATGACTTGGCGGCCATATTGATCGCGGGACAATTTAAACACACACAGAGGGGCTTATGGGACACTCATTTATTCTTCGTTTTAAAATTTAAAAATATCTTTTCATCTGAAGTCGATTGGACTCATTTTCCTTTACGATTCAAAAGCTTGTTGACAATCTGCCCTTTTCTCTCTTTCTCTTTATTTTTTACCAATTTTATTCTTTTTTTCTTTTTTTTTTCTCCCCCAGAGACCCTTCACCTTCCCCGTGGACCCGTATTTATTACCTACGACCCGATGCTTTATTAAAGGGAAACGAGAGACTCGTTTTCAACGAAGCGAATTCTTCGCAAAGAGTCGAATTCTAAGAATCTTCGAGTACTTGCTCTTCCTCTCCTTTTTTTTCTTCCTTTAGCTTTACTCTTATCTACCTCTCTCTCCCTCTATCTTAACATTCCTCGTTCATTCTTGCCGGAGGCCTTCAAAGAAATCGGCGCTTATCAAGATTCTGGGAATCGCTCGGTTTTTTCTTGTCTGTCTTTTCTCCTCTTTCTTTCTCTCCGTCATATTGTTCATCGTTATTCGAACACAAGGTTCTTCCTGAAAATTTTCCCCTCGATAAGACGCAGCAGCTCTCCACGCTGCAGTACTGGCTCTGGGAATAGATATATCCATTATCGAAATTACAAAATATAATTATTATCCTCTCCCGTCCCTGTGTAACTGTACGATCCTCTTTTTTTTGTTTTACAAAAAATTCGACAAGGGATATTATTAAATTGTCGAGCACGACGCGTTTTACAATTTTTTTATCAATTTTTCGAAACGAATGTAATCCTTCCAGTCAATTTCATTGCAAACCAATTTGCTGGATTTCGCGTGCCACGCGAACTCGTAGCGCGCCTGCGAACGTCGATGGGTTCAAATAGAATAAAAGAGAGAATAAAAAGAAGATAGATACATATATGACGTAACAGCAACAACAAAAGCAACGCACGCAAACGACAATGATCAGCGCGAATTGAGAATTTCGTTGATGGTCGCGGTTATTGTTGGTTTTTCTTTTATTTCTTTTGTTATCCCTTCTCCCCCTTCCACCCTTTTTTTGTTAGCGCCCAGCTATTACGAGGTTTTCACGTAAAACCGTGCTGCGCGGTAAAACAAAAAAAGGAAGGGTTACAAAACGTAAAAAAAACAAGTGAACGAGAATAAAATAAAATGGCGCTAACCACCAGCGACGCTCGCGGTGCGCTTTTGACACTAGCTTTCCAAGAGATTTGCAGGTGTTGCAAACGTATTACAAGTGTATGAATATGTAAATATATTAACAATTTGCAATTCCAGCCCGGTAAACGGCCGCCAAACACTGCGACGTTATGCAGTATTAAGTCGCTGCGTTAATTGGAATATTTAAATGCTGCCCCCCAACCACCCACTCACCCACCCCCTCTCGACACCGGAACCCGAAAGCGACCTCCTGCCACGCTGTGAAACACATACAAGTGCCAACACAACAGTTGTGGCCGCATTTCAGTAGCTGCCACCGGGAGGAATATTTAATGGTCTAAGGGTTGGTTAACAGCCACCCTGCAACCGGGACAAGATGGTGGCGACGTCGGCGGTGCAGATGTCGACGTCGTCCGTTCACGATAAACGTAAACTGGATATAATGAACGAATTAAGATAAGACGTTGAAATATTAAGAAGTAAGGGTTGGCAGGTAAATAGAGGGAGAAAAAAATAAAAAAAGAGGGGATGGAAAAAAGAAAGTCTCACTGTAAGGGTTTAACCGTCGACGATCACGAATATAAATAAATTCAGGTGCCGCTGTCGGGTCAGAGTTAATTTCTCTACGTCCTGGACCCATTGTCTGCATTCAATTTTCCGCAAAGTTCATGGACGCTGTAATTTCCCTGACGTTACCCTACGGTTACCGTCGTCGCGACGCTTCTTACCGGCCTCGCGGGGCGTCCGTAGGTCGTCGCGGACTTTCC
The DNA here is from genome assembly GCA_030142225.1 of Pachycephus smyrnensis. Classification (NCBI taxonomy): domain Eukaryota; kingdom Metazoa; phylum Arthropoda; class Insecta; order Hymenoptera; family Cephidae; genus Pachycephus; species Pachycephus smyrnensis. The sequence continues at coordinate 2,453,267 of JARQST010000285.1, read as the reverse complement.
AATATTGGAACACAATTTTCTCCGGGCTCCCTGCGAGCCCGGGCGTAATCGTTTCGCTTCAAGGAACTTCTTAAACTCTCGTCGCGCGACGGCGATAAATATTTAAATTGAATCAGGGGGGTACGCCGCTCGCATGAAAACTGCGCTAACGAGTTGGCGCTTGCAGTTCAAGTAGCGACGCGACGCTGCCGCAACCACCGCGGGACAAGCTGGGCTCGATTTTAGTCCCTGACTATATATAGATGTAGATATAGATCCAGATCTCCACGTGTACTATATCTATATATACTTTCTGTATCAGAGGGTGAATTTTCATTCTGATTGATAAATTGCTGGAATCGCTATTGCCTTAATTAATATTTTTATCAGGAAAGTAATTAATTTCACTTTGGATCTCTTCTCAATCTCCATCAAGTGATGTGGCAGTTCTTGGCCTGATAAGCAACGGATTCAATTTGGCGAATGCAAATTGGTACCGAATGTTTTTTTTTTTCTTTCTTATCTCTGAGTGGAGTACCATTCGGCGTCAGTGTAATGGCACGGAGAGTAACCTGCTGGAGTTATGCTTAAGGGGGATAAGAATTCATAAGGGATGAAGAACCAGAAGGGTTCGTTTGTATCCACGTGGTTGATCAATGACTATGTGGATGATAATGAAGACTGTATTCACCTGTTCCATTCTCTCCGCTGGGACGAATACGCGCGTCGTAACGTCCCGGACCCAGGATGCTGTCCAGGACCTGTTTCTCCTTCTCCCGAAAGTTCACCTTGACCTGCGTACATCTGCGAAAAGAGAAGAAAAAGGAAATTGGTCCATTAATCCATCCGATATAAACAAAACGACGTATACTGATCGTTATGAAATTCAGAGGGGGGCCGGATGCTGCGCGACTTCTCGGTCCACGAGGGTCCTTTTTTTTTCATTGTTAAACCAAAGGATATCACGGGAGGGAAGAGGGGGAGAGGAGTATATGCGCCGGATAAAGGGGGATGAAATAAAGAAAAAAAAGGAGAAAAAGAGGGTGAAACCAAATGGATCCAAGTGGGGGATGACGAGGAAGGGAAAATTATGGGGGATGGGAGGAAGACCAACCTCGGCAGAAAAACACAAAGCAATCTCTCGCATAGTCGCGCAGGGGACGTCGCCTAAAATTATCCCTTAGGATAAAAATGGCGGGGAGAGTTGTTTTGTGGGTATATAGTTATCGCGCGATGTTTGTCGCGACAAGTTAATCCCAAAGGGTCACGTGTTTCTTCCTTCTGGATAAGTGGTGGGAGTTATCCTGGTTATCCAGGACGAATAAGAATTCGAGTTGAAGGAACAAAAAAGTAAGGGATGATATTAGTGGTGGTAGTAGTAGTAGTAGTAGTACAGTAGTAGGATAGGGGTGGTCTTTGGCTTTTCATGAGCCCCGTCGAGTCATCCTGATTAATACAGGATATACTAGATATTGATTAAAGGGAGGAGCAGCACAGCCCAGGAGATAACGCTCGTGGATGATAAGGGTGCTATGACGGAATAGAGGGAAACAGAGGGAATATAGAGGGAGATGACGCACCCTTACATCCTTAATCCATAGAAGCCTCACTGCGGCCTTGTAAAAACACCGCTGCGGCTTATTGTGATTGATGTCGGGAGGTTTCCCTCGATTGGAATTTTCATTTCACTTCGACCTTTAATCTTCAACCCTTTACCGGGGAACGAAGTAGAAGAGTTTTCTATAGTTCGTTCGTGCTAACTACTCCGTATTACGGTATACGCGTATATGATATGTACGATCCTGCATTAAGGTATACTTTGAGAATAGAGTCGCACAGGGCTTTTACTCGACCTTTCACCCTTCTCACCCCTTCGATCCTGAACTCCAGTCTAACCTACTCCGTCACCCTCCTTCACCCCACCCTCTCAGAAATCCTGGTTGCACCCTATACTACCAAAGCGGAAGCCCTCGGGATAAGTCACAGCGCAAAGTTTCAGTGAGAGAGTGAAGGAAAAGGGTGGATCTGGGGATGAGGGGAGTGGAGGGGGGTAGGTATAAGAAACGAGGAAAAAAATGATAACTAAGGAACAGGTTAGGTGAAGGGGGAGGGTCGAACAAAAAAAATAGAGAAAATACATATACAGGTGACAGCTGTACATATGTAGATTGATACGTTGTAGAACGTGAGTATTGGATTTTTCCTTTTTTTTTTCATTCCTTTCAGATATATTTGCCTTAAATGTCCCGCAACCCAGAACGCAATTCTTCAAAGTTCTCGAGGCAGCCGCCTTCAATCCAGCATCCTTCCATCTCGTCAATCCCAGCGTCAGGAAAGCAGGAGAAACGGAAATAGCAAGTTGGGGTAAAAATTGCACTCGTCACCAGCCAGAGTCTCTGTTTACGCGCGCTCGCACGTATGTAACATAGAGATTTAACGCACGTCCTCGTAGACGGGTATACCTTCTGCGTCTTTGCCACGAGGTGACATTTCTTTTTATTTTTCTTCTCAGTCAATCCAAACTCAACCTGACTACCACCCCCTAAAGCCTCTATACGCCTCCCCATTCCCAGTACTCATTGCCGCACCAAAGACGTCTCTCTCTACCAGTTGTATTTATTTATTTTTTTCATTCTCCTCCCTTCGTCCCAACTCCACTTTTACCTGCTTCTCAAACGCCTTGGGAACCAAGCATAATCTCTCTCACTGCTAGGCGTTCCTTGGCAAGGTTAAACTGAAATTCCCGTTACGCGTTAACGCCACGCCCTTGGAATCTTTCTCAATGCTTTCCAGATGCTCCGGGTTCCTCGCATTGTTTTCCACAAGCAGGCGTTCTCTCCTCGCCTTTAACCTGGCTTCTTACGTGGGTCTTGTACTACTCCAGGATTCCGGGAATTCAGAACTACAGGACTTCAGGATTAGGTGGTACGGCAGTGGCAGAGTGGTTCTTACGACCGTTTCCAGAGTCGACTTCTTCCCGTCCTTATCGTAACAAGGCGAGTCTGCTTAGTTGGCTCTAATGAGAGAGAGAGAAAGAGAGAGAGAGGGAGGAAGAAGAGATGCCGTAAAGGAGCACTGTAGTACCATTTAGCGGTAATACCCGTTTCTGAGAACTATCACAGACTAAAACTCGAGGAAATACGTCATCCACAGAACGTACCCATGACCTGAGTGACTTCTTGCATACGTCCTACACGCTAATCCTTCTAAGTACGCTTCAGTATACAGAGTCTAATTATTTTACTTAATTAGACCAAAGTCATCTCGCACCGTCGAACGCGCCAGTCTCTCTCCCTCGTACAAAGTCAAAATTACACCAGAGATTTACGCTTCATAAATCATCAAAGCAAGTACCCACCGCAGGATGGACCACTGTCTGTAGTCTCTCTGCCCCACTTAATTATAAGCCACCGGACAAAAACGATTCACGGTACAAGTATCTTTTTTTTCTACGTCAAACAGATAAACCCACAATGGACCAGCCTCCACTAATAATCGTCATCTCCAGGAAATCAGTCGACCCCTTCCTACCAATACACCCACCGCCGACCCAAGTGGTTGATCTCTAAGGCATCGTCTACCGGCAGATGAGCTTCTTAACTTCCCAACCCAGCTTGGGCTCCTTGATTGGATGACTGGCTGGATGGGTGACTGGCTGACAAGCATTATCGTATCTCAAGTAGCTTCAATCTCAGCACGACTCTCAACGGACACCCCACCAGCGGTAACCGCTATACATTGTGATAATAATAAGGTACAATGGGTAAACAATTACGGAGAACCCAGTTTGAGGGTACCCAAGGGGTGGCCTGGAGGGGGGAGGGGGGGAGACCCAGAGGTCGAAGGTTAGGAAGATAGAAGGCCCTATCGGATATAAGGTAGGGGTAGGTCGGTGGTACAAAGGTTGACGCGGGCCAGCGGGGGAGGGAAGGCGCGGAAGCATTAATGAGGTCGCTACCGCGTCATGTTAATGAGAGTCCAGATTGAAGATATGTGTGCCTTTCTTAAACACGTGTGTTGCTCGTACGCGAGAGTGTGTATACTGTAAATATATGCCGAGTACGTCACAGTGTGTGTATCCGTATCCATATATGTATACGATTGAATTTTACGTATGCATACGTAAGGCGGAGAAATGGGGGGCGGAGAAATGGGGGGCCGGGGGGGGGGGGGGAGGGGTGCCAATGTGAAATGCACCTCGTCAGACTGTAATGAGGGTTGCATTCATGAAATCTTGAAATGGTGGGGTAAGGGGGTTGGGCTGGTATCCATTAAGATGCTGAAGGGGTGTAACTTGATAAAAAATGGTGTTAAGGGGGTGAGAATCAGGTTGTAGGTCCATTGTCGTTGTTTTAGGATACGCCGACGTACGTGAAATTGTCGCTGTTTACGGGATGATATATCGGCGCTTTATCTAAGCGACAATTAATTACTAGTTAGGTAATAATTAAGGAAACGAGGCATCGCGAAGTCAATTGCGTTAAAAGGATTGACTGGCGCGATAGTGTACAGCGATGAAAATACGAGGGACGCGAAGGTTCGCTCTGCGTGGACGCGAAGTGTCGTCGTCGACGTCGGCGTCGTCGACGGCTGTCTAATTTATCGAGAGAGACACGCAGAACGTGCCCGGGGTAGCACGTGTCGCTGGCTACGCGCTGCCATATAAATTTCACGTTTACCCGTCGAGCTTTCACAGGTTTAAGCTTGTCGTTCCACGTGGATATATCGGAAGTGATATATATATAAAACACTTAGATATACGTATATATCGAAAGACTGACGCTTTTCGGATTTCCCTAGGCGTCGGCGTCGTCCTCGAAGATCCAAACGGCAGTTACTGTGATACGCTGTTATCACATATGTATAGAGTGAATGAATAGTATATGTGTGTGTGTATATATATATATAGTACAGTCTACGTTAAACTTCATCCCCCTCGACGTCTCAGCTTATTGATAGAGAGCGGTTTGTGGTTTCTGTTCTGAGGGTTTTAGAAAGTCCATCGGGACACGAGGGAGGAAAGTAGGAAGTAACTTCCTGCGAGCGGATAATGTTTTCTGACGGGACGCTAAGTGCTGGAGAATAGAGGGGGGGAGAGAGAAGGGGGAGAAACATAGAGGTAGAAGGGTAAGGTCGAGACGAAGAAAAAGAGAGACAGAAAAGATTATCTATATCTACGTGTGTAGATAACGTGGATATAGTATACACAAGATAAACGTATATAGCCACTGTGTACATACAGTTAAAGGTTCGAATAGACGCGCCAAGGGAGGGGAGGGGTTGAGGGGAGTGGATTCTAAGAGATAGGTAAGGTAATCCTTTAATGGGGTGCAACCACTGCTCTTTACATTGCGGCGAAGCTTAAGAAGGAAAAGCATCCCTCGTATACGTTAGATACACGCGTATATGGGGGTGGGTGAAGTTTTCGGAGAACGTGAAAATCCTATGTACCCTTTACTGCTTTGTTTAACTAGAGGTATAGATATATATACCATTTACTTGTACGCGGTATATAGTATACTTACAGGCAATGCTGTCTGACATTATACGGATACTTTTACTGGGAGTGTGTGTGTGTATATATATATATTTCTGAAATTTTCTTTTTCATTCAGAATGTACGTACACTAGCGAGCAATAATGGCCCTCCTGTTTACAGTGTAATAGCATTAATTTACGATAGTATTTTGGAGGACCATTTTTGCTTCCTACTGTACTAGCTACTACCTACCAGATACTAGGAATAGGTGCAACCTTACTGGATATTACCTAGACGCATAGTCGGTCCAGTTTTATTTTTATTTTCAAACGACTAAACACACGTGGTACGTTAGGTATGTGTATTATATAATATATACACGTATATATATCAAGTAAAGGCGCCGCTATACTTTTACTCTTTCTCAATTTGCCATACGTCCTTTAGGATATCACGAGGATTCCGGCTAAAGGAGAGGGATGAAAAACGACAAGGGATCTCGAGCAGGGGATGGTTTCCCTCAAGGCGCGTTTCCGTGTGACGGGGGTTTTCGAGGAGAGCGGTAAAAATCGCTCGACGGGAATTTTCACGCGTTTTAATTTATTCCGGAAGAAGTTTTGTCAGTTGGTTTGCGTGGGAAGGGTCGTGAGAGCGTTACGGGGTGGGTTATAAGGGAGCGTCGGGGATTTGAGGGACGAAGATAAGGACGGGCGAGAGAGAGAGCCAGGAGGAGCATAGAGGACGGAAGCTGCGAGAAAGATACGAATTCCTGATGATGAAATTGGTCGCTCGTCGAACGGTGGCGATTGGTTTCTTGGCCGGTGTCCTGAAATAGGGGTGGGTAACGGTCTCCACGGGCTCGTAATAACGACGGGGATGGGCTTTTCGGGGTCGTCGTGGAAAAGGGACGGGCCTCTGGCGCGGGTCGTGATCAGGACGTTTGTACAACGCGGACAGGAAGAGAACAAATGGCTCGAACGTGTCGCGCGAGGTTAGCGATAAAAATTCCTTTGGGCTAAGCCTGAAAACAAAGTGACAAGCCGACAGGGCCCGTAAGGGTTCACTCGGAGGGGTAGTTATTGTCGCAGCAGGGTGGCAAACCCGCACGAGTGTCAACATTTATGAGCCCAAATATTTGCCCGCTGTGCCTCATCAGCCCCTATACCCCCACCACACCTGCCATCGCACTCTCTGTCTCTCTCTCCCTCTCTAACTGTTTCTCTTGCATTATCCACCACCCCTGTCTCTCTCTCTCCCCCTCCCTCCCCCTCTCTGTCTCTCTTTAGTCATCAGCTCTCTCGCGCGAGAGTTATTAAAATGCAGCATGTCCTCGATTGTGCCTGTGTGTCCATGTATCCACATCCATCCGTAACTATACACCCTTGTGTGTTTGTGCCTGATTGAAATATATTGCTTACCCACCCCCATCCCAGTTCTATCACCTGAACTAGATCACGACGATGGGGTGGTCCTCTGACGTATTATATATATATTTTTCGTATAAACATGGCGTGTCTCCCTTAAACTTTGTATATATGTAAAAATACGTACAGCATTCAGAAAAGAGTACGGACATCAACCCCACGAGAGATACGAGCGTCTTTATCCCTTTGTTAAAATTCAAAAGACACCCTTAATAATTAACCATCCAAATGACAAGCCCTTAATCAATCCACGACGTCCTTACGATAAACTCACCATAGCTTCGATCGTGATCAAATTTATATGCGTTACGTGCTTTTCAACCCTCACGCGAATCCTTCGACTCTTTCGCCTGCCACGTGAATAACGCCTGGTACACGCTATACGATATTTTCAGCCCAGAATGCAACACTCGGCCAGATATTTATAAGTGCAACGGGCTTGCGCAACGATTAACCACCCCAAGAGCGTTTCGTGGCTGGTATATAGGTACTTTGCCAACACGCGAGAACTTTACCGGGTCTTAGAGGGCTAAGTTCTACCGTTCACCCTCTCAACCTATCCGGATGGACGTACTTAGGGCTCCATTGAACACTATATGTTTTACCCCCCTCCCCCCACTACCCTTCTCTCCCTCCTATCGTTGACTGCTAAACACTCGCGCAGGTGTCGGCTCATGGGCTATTACGAAACTTGGGAAAATCTCGTGGTAAGCGACAGCCTATGTACTTGTACCTTACGTAACTGTATATATACATATATTACACATATATATACCATAGGTACATAAATTGAATAGATGAAATATTCTTGCTTGGCTGTGTACAAGATAAAATTTTTCTACCGTTGAATATATATATATGGAAGTAGATATGGAAGTCTGGTTTAAAAATAAACAATTGATTGCACCCAAGACCTTCATCCTGAATACAATGAGCACTGAATTATTCACAGGTCAGGAATCTACCTGTGAATTATAGATCCGGCGGATGTCTGCAGCTACTCGTTCAGGTAAGATAAGGGATGCAACCTTGAATTCGTAATCGGTAGGATAGAGAAGATTTATTTGGACATGCAACGTCTTAGAGAAATTAGTCCATGCAGAATTTAGAACTACAATACGTAAATAATAAATTATCGAATCTTTGTTTGTAAACGTGTTAGCAACCGCATCGATAAAATTTTTTTTCTTTTAATTGGGACAAAATCATTAATTGGTAGTGGAATAGGAATAAAAAATTGTAATGATAAAATTTTCCTAAATTTTTCGACCATCAACCAATACGCAATGGGAATCCTACTCCGCACTGTTTCCGCACGCGTGCATGGATCCTCCTGGCCCAGTTATTCTTTCAAGGGAAGATTTTTTTTTTTAATACGGAACCATGATCCTGGTCCGTTGCTCCAGTGAAATATTTAAGCCAGTCTGCAGCCTCGGGGTGATCTCTGATGAGAAACTACCCTTCCTGCTACCCCGACAGTCTGCTATGAGTTAGAAGCGCCTCGGACCCCTAGATGGGGCTATTCAAAGTTTCGCCTGCACTTTGCACCATGGGCCATCGAATTCGCGCGTGCGTCAACACCCCAAGCCTCCATTCGAGAAAATACCCTTCTCTATCTGTTTATTAAACTTTCAACCCCCGAAGTCCTATCTTTTGTTCTAATAGCAAATAAAATCGTGGTACGAAAAAAAAAGAGGGGGTACCCACCTGGCAATGTCTATGGATTAACGATGAAAAGAGCTTTCTCGATCGATCCTTCAAATGGGCTATCGACCACCGACTGATAACTACCCTTAGTTCCGTGATCAACCCCTTCGTCCGAAATGTCTACTAGAATTCTGTTTCGCGACTCGTTACACGAGATAAATGCAGGCTGGATGCTTCATTCGACTGGCAGATCATTCAGGAACTTAATGACAGTCATTGTCAGGGATACGGCCTTTGTCCTTGTAAAGAAGGTTAATTGTCGGATCGTAATTCTAAGGCGAGTCCTTGCCAGAAGGTCAGAGGTTAAAGTTTCTAGATCTATCCTTCTTAGCGCCAGGGGTAAATCCGTAAGCGAAGGAAACGCTACAAAGAATAAAAAAAAGGGAACCAATTCGCGACCATAGAAGACGCGGGAGCTTAGCCGAGAATTTATGACTCAGACTTTATTTTCCTGGAGTATATCAGTATTTTATACCCTCCCCAAAGTTTCATTCTTACTAGACGTAAGACGGGCGGGGGGGGCGGGGGAGGGGGGGATTGATAGGTAGGTAGGACCGCGCCCTAGCGGAAACGTAAAGTGCAAATTGAACCATGAATCAAGAAATTGAAACCAAACGCAAATTGAAACCGTGAATCAGCAGGTATGATATATATATATATACACAAACACACACACATATAGTAACCATATAAAGCTATTGGTACCCCTGGTATCGTACCTTGCAAGTGAACGAACTTGAGTATTTCTAAAGATTTTCAGGTAAGGATGAAAAAAGGGGTGGAGGATTGGGATAGGGTGAAACGATAAGACTTGTCAAGGGGATTCTCGGCGTTACGAACAACGTCACGGATAATCTTATCTGATAAGGGAAAATCTTGAGGAACTGAATTTCTCGCATTTCTACAGAGAGAGAACTTGCATCATATATATATATATACACTCTTTCTCTCTCTCACTCTCTCTTTTTACGAATAAAAAAATTTCTCCTGTCATACAGAATATGCGAATAAACTAATAAATTGACAGCGACATGGAACTTACCGTGATGGATGTAGCAGGACTGTCAGTACCACCAGCAGCGGTAGTGCTCCAGGCCACATTGCGGCGGCCTGAAAGCAAACATGATCACGTTTATGCGGGGGAGTTTGCGACTAGCATAGCAGGGATATATCCTGGGCGGCTAGAACATTCACGAGGGCCAAACCCGACCCCGATTTACCCCTTGGATCCGGGCGTCATTCGACTTCAAAGAGGCAAAAGCCTCTCGGCACTTGGCAAGGCAGTAAAACCGCAGAAAAACTAGACGCGGAGGAAAACCGCGTCCGAATTCCAATAACGAGAATCACGGAATTTCCACTTGATATTTACTGACGTTACATAGTGAAGAAGACCTGGTTTTCCTCGTAGTTACCAGGTAATACCAGTTGCAGGTTGGTTTTGTGGGGGGGGGGGGGGGGGGGCGTTTTACCTTTATCCCGC